>OW964825.1:49440938-50040938 GCA_943142095.1 Ophonus ardosiacus | reverse complement strand
AAACTTAAATACATTTAAATCGAGCGCTTAAAATTCATTATCAGCCATGTTAGTGACGTGCTGGACACTGGTTAATGGTTCCAGCCTGGGGTCTTCTCCAATGTTCGCGTTGGTAGGTATGTTTTTGGGGTAGATGACGTCACACGCACCGTTGATTTTGTCGGTTCTCATTTATTGGAACTTTCATAATTTTTTTCTTGTGTATTAAAAACTTCGGCGACAATACAAAATACGAGTCTAATATTTTTATATACAGATTAACATTAAACGAAGAAAAAACATGGAAACTCCTATTACTTTATCGTTATGTTTTTACCTAATTTATGATTATTTTAAGGGTTTACTTTGGGTAAATCATTCATAGACGAAATAATATTTAAATTTTATTTCATTCATGTAATTTTACGGCGCACGAGTCGTTTTCATAAATGGAGATAGTAAAATTGTGTCTGTGATTGTACCGGCAATAGTATTGGGAAATAAATTACAAAACAAGCTCATATAGTAACAAATTTGTGCAATATTCTGTGGATTGTGTATATTTTGTTAGACTCTTGTATATATGTTGTAAAATAGGGCAAAATTTAATATTGTCGACGTTTACTATTTCATCCAACGTAGTAAATTTGTTGCAGACAATGTACAAAATACTCGTGACGTTAAAAACTGACCAATAACAGCAAAGTGCCATGCGCAAAGCGCAAATTCTCCCCAGTGACAAGTTAAAGAAGAGAAGTGTCAAATGACACTTAACAATGAGAATTTTCTCCTAAAATTCCACATTTAAAGCCCGAAAAGTCTCGATTCCGTTTGGTATTCTACCCGTCTGTGATGTCCGTATCGTTTGTCGGTGCAAATGAGCTAGTGAAATTGGCTTGTGCGAGAGAAAGAAAATGTCTACATCGTCGAGAGTCAGGAAGTCGTCGCCGGTAAAACAAGGCCCGATGAGGGCCACCATCCCCATGGCTTCGCTGCTGAGGCACTCGGGACTGAGGAAGAGCCCTACGTTGTCGCCTACCAATACCTGGAGGACTCGGACTTCGCCAGACAGCTCGCCGTCCGGACAGAGAAGTCCTGGCTCTCTCACATACAAAGGTGAAATTTTCATACTTATATCTCAACAGAATTTACTCAAAAAATTATATTTTACAACTACATATCTGCTTTTTATTGCTACATAAAGAAAACAACCATGCAATATATAATTATCGAGTAAAAAAATAATTAAAAATACAATTGCTCCCTATCAAAATCATTGTGCAATTTTAGCAAGAAAACAAGTCAAAATCCTACAATAATAATTGAGTAATATATTCTGCAGGTATAATTAATTTTTCCAACAGTTATAATAAAAAATTACAATAGTAATTTATTGATAAAAAGATAACGCTTATAAAACAATAAAATTTTATAGTACAATAATATTATACAAAATGATCCATATTTATAAGTTGATAATTTGTTTACAAATCTATATTTTCGTAACACGATTTAAAAATAGGTTTGTTACAACAAACTAGCAAATCAGTTTGGAACAATCCGGTTCTTGCGCATTTTTACCTCGCCAAGAGAGGTATTGGATTCGTTCTAAAATTCGCATATCCAGATTTTAGTGAATAAATATGTTTTAAAGCCCCTAGAATCCGATTATAACATTTTCACGATGATGTCTCTATCTCTGTGTGTGGATGTGCTTGTGTGCATGATTCCTTAAAAACTATAACACTTAAAACCTTTTTAACTACGTATTCCTCAATTTAACATTAATGGGAAGAGCTGCGAAGGGTTTGATAACAATTGGACAACCGAAAACCGGAGGCAGTAGTTTCTTAAAAAAATTCTACTAAATATTATTTTTTGAAAATTTTTGTTATTACAAATATTGAAGAACATAAAATTCTCCATCTAATATACTTAAAATATTTATTATTATATCTTCTATAGATTTAGAGATAAAGAAAATATAATAAATAGGATAATCTGTTACAATAAATCGCACAGTCCAGTTTACACCAAGAAAACCAGTTGCCAAATTCATATGTTAGTAATTGACAAATAAATATCAGTGGGAAAAATCATCAGTTTTACTGCCATTACTGAAATCTTTTTCTGGGAAGTTCATTTAATATTTCTTATTGAATTATTAATTAAATATTTATAATTATAGGTAGGGAAGTATATTAATAGTACATATTTTATCCTTAAAAAATACCGCCAATCCCTTCAGTGTATTGGAATCATCTTGAACATTTTAGAAGAATAGGATAAGATTCTGTATAGAAGAAAAGAAAAGATAGAATTATTTGTGTGTACAATAAATGTTAAATTCGACACTTATGTAACAAAACGGAAATAGCGAGAGGTATTGTGCTGGCTACAACAGATTTTTAAAGTCGCGTCCCAACAAATGAATTTAGTTTCAAAACAAATTCATTTTTAGCAAAAATGAGTGATGCTGCAACGGTCGTCTTCTCACTCCCCACAACTTGGTCTGATGTTTACATATTAAATAATTTTAATAATATGCAATAAATAAACAATTGCAGAGTGTAGCGGCGAACATATACCATTTAAAAAATCTGATGGGGCCCACACAATACCTCCCGCTATTTAATTTTTATTAATTTAAATACATACACACACATATATTAATGTTGCAAACTACATTAAGTTCCTTTGCATATAACTATTGCTTTATTTGCTATTTTCTTTTTAAAGTCACCATTATTAATTAGTTTTGTGACAGGTGACAAGGTGACATTTATCAGTTCTTACATACATTTGAAATATGAACTGTGTAATAAAGGAATTGTGTTTACCTTTGACACATAGGCTCCGGAACTTATAAATTTAATAACAAAATTGCGAAAAAATGACATTTAAATGTATTTGTCGAAGAAAAACCATTTGAGATTCAAGTAAAGTGCCATTTCAGGTTATCCGATTTATACCAAAATCTAATGGTTTATTTTCGTATTAGAATAGGGGCGAAATCGAGTTTAAAATATACACACATACACATGCACACATCGTCGTGAAAATGTTAAATTGGATTCTAGGGAGTTTAAAACGTGGTCATTTACTAAATTCTCTATATGCGATTTTTAGCACGATCGCTATACCTCCCTTACCAAGGGTAGCGAGAGGTAAAAATCGGGTGCTTTAGAGCTTAACAAAGAAAAAATGTTAATGTTCTATAGGAAAAACAGAAAAATACAATAATTCTTCGTAGGACGCTATCATTATAGTTAAATAGGATTCTATATGCAGGTGCAGTATTAATTTGTAGGAAGCAGTTGATGAAATCCCGATCAAATTGTCTGATTGTATTCAATTTTTGATAGTGTAATTTGACTTATTTTTTTGTATAATAATGCAATAAACCCCTATTGTTTCCATATAAATCCAAAATAAGTTTAGGAAGTAAATTCAACGAATTCAGTTACAGAACGCGAAAAATCTAAAATTCAAAATCAAAACTCAACAAGTACATTCTTTAAATTGAAATTCTGACATTATTAAATAGTTTTTCTTATTAAACAAAATAGTTTCTGGTTCTTCATCATCAACATTATATGTATACTGATGTTTTTATAAAATTATTCATTTAGAACATATCTAAACAGTTTTTTTGCGATTTTCCAAAATTTGTTAACAATGAATTGAAATTGGTTGTAAACCATTTTGGATCACCATATTCAAATTTATTTTGGATTGACAATCCACGTGAACGCATGCGCATATTACGGTTATAAACTGGTACAAAACTATACTTCATTTCACAAAAGAAAATAGAAAATAGCAGATGGCGCTCGAGAACCGACCGTTTTTACATGCATTAAATAAATAATTTAAATTCGTGAAACCAAACTTTGTTAATAATAAATATTTTTATCTATAAAAATTTACGACTTAAATATTAGAGAAGAAAATAAAGTAATCGGAAACTGCAGTCAGTACGCTTTTATTTGATTTAACCCTGAAGAAGACCATTGTAATGGTCGAAACGTAGGTTTCAAATCAGATAAAAGCTTACTGACTGCAGTTCCGATTACTTTATTTTCTTCTCCACACATCAATCTCCAGTCGATCATCGTTACTCCAATTAAATATTACAAATTACAACAAAACTTCCCTTAATTCTGTAGATTTTATTTGATATCTGACAATTGACAGATGATATTTTTAAAATTTTTGTGAATGTTTGCATTCTGACCAATCAAAGGGCAGAATTTATATCCCTGTCTAAATCAATGCTATTTTCTTACGTGAAATGAACCTTTACTGTTTGTTGAAACAAACCAAATGGTCTGATATTTATGTACATTATGATATTAGTATCAAAAACAAAATATAGTATCATTGATAAATATTTATTTTTCGTGCTTAGTACATACAAATTACAATAAGTTATAAATAATCCACAACCTAAAGTTAAAATAAATTTTATTCCTCACACACTTATTTTCTTTCCTTCTCAGTTCGAAATTTTTAATGAAACCAAGTACAACTTGTTGAAAACAAAGAAAAATGTAAAAAGGCATACATTTTGTTAAATATACAATAGTTTTTTACAATGTATCACTCTGACTCTGAAATTAGTATTGCAGACGGTATGTATTTCATTACTTGAAATTGCTTGTATGCTCTAAACATGATTAATATATTTTTAACTGAGGAGATAATTAATTGGTCGTGGTTTTGTATTTTTTAATGTGAATATTAGTACATGTACTAAGAATAGAATTTAAAGTGCAATGTCAAGGTAATATGAGAGAAAACTTATTTAAAGATGAAATCTAATTTAATTCGTTGCGATGTTTAACCTTTTCTCCTTTGAGCTCTATTCTTTATTGTATTTTGATAAGTGTTTGACAGTATTTATTGAATAAATCATATCGTAATCATTCAAAATATACACATGAGTACAGGTAATATAAAAATACATAAAATATTCACAAAAATATAAAAGTAGATGAATTTTATCACTTGTGTTTTGAGGGAGAGAAAGTTTCAGGTGTGAGGAATAAAAGATGTTCCAATAAGATCGCCAGATTATTTAATTGGTGTGACTTTTATTGAATTATGGAAAAGAATATCATTCAAATGACACCCACAACTCATCATTTTCAGCGAGAAGCACATTTTTGCTAGAATGGGTTCGTAAGTAAACAAAATTGTCGAATTTGGAGCACGAAGAATCATGAAGTGATTCACTATATTCTAGTTCATCACCGGGTTGCTATGGAGCTCTGTGACGTGTGGTTCCAGCAGGGCGGCGCTACACATATCTTCTTTTTGTGGAGTAACAGATAAGGTGTTAACAATTCTTCCAAATCTCAGACAAACAGAATTTATTCTTGTGACACCGACGTTTCGGTGTACACTTGCACCTTCTTCAGGGTGTAAGATCTTGAGAGAAAATTGTTGTGTATGCGCTTTTGATGATTTTTTTTTACGATGTGTGTAACTGAATGTTAAGGTAGTAAGAGCATGAAGTAAAATCCATATTGGAGTTATTGAATTCCATAGTTGGAAGGTTTAACATGGCGAGTCAAGAAATCATAATTGCCTCTAGAATATCGATAACCCATAAACTTTTGACTAAAAACTAGGTGAATGTAAATGTCAGTCTGGGGAAAAACTAGTAAATGAAAAACATGCAAGCCCATCTGATTTCAAAGATATAACAAATTCATATTGGAAATTCTTCAGATATTTTCAATTTCTGAAATTTTCACGCTCAATGTTACTCGCGCAGCTTGGTATAATGTGAATCTTTCTTGTATTCATTTTTATTATGTCAAAGTATTAAATATTTGTTATTTGTATGAAGTATGAATATATGTATTTTGTGTACATGATACGTAATATTTTTTAAGATCATGTTATTCTGAAAAAGGTGCAAGTGTGCACCAAACCGTCGGTTTCATAAGAATAAATGTTGTTTAAAAGTAATACTTATAAGTAAATCCTTATAAGCATTAGCATTTACTTATCAGTATCAGCAAGAATTACAAGTAAATACTTACTTTCTTATTAATAATGTGATTCAGGTACTTATAAGTAAATGCTTACTTACTTTTAAGTATATACTTACATATGAAATACAGTAGTAAGCCGCGTGTTTGTCAAAAATGTAAATTTTGACATTTGTTATCAGTTCATTCTTATATTTATTTATTGAGAGTCAGCAAACTAATCTGAAATACAGTTCTATATAAATTTTTGAAATTTTAAAAATGTTTAGTTATAAAAGCAATTCAACTTTTCGGCTTTTTTTAATGTTCACTTACTTTAGTCTGATTTTAAACTATAGACATAGTTTTAAAATTTGGCGCTAAAATCAGCGCTTGTGTGTGGCTGCAGACTGTTTTACATGGTTGAACGAAGATTGAAATTGAAATTTCGTTGGGTGTAAAACCATCTATGGAACAGGTGCTCACAAGCGTTGATTTCAGAGTCAAACTTTTAAAACGCGGCTACAGTTTAAAGCAGATTATAGGGTCAGCAGCATATCTTAAAAATATTTTCATATATAAACACAGAGCACCACCTTTGAATTCATTGCTAACGCCAAGAAAGTGTTCTGATAGCCATTCCACAAGTAATTACTTATTTTCGTTATAAGTACATACTTTTCCCAAATAAGTATTTTCTTTTAGCATCAGCTTTCACTGAAACTTTAAAATACGGATATAACTATAAGTACTTATAAATCTGTCACTATTATTATTTATTTATTTTTATTAATACCACCCATTGTTAACACCTTATGCATACCACAGTCGATAAATTTTCCCACATTTATGACAACAGAGTTGCGGGGGTCATTTGAAGGACATTATTGGGACACCTTTAATTATTTTATTTTTTTCAAATATTGTCTAATTTTCAGCAAAATCGAAAACTCTGAGCACCTCCTGCGACGGCACGATCCCCAGCACTCTGATCCGGCGAACCGCCTCTTTGGACACCATCTACTTGAAGGGTCAATGGCCCCGAGACATCTACCTCCACAGCGGGCTCCTGCAGGTGGACAAAGCCACCCAAACGGACGAGTGCACGGCGAGGTCTCGTCTAGCGTCTCCATGTTCCAGCGACGATAAACTTGGGCTTTTTCGACAGCGTCTTCAGCGGAGACAAGCATCGGCGGAATGCAGCTCGCAGACCACGAGCACGCCGGTTAATATACCGGTGAAACCGTTATCCAAACCGCCCATTAGGTCGTCGATAGAAGGGTTGAATCAGGAAATTGAAAGGCTGGTGTTAAGGCCACCTGGAGGAGAGGAGACTACGCCGGAGGGACATAGGGCCCCAGTGGCCGATCTGCTGAGGAGTACCAGGTAATATGAAAAAATTCATATGCTTATTGTAGTCCAGTCAATAGAAGTGTTTACCCTATAAAAGGTGGGGTAGAAACTATTTTAACATTTGTTGTTTTTTTGGGGTTTTGGCCATTTTTCTCGAAAACAGTGGGCCATATCAAAATTTTACCAGAATACAAAATTAAAGCCCATAATTTTTTGAATAAAAAAATGGCATTACATTTTTATCTAGCATGAACTCTCAAAATTAATAAATAGTTAACCAGAATAACAAATTATGAAAGAAATTTAAATTACTCAAAAGAAAACAATATTAGGTATTAAATACTTAAGTATAATAGGATTTACTATATTACTTTCGAAAAAAGTAAATTATCGACGATTTTTCAATAATTTTTGTCAACGCTTTCCTACGAAATCATCCACCACTCTATTCCGGTTAAAAGAATTCAGTCTGAAATTCTCCTTCGTCATGTATTGCACGATTTTTGTTAATGAGTGACTTACGAGTTACTAGTATTATTTTTGTGTAAGTAATTTAAATTTCTTTCATATATTGTTATTCTGGTTATTTTTTAACATAATACATCCTAAGTAAAAAATCTGATGTGGCCAACACAAAACCTCCCGCTATTGAATTTTTATTAATTTAAATACATACTTACGTATTTACTACCGCTGCAAACTGTTCCATTGCAGAAAACTATTGCTTTATTTACTATTTTCTTTTTAAAATGTCACTATTATTAATTTGAAGTGATTAGTTTTTTGACAGTGACATTAACTGTCAGTTACATTCATTTGAAACATGAACTGTGTAACAAACGAATTATTGTGTCTTAGGCTTCGCGACTAATAAAAAAAATTATTTTTAAATTTATGTGTAAATTATATAGAAAAAGTATTAATGTATTCCAGTAGAAAATTCAACAATCTTTAATTTTCATAAGACATAAAATGCGAAAAAATGGCATTTAATGGTATTTTTTGAAGAAAAACCATTATGAGCTTCAGGTAAAGTGTCATTTCCGGTTATCCGATTTACACCAAAATCTAATGGCTTCTATTCATATTAGAATGGGATGGAAATACAAGGTTTCAGAATTTTCTGAATGATAGTATTTGAGTTAGAGTGAAGACAAAATCCCTACACATACACACACACATACATACACACATACACACACACATACACACATACAGCATCATCGTGAAAATGTTAAAAATGGATTCTAGGGAACTTAAAACGTGGTCATTTACTAAAATCTCGATATGAGATTTTTAGCACGATCCCTATACCTCCCTTACCAAGGGTAGCGGGAGGTAAAAAATGTAAGAACGCTTTTTGTACGAGCTTTAATTTTGTATTCTAGTAAAATTTTCGTACGGGCCACTATTCGCAATAAAATGGCAAAAAACTCAAAAATACTTATTTTTTGCACCTTTGATCCAAGATGGCGGCTCGCGTCGCCTTCCCCGAGGTCAACAACTTGAATTTTTCATCCCCGTCCCCACGTAAAGAACATATTGGCTCGTAGTATGATCACTGTTTTAACTAAAACGCTGTTTTTAAGAAATGTTAAATTTATTTATTTAATAACAATAATAAATAATATCATATTTATCAAAATATGATTTTTAAAGCAGAACATAGTTTGTATTCAAACAAATATTTTTAAAAAAATCGTTCTTTAAACATAAGGGCGAAATTAAATATTGAAATTTGAATTTGAAATTTCTTAAAACATCGTTTTAGTTAAAACCGTGATCATACTACGAACCATTATGTTAAAATCGTTTGTACCTTGTACCCTAACTTTTATAGAGTAAAAACGCATATTGACTGGACCATATGTTAATTAAAGGAAAATTCTTTCTTGGGAATGTCGGTCCAGGGATTAAATAATATATTTATTTTTTTCATTGACGTTTCTGTTTTTATTTAAACCTTATTCATGAATCTGGAATTTAAGTTTACAATTAACATAATAATCTTATATAAATATTTTACATGAAAACATGGAAATAATTGCATGAAATCACATATTTTTCTAATGTGTTGTTTTTAAATGTATCTAAATTATAAATAAAACTTATGAGTAGTACAATCATTATTGTTATAATGATGAGTCAGGAATTAAAAAAGAAAAGAGCCATATAGGGCCCAATTCTCAATTATCACCGAAGTGATATGCAGTGAAAAATTTTCAGTTTGTCATTTGGAATTATTCTCAATTGCAATGTATTGTAATATATATGAGCAAGAAATTGTGATATTGTACGTGTTTACCATATTGACAATATTGGTTGCGCCTGACAAAAAAATACGCATTTAGTGCATGTATTTGTTGACTTTTGACAAATAATATGATATGATATAAATTTATTATTTCATATGTCACAAAGTGAAAATTGGGAATTGGGCCCATAGTTTGATGTAAAATGTTCAAAAACTGGCAAAGAACTAGGATGTTTACTGTGAACTTTTTAAATATTTATCTTCCAGGTCTGTGAACACTCAAACACCAGCAACCACTTCCCCCTCACCTTCCCTGTCCCCTACTCCTTCATCTTCCCCCCTGATCCCATGCCCTTTAGATCCCACCGAGCCAGGCAGCCAGGGTTCTTCACCGGACGCAGCAGCGCCCCGGTTGGGCACTTCGCCCCACATTAACCGATTCCTTGCACGGGAGCCCCCAGACGGTTGTGAGCGCGTGGCGCTCCGCTCCATGCCTGGGGTGGACGCTACCCAGCTGCAGCTCAACACCGCACCCTCTCACACCTTCCAGCTCAAACCCAGCCAGGGCTCCGCCTTCCACGTCATCGGGGGCCGGGAGATCGTGCCCAAGGACGCTGTGTAGGTAAACAAACCGTGAAATAGGGGATTTCGGAGATAACATTTTAGCGCCTCTTGCGGTCACTATGCGAACTAAGCAGATTGGCGATTTAAATTTACTTTTCCCGCCATTAAATTGCCTAATTGTGACGTCATAACTGGGAGTTAGGAGCTCTCAGTCTGTCACTAATACTGCATTTTATACTTTTTGGGGAAGTTTAAAAACTTATGTTAAAGAATGTTTTAAATTATTTAAGAGTGATTGCAAACTTAGTCCGGATCCGGACATATTTTTAGTTTAAAATGCAGCCACCAGATAGAGTTTACTTAATTAGAATCGCGAATATACTTCATTTCTCGTAAGAAAATAGCAGATGACACTTGATCAAAACCTGGTTAAATATCACTTAATTCTGTCGAATTTATTTATTCTGACCAACCAAAGGGCAGGACTTATAAGCTGCATTCTTTTTACCAATATCTCACCTCACTTGTTCTCAAAATGAGATGAAATTGAAGTGAGATAAGCTGAGATAGTTGCTTAACAAATAGAACGCAATTTAGAGAAAGAACGGAACACCTATTATCTTTCTCTGTTTATCATATGTTTTATTTATCAGTATGTTGACATTTTCACTTTGTTTTCGAATTTATTTTAAATATCTGACAAGGTGGACTCGCTAAGACGATGAAATGTCAAAGAATAAATCTACATCGTACGAATTTTCATTGCAAATAACATCATGAAACAATTCAATTTATTTATTAAGTTTATAATTAAAGAAATACAATTTCACTTAGCAATATTAAATCATCAAATTAACACTTTCTTAAATATTCATTTTTAAATAAAAAATAACATTGAAAAAAGACCCCCACTCCTCAAGTGAGGTGAGACACTCAACAAGCATCACCCCGCTAGGTAGCTCAGTATCGGCAAGGGGGGAGGAATCCGCCTCACTTCATCTCACCTCGGTTGGGACAAATAGAACTGTCAAAATTACTGAGACAACTGAGGTGAGCTGAGATGAACTGAGATTGTGTGTAAAAAGAATGCACCTATATTTCTATCTAAACCAACGCTATTTTCTTACATGAAATGAAGTATAGTTGGAAATTATACTTCATTTCACGTTAGAAAATAGCAGATGGCACTTGAGAGCCAGCCGTTTTTACAAGAATCAAATAAATAATTAAAATTCGTAAAACCATATTTTGTCATTAATAAATATCTACTGTTTGAATCATGCTCTGTTTGTCTGCATGGTTCACCAGAAGTGGCATTGGTGTAGCGAATTGTGACGTTATTGTCGAAATCCCCTAATACCCTATTGATGTAAAATTGAAAAAACAGCTCTGTTTTGTTTGTAGATAATCGGTCTGTACAAGAAACCAGCCAATTATTTAGCATTTCAAATTTCTAGACGACTGGAATGTCAGCGCAGAGGTCCAGCCAACAAAACAAACTCATGATGCGGGTAACAAAATGACCAAATGTCAATTTATTTCTGTTTTCTTCAAAATTTGCGTTTCGGCATTTTCGCGCTCGGGTTGATGGGCTGACAAACGAGCCGTTGTTAGTTTAGATAGGAGACGCAGTACCAGGTTCGAAGATACAAGTAAGTAACAAAGGACTGATTTTTAATATGAGCCTGAAGTATTGCCATATTTAAGAGGGGAGAAATGAATTTTTTTTATAAATATAGATTTTTATCCAATTAATATTATTTTTTCATTCTAACTGTTCTATATTTTTCTTTAATTGATCATTTTATTATGAATTAGATATATCAATACATTAAAAAATACCTTTATTATTGTATAAAAAAATTACTAGGTTATTGTATTACATGTACTGTATATGTGAAAACATATCTATTAAATGGACTGATTATGAATTTAGACACATTTGTCCAAATACTTTACATCCTATATTTTTATTACCCATATTACCACACCCAATATCCAGAAAAAATCTTTATCAAATTATTAACAAAAAACAAGTTGCATACTACAAAAAATACGATTATTATTATAATTAAATGTTGATAATAATTATTTGTAATCAAATGTAATTGTTTAAATCGTAGAATCAGGCCTTAATTACTTCGATTTGGAAAGTATATTCGACTACGAAAATTGAAAATTTGTTAGAGCGTCCCGGCTTCAAATCCAGTGAGGTCCATGATTTTTTCTCAAAATCTGAATTAAAAAATTTCCTTTATCATTAAGGCCTAATTCTACGATATACACAGTTACATTTGATCAAGGACCTGAATTGAAACTTATTTATGGTTTAGGTTCAGGAAATAAGTGCCGATTCAGGTTTAGTTTCGGTTCAAGAAAAAGAACATTATAACGATTCATCAGTTTTAGTTTCGAGTTCGAATTCAGAGCACAAAAAGATGGTAATATTTATTATTTCGAATATAATTAATAATTTAATTAGAATTTACAGTTTTTAATTATATATTTAGCAGATCTGAACTGAATCTGAATTTAAAACGGTTTAGCTTCATCAAAAATTCGGAGTTTTCTGGTCAGGTTCTAGTTCAATTTCAGATCCTTAGTTTTTAGGGATCTGGTCTTTCCGCAATTTTTTTTTTTTTTTTTTTTAAATGTAAGTAAAGGTATTAATGTAGGTTCATATTTTACCATGTGACGTCATTTAGCGATGTGGCAGCACTGTCTTTCAGTGGCAAAATCTGAAACTATTATACAATACGTCACAATCATTTTTGCCTATAAGTGTCTTTAATAATATTTAAACACACCATTATAATAAATTTAAAAGTTACCTGTTAAGAATATCAGACACTCAGATAACCAAGAAGGAACTTGACAACATGTTTGGTTACGTATGATGACATATATGACCTCCATTTGACATTTCACAAACAAAATAAAAAAAAAAAACAATGAATACGATATTATTTATAAATTCACAAAAAACAGTAACTTATTTTAATTAATTAATAGTTGAACATCTCTGTGAAATTAAATAATTATTAATCATATTAACAACAATGGAAACGAAAAGTAAATGATATATCAGCTATATCATCTAACTTGGTTGAACTATAGGACTCATCGCTAAGTGACGTCACATTTTGATGCCGTTAAACTACATTCACAAAATTATGAATGAAAAGTTTATTTTTTTTGTGAAATATTGTATAGTATATGATTGAAATAACTTAGAGTTACATTCAAAACAAATTGAACTACATTTTTTTTTTTTTTAAATACCCCCATCAGGCTTTAATTACCCCCGATTTGGAAAGTGCGCTGGACCATTAAAATTGTAAACAGAGTTGTGAAAGATGGCATCTTGTAGTTCAGTTTGAACGTCCTGCTAGATATAGAAATGCCCTGGATTCAAATCCAAGTGAGATCCATAAATCTTGAACATTAAGGCCCATTTCTACAATATTATTATTATTAACCTTTCTGATTTATGAAAGTTAATCTCTGTATGATTCCTTAACTCTATTGAACATATATTGTTAATCACATAAAATGTCAAAAAAATTAACTGCGTTTTTTCAAGAAAAACTGTTAAGAACTTCAAATAAGGAAACTTCCGGTTCACCAATTATAACCAAAATCTAATCAACTTTTCATATGGATGTAAGGAAGAGAATTACGAAAGAATTATAACTTTTAGAAATGTAGTATTGGAGTTATCGTCGGAGAAATTTTTGTCACACACACACATACAAATATCGCAAAACTGGTAAAATCATATTCTAGAGATCCTAAAACGTGCTTATTAAAAACTCACCACCGAATTTTTTGACCTAAGACAATATCTTCCTTTTCTAAAGGGACGGAAGATATAAAAAGGTTCAATTCATCAAGTCATATCATTATCTTTTAACAAAAATACCCCAGTAGTATTTTTTACAAGGATCTCTCCGGGTCTCTCTGACCCGGCGCCACCTTTCATGTCATAGAAAAGGGCGCCACTTCCGAAGAGTTAATCGTGCGAATGTTTGCCTTCAAATATGTGATAACCCACAATTTAAACATTTATTATTATTTTTATACCATTTCTAAAACATTGGGCATGGCTCATGGCACATTTTGTTCTAAAAATCTTACATTTCGTCATTTTGTAAATCCTGTCCGTCCTTAATTTCAGACAACATTCCAAATTTTCTTCGTCGTTTTCGCTTTCAATCATGTACTTTTCCTTCAATTATAATTTTCTTTATATCATCCATACTTAAAATATGTCTAATCTAGTTATTTTTCCTCTTCACATTTTTTAAATGCTTCAGTTTTTTACTAAAACTATGTGCTTTCCTAATTTTAAAATTGGCGCCCTGCAAATGTCAAACAGTTGAACTAGTCTGTCTGAACCATCTGGCGGCGTAAACAAGACCTAAGAATTCTTTTCTAACAGTGGATAAACACCGTGAGTATTTTGTCAAGTTTGAGTGTAAATAAATCCTAAATCATCTTTCATCTTGAGTTAAATTTTACCTAAAACCCTTCGCTGTGATACTAATTACATTACTGGTGATTGATTTGGGTGATTATTTTAGTATTTTCGTGAGTAATTTTGATAGAAAATCCGTGTTGGATACGTGTAGAATTTGAGGTTTAGTTCACATGTTTGCGATGAAATTTAATTGATTGTTAAAATTTAGTCGAAATAGATTACCATTAATCATTATTATTAATAAATAACTCATAGTTTATTTATAATTTCCACAAATTTATGTTCATTGAAGACTTGTAAGTAAAAGTGTGTGATATCTTTTTAGCGTCAAGATGGGTAAGATTATGAAATCTGGCAAAGTAGTGCTGGTCCTTAGTGGCCGGTACTCGGGCAGAAAAGCCATCATCATGAAAAATTTTGATGATGGAACTTCTGACAAACAATACGGACATGCCATGATCGCTGGCATCGACAGATATCCGAGGAAAGTTCACAAAAGGATGGGCAAGACTAAGATTCACAAGAGATCCAAAATCAAGCCCTTCATTAAGGTAAGGGACGCAAAATTTTAACCGTAGTGTAATTAATAAATAAGAAATTATGAATTCAAATTCCTATTTTAATACAAAGTAAAGACTATTTTCATGTTCAAATGATTGAGGAAGTAGAATGACCAGCGCATGAAAGTTAGAGTTTAAATTATTTTATAGATGTGGTTTCTTTCATAACTTCGCCCTATGATTTGAATTGAAAGGAAAATAAGATTAAAATTGTACGAAACATCAGATGTGAATTTTTGTAAGTACTCTTCTTTTAAATACTGGACTAAGAAATACCAGAAATACATTAACATGTCTTACTCAAAATAAAAGGATAACTACGGTACATGCACGATAGAAGAATAACAAGAGAAGTGTGCATTTAAAGTATTTTATCATTCAGTCCTCAATGTGTTTCTTGGATTTTCTAGTCCAATATTTCAATGGTTACTTGCAAAAATTCTCACACCTGAATGATTCGTATAATTCTAATATTCTTTGACGGAATATATAAAGGTCAGATTCCTTTCAAATTCAAAACATTAGATATGATTAGAAATTACATCTATAAAGTAATTTAGACATCAACTTTCATTCGCTAGTGGTACTATATTCTACTTAATTTTTTACGAGGGAGGAATAGATGTGCAGTGTTTTACCGCTGTCAATCATTTATGGATTATTTTAGAGAAAAAAAAAACTTTAAATAACAGTTGTAGAAAAATTAATTGTACGCATCGTGTATTTGAAGTATTTTTTTTTTTTCTAAAATAATCGATAAACAATGGACAGAGTTAAAACACAGTACATTTACTCCTCCTGGTTAAAAAACTGAGTATAATTCGTTGTAATTATAATATAAACAAGAACTTTTGTGCTGAAGAGAAAATGAAGTAATTTGGAATAATTATTTGGTATTAAATGTTTTAATATTTTTACATATTTTAAATTCGTAGTAAGATTTCGAAGACTACAGAATCTCTTACGTTACTATTTAAAAAGGATAATAATTATTTTAAGCATTTTCATAACTAGAAATTGTAGCTAACTGAAGAGATTTTCATTTCTTTCATAGATCATGAACTACAACCACCTGATGCCGACCCGGTACAGCGTAGACCTCGCCCTTGACCAGAAATACAGCGCCAAGGACATGAAAGACCCCATGAAGAGGAAGAAGGCCAAGTTCCAGACCCGTGTCAAATTTGAGGAAAGATACAAGTCTGGAAAGAACAAATGGTTCTTCCAGAAACTTCGCTTCTAATCTTACATGTACATCTATTTACATAAGTTAAATAAAAAATATTTGACAAAACATTATTGCGTTATTTCCTTATATTTATAGTTTTCCAAGTGGAAAACTGGAAGAAATATTTGTATAATACAATAATTTTCCTTGTTTTTTATACTAGAGGCACAACGTGAGAACGACTCATCTTTCACTCGTCATTTTGAAAAGAATCAAAGAATATTATAAAATCTTACCCAAAATGTTTATAACATATTATGACGTATTTATTTTCATTTTATAACATTCTATTGTTTTAAATTTTGATCAAAAGAAATACAAATTTTGTAATTTGAAGTTGTCATTTTGGCACATTATATTGTATTCAAGGAAACGCTACTCGGAACCAAAAGGTTACTGTTTTGTGGTACAACTATTGGTAACACTACAAAATGGTGGTTTGACGTTTATTGAAATGTCAAAAAATGATATCAATGATTTATATTTAATTTTACACATTTACTTCTCTTAAAAATTAAGCATTTTACTACATTTGTACAATATTATTTTACTAAAATATTTTAATATATTTAAGATTGTAGGTTATAAGTTTCCAAAATGGGTACGCCTTTAAAAGACGTAAAATTAAAAGAAGACCGACCAAAAGAACTAATGTTCGAAAAACACGCAGACTTTATAGCTAATTATGGCAAAAAAGATGATAGCTATTTATATGGTAAACTATATTCAACAATCTTATGGTACTAAATTCTATTTTTATATTCATATTTGTAGGTATGACCGATTATTTACGAATGTCAGGTATTTATTGGAGTCTTACCGCTTTAGATTTAATGGGACAAAGTCACAGACTAAACAAAAATGACATAGTGGACTTTATTAAAGAATGTCAGGATCCAGAATCCGGTGGCATTAGTGCTAGTGTTAAGCATGACCCCCACATTTTATACACTTTAAGTGCTGTTCAAATATTGTGCATTTATGACGAATTAAAGTCCATTGACATAGAAGGAGTAGTTAAATATGTCGCTTCTCTACAACAAGAAGACGGCAGCTTCACCGGTAAGACAAAAAAAAATCTGTTGTGGCCAGCACGAAACCTTCCATCAATTCGATGTATTTTGTATATATCCCATACCAAAAGTTCCTTGAAAAAGAGTCTGTATATCCTGTAAAATTGTAACACGAACACACTATTTTTTTTTACAAATTCTATACCGAAAGTTCCTTTCCCTATTTTATTAGAGGTTGTTGTTTCTTACTCTTCTCTTTTACTCATTCCTGTCCAACGCATCTTCTTCACACAGTTCTTCCTCTCTCAAATCTTCTGCTACACAGTCCTTCCATCTTCTCTTTGGAGGGACACTCTATCACATTCACATATAACTTTCTGACCCTATACTTTCAACTTTGGTTTTGCATTTGACACTGACATCTGCCAATTAAATTTTTTTGAATATATCTGCGGTTTCCATAATTTTAGCAAAGCTGACTAATTTTTGAAAGTTAATCTCTCTTAATGTCTCTATAATTCTATATCTATTGAATATGAAGGAAAATGTACAATCAAACCGTATAGAGAATTAGATATCCTTCACATTGATAATCACAAAATGTCGAAAAAAGATATTTAACTGTTAAAAACTTCAAATAAGGGTATTCCGGTGGATCAGTTATAACCAAAATCTAATCAGCTCTTCATATGGATGTAAAGAAGAGGAATACGAAAGAATTATAATTTTTAGAATTGTAGTGTTGAAGTTATCGCCGGAGAAAAATTTGTCACACACGGACACACACACACACATACAGACATCATCTTAAATATAGTAAATTCGTATTCTAGGGACCCTAAAATGTGCTTATTCATTAAAAACTCACCAACGAATTTTTTGACCAAAGACAATACCTTCCTTACCTAAAGGTGACGGAAGGTAAAAACTGATGTAGTAGTGGTAAGCACATGATCTCCCACCAATTCCATGTTTAAAATACCCACTTCCGGTTGAACGTTTGTAAACAAAATCTAATTTGTTGCTCAAATAAATAGGTCTGTAATACGAAATTTTGGATTATATTTTGTTTTTCCTCGAAAATCTTAAGAGCTCCAAGTTAAATACCACATTCGGTTTATCATATATAATCAAAATTTATTTGGTTTCCAATCATAAAGAAGATTTAAATACCAAATTTGAAAAGTTTTGGATTTAATTTCAATATATTGTTTCAAGAAAATATATTCAAAGCTTCAAGTAAAGTATTACTTTAAGTTTTAGCAAAAATCTAATATGTCATTCTGATTAATATGTCGTAAATACCAAATTTGAAAAGTTTTGGATTATATTTTAATATAGTTATTCATTAAAAATTGTTATGAGCTTCCAGTAAAATACCAATTCCGGTTTATAATAAATCTAATTTGTTGTTCTCAATCATATAAGAGTTTTATATACAAAAAGTTTTGCATTATATCATAATATTTATATTTTTTACGAAAATTTGTTCTGAGCTAT
This sequence comes from Ophonus ardosiacus, assembly GCA_943142095.1. Taxonomy (NCBI): domain Eukaryota; kingdom Metazoa; phylum Arthropoda; class Insecta; order Coleoptera; family Carabidae; genus Ophonus; species Ophonus ardosiacus. The sequence continues at coordinate 50,022,026 of OW964825.1, read as the reverse complement.
CAAGTATCACTTCCGTTATATTTTTATGTAATTGGGTTTCAAGTAAAGTGCCATTTCCGGTTGTCCAATTTTACTCAAAATCTAATCAACTCTTTATATGAATTAAGAAAGCCTAAATATGGAAAATTGAATTTTTTGAAAGTTTTATGTTATCGTTGACGAAAAAATCGTCACACACATCCAAACAGACCTCATTGTAAAAATAGTAAAAACGTGTTGTGAGGACCCTAATTCGTAACTCACTACCGAAAACATTGCCTCCCTTACCTATGTATTTAGGTTGGCGGGAGGTAAAAAATCTCACAACATTAAATAAAATCGCATCTCCTTCTAGGTGATAAATGGGGCGAAGTAGACACGAGGTTTTCATTCTGTGCGGTAGCCTGCTTGTCTCTTTTAAACAGAATGGACGCTGTAAACGTAGATAAAGCAGTGGCATTCGTGCAGTCTTGTATGAACTTTGATGGAGGATTTGGATCTCGACCCTTATCAGAAAGTCACGCTGGATTGGTATATTGCTGCGTGGGATTTTTATCAATTGTGGGGAGACTGGATGTCGTGGATGGAGATAAATTAGGGTGGTGGTTGTGTGAAAGGCAGTTACCTTCTGGAGGACTTAACGGTAAGGAAGAAACATATTTTATGTCCAGGAGTCCTTGAAATGTTATAGTGAAATATATTATATCAGTTAAATATGCGATCCATTTAAAAAAGATTGAATTTGTGCAATATCTTGAAAATTTACCTAAAGAGAAAATATTTTCGCACACAATTTTATTACAAATATTTTTCATAATTAAAAGTTATTTGAAAAAGAAAAAATCTGTTGTGGCCAGCACAAGACCTTCCGTCAATTCGATGTATTTTGTACAAATCCCATACCAAAAGGTCCTTGGAACAGATTCTATATAATATCATGTAAAATCGAACACGAACACATACTATTTTTTACAAATTCCATACCAAAAGTTCATTTGAAAAGGTTCTACAAATCCAATTAAATTATAACATAAATACACACTAAGTAAAATGCACTTGATACTTCCTTCATTTCTTCTTCAGCTTTCCCCTATTTTATTAGGGGTCGCTGTTTCCTCTTCTCTTCCACTCATTCCTGTCCAACGCATCTTCTTCACAAAGTCCTTTCTTTCTCAAGTCTTCTGCGATACAATCTTTCCATCTTCTCTTTGGCCTTTCTCTGCATGTCACTTGCGAGGAACACTATGACATACCAATTTTAGATCCTATACTTTCTATATTTGGTTTTGCACTTGCAACTGACATCTGTCAATTAAAATTTTTTGAATATACCTATCAGCTGTTTACATGATAAATAGCAAAGCTGACTAATTTTATAAAATTAATTCCTATATAACGCTTTAAATCTACATCTATTGAATATGAAGGAAAATGTATAATCAAACCGTATAGAGTGGAGTATTTTCTTTAATATGTATAAATAACAAAAAGTCAAAAAATAATATTTACTGCGTTTTTTAAGAAGAACTGTTAAAAACTTTAAATAAGGGTACTTCCGGTGGATCTATTATAACCAAAATCTAATCAACTCTTCATATGGTTGTACAGAAGAGGAATACGAAAGAATTATAATTTTTAGAATTGTAGTATTGGAGTTATCGTCGGAGAAAAATTTGTCACACACGGACACACACACACACACATCATCTTAAAAATGGTATATTCGTATTGTAGGGACCCTAAAACGTGCTTATTTATTAAAAACTCACCACAGAATTTTTTGACCAAAGACAATACCTTCCTTACCTAAAGGTGACGGAAGGTAAAAAAAATCAATTTTGTTATTATCTTGTGATCTAAGCAAAAGAAAAATATTTTCGAACGCCACTGAATAGACAATATAATTTTGTAACAATTGTATTTAAAACATTTTTCTCGATAACTAAAAGTTTAGAAGTTATTTGAAAAAAAAAAAATATTTCTAGTGACCTATGCAAAAGAAAAAATATTTTCGTATGCCACTGGATAGATACCTATAGTAACAATATTAATTTACTAGAATTTAGAGCTACGTGAAGATAAATTTATTATACATAAACACAATGTTTTTTCTTCATCAAGAAATGTTTTAATAAAACATTTCTTTATGAAGAAAAGAACGTTGGGTTGTGTATAGTAACAATATTATTTGAAACATTTTTTGCGATAACTAATAATTTGGAAGTTATTTGAAATAGAAAAAAAAATTATGTGCTTAAATCGCACAGCTGAAGTGAAACTTCATAATGAATTCGAAAGCGGAACCGTTTCGCCAATCACTAGCATAAACACGCTAGCTTACACCCCAACTTGTGCTATTGGAGAAAGAGAAAACGGGAGAGAGGAAGTGGATGCGCACACAATGCTCTAGTCGTGACGGCAGCGTTACCGTTCGTGTAACACACTCAGATATTTCAACTTCCTTAACTCGTGTTTCAACTTACGGTTTTTAGTTTACACCCTCCGTAAAGAATTTTCATATATTTCATTTTATAATGCATTTCCACTTACTTTTTTAGGGCGTCCAGAGAAGCTCCCGGACGTGTGCTACAGCTGGTGGGTCCTCTCTTCTTTAGCGATTCTCGGGCGCCTTCACTGGATCAGCGCCGGATCCCTAGAATGTTTCATCCTAGCTTGCCAGGACTCCGAAACTGGTGGGTTCGCCGACCGCCCTGGAGATATGCCCGACCCGTATCACACTTTGTTCGGCCTAGCCGCGTTGTCTTTACTTGGACATCAAGCTACGAGACCCGTGAACCCCACGTTTTGTATGCCGCAGCATGTACTAGATAGGATTAATGTGACTGCGCAGCAGTTGAAGCAGTTGTAGACACATTCCGGAAATAAAGACGCACAAAATGGAATGTTTTTAGTTTTATTTACCTGAAAATCTCTATAGATTTTTCTATTTTCAGTTGTATATTTTCGCATTTTTCTATAAAATGAATGAAAAACTAAAAAATGAAAGTAAAAATAAAGGTATAGAATAATCTACCAGCCTTGAAATTCCAAATTTTTTGTTGTAATGTTTTAGCTAAAATATAACAAAGAAACATAAAATTAAAGCGCGGAAACAAGTATTTATATGTTTGCAAAAATGAAGTCAGATTTTACCCATTTTAAAGGCTGTACTTGTGAAAATTACGAGTATGACTTCAAGTAAAAAAAAAAATACTTGAACATAACTCAATTTGACGAAATTTGGATAGTTTTTTTAGGCTGTATTTATGAAAGATGACTTTCGCTTGCAAATTTTCAAGAAATACCTCAATGTAACCGCAAGCTACACAAAAACTCAATTTGGCGAAACTCAGTTGGTTACATTCATTATGTAAAATGTACAGGTGTCTCATTTTCGATGTTTTTATAGGGTATCTCGGGAAATATTACTGATATAGCAAAACCGTTTGCACATTCCAGGGTCAACTTTTTGAGAAAAGTTTAATAGTCACCACAGGAATTTTCGATCTTCTTTTGTTTCTGAGCTACAGGCAAAAACTTGTTTTTCGCTCATTTCGAAAGTATCTCATAACTTATTTATTATTGTAGTTAGAGAAAAATTGTTTTAACAAATTTTGTACCGTTTTTTAGGTAAAATAAAATGGCGTAATTAGATTTTTTGAAAACTTCATAATTCTTGAGATATAACACAAAATTATGATTATTTAAATAGCAACCATGTTGAAAATAGTCTCATCTTTTTGCTTATTTTATAAGCTTTTCAATGATATAACAAGTCTACATTCTTTTGTTTTACACATGAATTAAAGATGAATTATTAATTTTTTGGGGTGAAAAAATTGAAAATTATTAAGAAACAAATGAAATAACTATAATAGTTCGTCATTTATTTATTTCTAAGTATTTAATTAAATGTCAATCTGACATGAGATATTGTCAAAAATGTTATCTAATGAAATCAAAGCTTTTCTATTTGATACCTTTTTGAATTTCCGGAAGCATGAGAAAAAAACATACTTTGCTCACTTGTACTAAAAAATAGCTATTTCCGCGCCCTACTTGTTGTGAAATTGAGTTTTTAATGATTTTGCAACTACATATAACCCACAAAATAAAATTCTTAAGTGATAGGTATTTTAGACTTTAGCCGCAATAAAGAATACCTTTGTAAATTTTAACTAAATCATTGTAATTTGCAATTGGGAGTTCAAATTTGTCCAATTTCTATACCTTACCGGATTAAAATTTAAAATGCAAGTAAAAATATGTTAATATGTTTGTTGCTTCACATAGGAGTCGTGATTTTTTATTTGTTTATGTAGTAGATAAATGTATTTTTTAGTACAGTATTTGTAGATGGTTGAATATCATGAAAATACTAAATAAATATATTACAAATGCTGCAACTTAACCATTTATATAATTCTAGTTTTTGTTCATTGTTGTCATTCCGGTTTATAAGTATTCATTTAGTACTATAACCACAATTAGGTTAAATGTTCTTTAAAACATTTGTGGTCATAATTTTATTTAAATAAAACAATATTTGGATACACTTCAGTAAAATTTTTATTAGAGAACGACATTTCGACAGCGAAGTTTTTGAAGGCAGTACTTCGCTGCCGAAACGTAGTTTTCTAATAAAAATTGCAGAATTATATCCAAATATTATTTTATTTATATATTATGAGTTTTGAAAGCTTCTTTCAATTTTTATAATTTTATTTGTTTCTTCAAATGAAGAAAATTTCTAATAATAAAAATGAAGATAAAATCTACACTTAACACTAATTTTTTTTGAGTGTACAATAAATACATATTATATTAACGTCTCGCTTTAGCTATTGTTGTCCTACAAAGAAAACAAAATATAAATATATAAATTTAAAGTTTCATCACATTAAAAAATATGAATAAAGAATGATATATTTCAACTTACGAGTGAGTATGTTTGCTTCCCGATAAAACAATATACGGCGACTGCATTTCCTTCTGTTTATGTTGCAACATATTCAAAGTACCTAGCGGAGTATCTGTTGAACTCATTTTCTTCATCAACTACAACAAATTTACAATTTAATAACAGTATAACAATATTTATTTATTTTTTTACCCCTTCTTGTTCTTGTTTCTTGATTCGCTTTTCAATCTTATTTTTCCCTGGACCTTTTCCGTGGAATTTATGCGACAAATATCGAAAAGCTTCTTTCGGGTTTAACACTCGGCCTTCATCGTCAATATATTCAAGTTTGACATTAGGTCGGAAGGTGTCTTTCTCTTTGAAATCCATTGTTGGGCCGGAATATCTTTCTCGGCGACCGCCAAATTTATCATCGTCTCTGGAAAAAAATACGCCCTTAGACAAATAAAAGCCTTCACGTCGGGCCTCAAACTTTAACCACAAGGGAAACTTCTTTCGGACCTCTACAAGTAAATAATTGTTTCTTACCCGTAAGTTTTGTCTTCAATGCTGTAATGCCTCGCCTGCAAATGTGCGAACTTGCTGGTCGACGGCCGATTATTTTCTTCTTTATCCAAATAACCTTTACTCATGGCGAGTTTTAACGCTGCTCCAACTCCACTTCCAACATCAGGTTCTTCATCTAAAATTGGGACATCTGTCCCTGCGTGGTCTGCTACGGCCTCTGTTGTAGAATTTGAAGCTTCAACAGGATTCCAGCTATTTGTGGGCTCGGAAGAAGCGGTTTCCTTATCGAAATCCTACGGAGAAAATAATTTTAAACATATTTTTCAATTTAAATGAAATCTCTTACCATTAAATCTTCATCTTCATCCCGATTTCCAGATTTTCCATAGGTGGGAATATCCCCTAAACTTCTACAAAATTCGGCTGTTGAGTTTAACACAATTGATCCGCTGTCCACTGCTGGTAATTCTTCTTTAGGTTCGGATTTAATCAAGCTTTCAACAGGTGGTAAAGTCGTCAAAGCTTCTTTTTGTTTTAATCTTCTAGCTTTGTGTAAAGCTCTTTCCAAATTATTATCCTCTGGTTCGAGTTTCATGCCTTCCATAATTGGTTTAGCTTCTGGAACATCGTCTATATCCATCCAATCTGTAAATTCTCCTTTTGAGGGTGCTTCGCCGGGATTTTCTGGTTTAGTGTGGCCATCTTTTCGTTTTCTAGAACCATGATCGTTTTTATTTTCTAATTCTACACTAGCCGCGAGTTCGGCAGCTGTGAGAATTTTCCCTTTTGAGCGCATTTTCTTCATTTTCTTTTTAGGTTTTTTAAATTTCGTCATTTCTTCTTCTGTGTAATATTCTGAAGCGAGATTTAATTCCGGAAGAACTAAAGATTCTAAACGTTTGTTTGAAAGTTTTTGTTTGACTGTTAAAGCGATGGGTTTTTTGGGTTCGGACGATTCGCCGATTACAAATGTGGATTTTTTGACGCCATCTATTTCTTCATCGTATTTTGAGAGTAAAGATTTTTCTTTGGGGATGCCGAATTCGTCGAATTCTTCGTCCGCGTACGGATGGTATTGAGGTTTTTTCTTCTTTAATTCGTTACTCTACAAGAAAAGAAATTAATTTGCTATATTTCATTATTAAGAATATGAAAAACTTACTTTTTCATATCGTTCGTCGTCCAACATATTAACATTAACTAAAACATCCCCATCTTCAGCTAAAACATCCGTATCTTTTAAAGTTAAAATAACACTCTTTCCTTCTGAAAAGCTTTTAACATCATGTTCGACTTTTAAACCTCTTAAATGTCTGTCAGAATAGACTTTAGCCCTTTTTAATTTAGTTTCTGATTCGACTATATCTCCTATTCCGAATTCTTCGTCTAGTTCTTCCAACATTTTGGCCTAAAATTATAAATAAAGTAACATTTTTATAGAAATTTGTTTCATTGTAAAACTTACCCTCTTGGCGGCCTGTTCTTTATCAATTTGTAACTTCCTGTTCTTTTCAACCCAAGCCAAAGCTTCTTCATCGCTTTCAGATTCTCCTAGTGTTCTAATTTTAGACAATTTATTCTCTATCAACCTTTTCTCTTTCTTGTCGCTTAATCTTGATCTAAGTTTTTCTTGTTGGTTTTTCTCTGCTAAATTTGAAGCAGGTTTATGGTAAAATTCTCCCAAATCATCTTTAATTTTGAAGTCATCTTTATCGTCTTTATTACTTCTGGAATGACTGGAGCTGGAATTGACTTCCAAGGGCTTGAGGCCCAATTTGGCGCGAAGCTTGTTGGTTTCTTCGATGGAGAGGCTTTCCGTGGATTGGTTATTAGCGGGGGATTCGCTACGTTTTGTAGGGGAGTCGCCATGGTCGCGGGGAGGCGAGCCGTAGTCAGAAACTACAGAGAAAATATATAATGATACAAAGTCTCCGTATGACAACCAAAACATTAAAATTATAAACCAATTATATAAATAGTCCTACCATAAATACTGTCACATGGTTTATAGGCAGCTAAAATTTTGTATTGCAATTAATGACTCAAGTATTTACAGTAGTAACAAAATATATCTATTCAAAATGGCCACCTTTGGATATAACGCAAGCCTTAAGACGGTCTGGCCATTCTTGTATGGCAGCACAGACCGCATCTAGAGAGGCTCGGTTAAGTGTATATAATGGAGTGCTAGTGCCAGCTTTGAAGCGAATGTGTGTAAATACAGAGACGGGATCGTGTGAGGAATAATTTGAATCTATAGGAAGAATCTCGGGAAGAATGTTGTTATAAGCTTCATTAGTTAAAGAAGAGTGCTGAATTCAGCCCATGGAATCTATCGATTTTATACGGTTTTAACTATGAGACAAAAATTTTGATCGTAGGCTCTCGTACCATAAGTGTACACCGAAATGTCGATTTTGTAAGAATAAATGCTATATATTGAGATTTCGAATAATTGTCAACACCTAATTTTTAATTGTTTGTTAGACATCCGATTAAAATACATATTATACAAATGTAAATAGAATAAACTATCGTTTTTTTGTGCCTGAAAAATAGTCCTATTTTTACCGTACCTTCGCTGTCATAGTCCCTATGTTTGAGGGGCTTCTCATTTCTCCTTTCCTTGCGATGCCGCCTATGACGATGTCTTTCCTTGTCTTTATCCCTCGGAGAATCATCGGAATTGGACCTACTACGGTGCCGCCGTTTTCTACCACCCTCTTTGCTGCTTTTAGCTTTCTTACTACTGGAACCCATAACTCTTATTTAGTTTTTAGGCGGCTCAAACAAGGTTGAGGATTAACCAACCACGGCAAAACAGACCATTGGTGAAGAAATTGCAGACGATTAATTTCACAAACACTTAACGATTATAAACGTTCGCACAACACGATTTTTTGACAGTATAACAACGAGAAGATAGCTATATTTGAGAATATATTTATAGTGAAAACTCCCTAGACTAGATCGCCCGCGGAATATGAATTACTGTGAGAGACATGTATCATTTGATTCACGGAAGATGACTACTCAAGGTCCCTTGTTCGAATAAAGAATACCCAGCACTTTATACAGCAGTCTTCTTCATCTTCGTCATCTTAATTTATTTGACGACTACACGAGTTTTTTAATGTATTTATTTATTTTTTTAAATTTTGTGTATATGTATATTATGTTATTTATTATTGTTTTATGTATTTATCCATGTTTTGTAAATTCTACATTTTCACGTAAGTTACACATGTTTGTATTTAAATTTTTCAAAAACTGTATTATTGTAGCTCCTGAAGAAGACACATGAGATGTCGAAACCGGTAGAGGCGGGAAATATAGCAATTAGTTGACTGAAATCCAGTAATTTTCTTCCTTTCGTCACCTTCCCAGTCAAGAAGTTCTTGTAGCCTTAAGTTGGCAACTTCTGTGAGATAATATTTCACACTTTAACCCACGACTGTGGGAAATGAATAACTTTCGGGCTTTGCAAAGCATGGGAAAAGTGCAGTTTTCTATAGTGGTCGTAGAAAAACATAATTTTCAAGTAAATCACACTTTTTTTTCAATTAAAATGTATCCATAAATATTTCATATTGCGCGTCTATGCATACGAAATGCAGTGAAGTTACTTATAAGTATCAGATGACATACAAATGACCTTGAATAGTCATCTTTCGTGAAGCAAACAATATGATTATTTTAGAGAAAAATGCTTCAAATAAAAAAATCGTAGAATTAATTTTTCTATTAGTTTTATTCGAAGTATTTTTCTCTAAAATAATTTATAATCGATTGAGAGAAAACAATGCTAATCAAATGCTCGCTGATCACTTGTTCATATTAACCCTAACCCTCATATTTTCAAGTGACTCCTGGTAAATCTGGGAAGAGTGTACCTGTTCAAATGAAATTCAATATAAAATTTAAAATACATAATTCTAATCGAGTATAAGTCTTGATCAATAAAAATATCTTACAAATAAATCAGTACAATAATATAATAATAAATAATCACTAAAATGATGCGTGTTGAAGTTCTAGGTGGGGCCAAGGTTCGCTGTCACTTTCTGCGTCTCCCTCGTGGTCGGATAAATGCGCTGAACTACCATTCCCGCCGTCTCCAGTACCTTGGGAAGAACTTTCGGTTGTAAAATAACTATTTTCTATTTTGCTGTTGCCGTTTGTTCTACCTAACGAATGCAGTCCTTCTAATGCCCTTCGGTTATCTGGATTCATACTATACACAAAAACATTTTGAAAAACTCACAGATAGACGAAAATATTTCGGCTAAAGTCTAGAAATATCCACCCTTCAAGAATTTTATTTTGATGGTTATATATAGTTGTAAAACCATTAAAACCACTAAATTCCACGAAAATTAGGACGCGGAAAGCAATATTTATAGTGGAAGAATGGAAAATAATCGGACAAGCAGTCAAGCAAAATTTATTTATTTCCTATCCTATATTTTGACCTGATTTTGACTGTACTACAGCCTTCTTCAGGGTTAGAAGAGAAGACGAATACAGTCGAAACGTAGGCCGAGAAATAAATAAATTTTGCTTGACTGCATGCCCCATAATCAATCGATCATCGTATTCAACCAATATTTATAGGAAGTGGCTACTGCACTATCCAGACAGAGTCGCAAAAAAGTGTCGTACATGCAAAAAAATGGATCAGACGGAATCTAGCGGACAATGGGGAAGTTTAGCGATTTTTTTTATTTTTTTATTCCATGGGAAATGACTTGAAAAATGATGTAACATGTTTTATTTTTTTCAAAAATGCCCAGATTTTCCGGAAAAGCCGATTTTAAGCTGTGATGACGTCGGTAGAGGCTTGGCGCAACGTATGTCGATTTATACACTGACGCACGCGATTGCGGTTACCAGGGAAGCGCTTTTACGCTTTGTTAAGACCTACGTTCAAGTTGTTCGATTTCACCGTTCTGTCTGAGTTTGCGCATAACTGACTTGTGACGTACTTAAAGTTTACCAAAAAAATATTAATTATAAATAAATGGAGCAATAATTTTAATTTTTAATTTCAATTTCAGCAGTCATTAGTGTTATATTTGTGAGAAAATAGTATGTGATGTAGAATTTTTACCATGCTAAACTTCCCCATTTTAGCAGCCACTTCTCGAATCTACCTAAAAACCACTGTCTACCAATTAGGAATTGTCAGGTATTATTTTGGTTGGGTTTTTTTTATTTTAAAAAGACGAACTATAACAATAGGTAGAGTCAGCGCAAAGACTCATGGCAGTCGTAAACGCGGGAGGCGTGGTCAAATGAGAGAGAGACAACTATGTAAATATAGTGCTGTTTCACTTTAGTAGTACTGTTATGAAAACATCGCCTTGGAAGATTTTAAAATAAAGGTAAACTTGAAATATAATTCCACGAACTTGGCTATGCAGCACTTTCTTACAACTCATGGTAACTATTCGCTTGTCTAACACTTTCACTATCACTACCTTCACCCTACAACCGCTGCAGCACAAATGAGCTTTATTGGGGGCTAATGTATTTAGGTTGCGTAATAGACATGACTTTATTGCTTGAACGAATTTTCTTTCGCGCACTGCCATGAGTCTTTGCGCGGACTCTACCTAACTGACAATTCATAACTGACCATTTTCATTGAAAATGAGACATCTGTTAACATTCTTGTGAACTAAAAATTATATTCCTAAAGTTAGAACAGTCAACTCTTGTTTACTAATGGCAACGCTAAAGCATGCGAAAAAACGGTACGTATTATTTTATATGCTTATTTTTTGCTTTCCTCAAATGTTACTATTGTAATTATTTTTAGTGAACCAGTGACGGAAATTAATAATAGGATAATAACAACGGTTGGACAATTTTTTTTTACTAGGTTTTCATCTGTCATAAACTAGTGTGAAGTAGAAGTCATAAAATACCTCATTCACAGAAAACATCGGATCTCTCACTCTAACTAAGCAAGCATGTGCACAGCTGTTTTTAGGTTCTGTTCAAGTAGTGGCCGCTCTGCGCATGTGCGACAGTTCACTATTTTTTTTGCGGCTCTATCTGCACTAGTAGACACTCCTATATTTATAACGATTTTGGCATTTTTTTCTGAAATAAAAAAAAAAAATGTCGCGAAATGCATGTAACCACCCGAACAGAGAATACATATCTAATTACATTATCCGACTAAATCTTGCGCGTTAAATTACATAAAGGATTTTTTGAAAATTTACAAGCGAAGAAGTCATAATTTTCACATTTTACAATAGGTAAAATCTGATTTTATTTTTGCAAAAAACATAAAAATACCTGCTTCCGCGCACTAATTTTTTTCTTTGTTATTTTAGCTAAAAGACACGGCAACAAGAAAGTTGGAATTTCAAGGTGGGTATTCTAGAATCCAGTCAATATTTCGACTTACTTTAGCGCAATGTTATAGTGCTCAAAAGCCTTTTCATCGTTTGATAATCTACTGTAAATATCTCCCAACATTTGATGAATTCGCGCGGTCGGTTTGATCTCTGCATGTTTATTAAGTAACGCAGCAGCCGATTCTAAAGCCATTTCTTGTTCATAACAATCAACTAACAAAAAAACTGCGGGTATAAATGCCCCATTTCCATCTTGATCTGTTTTTACAGCCCGTTCCAATAAGGATTTTCCTTTTGGAACTGTTATTGGATCTCGTAATAGAACTGAAGCATAAAGCTGCAAATATGTTAAATAATACGAGAGCCCACGACCAAAATTTTTACCTCAATAGTATTACGACCAAAACCGTATAAAATAGATTCGATGACCCTGAACCCAAAAATGATATTTTCAGAAAATTCATGCGTAGCGTCTGACCTGAACGGATTTCCAATAAATGTCAACAAATTTTACCAAACTGTATTATAGTATTCCGTCTGATTTCCGGAATGTAGTTATGATGATATTCCTAAAATACCGAGAACACGTTTTCCAAACGCCGATAGCATAGCGCATAGCCAGGAGACCATTAAAAAAAATTAAACAAAAAAAATATAGCAAACCGTCTCAAAATAGTTTTTGGAGGTAAACTTGGGCCAGTTAATGCGAAAAAATCAATTTTCTGAAAAAAGGCTGAGCACCTTATATTGTGTGAGCATTTTGAAAATGTTGGACATGATAAAATAAGTTAAAAATGCGAAAAGTCAGATGCTACGTGCAAAATGTCTGAAAACAAGTTGTAATAATAAAATAACAAAATGTATGTACATTTTCAGTATCAGAATATGATAATATCGTCTACCAATTTTTTTTTAGACATAGCATCTAATCTATCGATTTTATACGGTTTTGGCCGTAAAACTATGAGACATAGTTTTGGTCGTGGGCTCTCGTATTAAGAGAAATGTATAAAGAAAATGGGAAAACTTACTGTTAAAGCTCTGGGCGTATTTCCTAGCTGTTTGCAGGCGTTACTTGCTACGGTTAATGCTTCTCGATTTCTGTTCATGTTTACATAACACAACACTAAAAATTCGTGAGATTCGTATCTGTAAATAAAAATATCATCGCACTGTGCACTACAAATTATATAATATTGGGAAGTGCGCTGTTTCTTGGTTGGGTATTCGATTAAATGAAAAGCACTAAAAGCAGTTTCTGGGATTCAACCACATTTATTGCACCAGTCTCGACCTTTTCGACCCCACATGGATCTTCTGAAGATGAATGTTGGAAAAAATGTTCTGTACATAATATTCATGTGTAAATTAATAAATATTATGTACCGAACATTTTTTCAAAATTCATCTGCTGAAGAAAACCCATCTAGGGTCGAAACGGTCGAGAATGTTGCAATAAAAGTGATTAAATCCCAAAATCTTCTTTTCATTCATATAATAACAGTTTCCACAATTTTTTATAGAGCAAAATACATGCATTTTTGTTTATCGAAACAACAGAAAACAGTAGAATTTATTAATTAAAAATTAAATTGTTATACAACACTCAACTACCTATAATTAATATTTTTGAAACCATACACAAATTAATTGCGTCCTAAATAAAAAATAATTAAATTGAATAAAATAATAAAATTTTGCTCACGAAAAATTGGGCAGAATATGAATATGGCACCTGTATTTATAATGTTTGTACAGAATTTTTTCCCTCACCTGTATGGAGAAATCTGCATAGCCTCCCTCAAATGTATAGCAGCTTCCTGAAACTTTTTTAGGTCCAATAAAATGCTTCCTTTTAAAATTAAAGCTTCTACGTTTCTAGGAGCCATAACACATGCTTTTTGGGCGAAATAAGCAGCTTTTCCATATTTTTTAGTGGAATACATATAATATGCCATAGCTACCCAATGTTCGGGACTATAATGCCCTAATTCTATATCTGTAGGAATAAGAGTTTCTAGTTGATCTAATTTGTCTTCTTTATAAAGAAGACTCGATAAGATATCCAGGCCGTGAGTAGCGTTAGGGTCTATAGAAAAGGCCTAAGAGATAAAATAAAATCATATTTGCACTCAATGCCATGATTATTAACGACTTACTCGTTGTAGGAAAGTAAGTGCTTTTTGGCGATTATCATAATAGTTATAACATTGGCCTATAATAACCAGTAATGGAACATTATCTTTGAGTAATCCGGGACTATCCATTGCCTGAAAAGTGGCTATAGCTGTTCTATAGTCCCTTGCGTGCATTTCTGCTTGTCCTCTTAACCACTGATTTATCCAAGCTGTTGTTACAACGTCCGACGTACCTACAGAGAAAAAAACCGTCTCAACTCACTAACTCCCTCTCTCATCAAAACAAATATAAGCACTCTATTGTAGAGGTATCTCATTTTCGATGTTTTTTTAAAGATATCTCGGGTAATATTAGCGATAGAGAAATTGAGACAGGGGACAGAGCAATGAAATTTGAAGAAAAAATTTTGATAGGACATAAAGGAAAGATAATGGAGGAATGTTATAAGAAATCAGAAAAAGAGATAAAAAATGTATGATGAGCAAAAGAAGAAAATTCTTTGAAAGCAAATGATACTCACTCAAATAGACAATGAAAGAGCACGAGGACAGGACTTAAAAGGAAAAATAAAACAAAGAAGCATACACATCCAGAATTAGGAAAGATTTAGTAATATCGAATCTTCCAGATATTACCCAAAATACAACAATATAAGAACTCTCAGCATACTTAAATATTTGAAATGGGAAAAAATAGAAAACATTAGGAAGGCAGCAAGGTACAGGTGCGGTAATGAAGAGAAAGTAAACGATTACTGGAAACAGAGAAGAAATCCTAGAAGATTCGGGAAAAGGGTTAGGATGGATGGAAGAAATAGAAGAAAGAAAAAAGACACTAAAATAGGAGTAAGGAATGAACTAACATGTATGTACATATACAGGGTGTCTCAATAAGCTTGCTCACTATTGGTAACTTTTTTATTTGAAGAGATACGAGGTTGGTTAAATGAGCAAAATTGTGCCATTTTATATTAGAAAATTGGTCATGTAGACAAAATAAAAATTGTGTCAGCGGTTCTCAAAATTTGGGACAGAATGTATATTTTTTAAATGGAACTATATATTTTTTATTATCTTATTAGAAAGACTATTTTTTTCTCTTTCCAATAAGGTAATGTTGTTTATGTACAATTTTTTCAAATAAACGAGTTATTTACGTTTAAAGATAAAAATTATTTTTTATTAGTTTAGGTCAAGTAAACTATGGAAACAATTGTCTTTTATAAAATTATTATTTTATTAATTTATTTTACAGTAATAACAAAACAAAGAAAATATTCAAATTGAAAGCCATTATTTCTTTCGCACATTTAAACTCTTTTGGAAAGAGAGCCGACCGTTCTACGTAACTGGTGTCTAGATATAACTTTCCATATAGCAAGATCATTTCTAACTTTTCTTTACTTGTAAAGTTATTAAACATTATTAAACACAGAGAACGGGAGATATTATTAAACGTCAAACAAACAAAGAATCAATTGTTTCCATGGCTTACTTGACTAAAAAACTAATAAAATAGTTTACAAAATTTAAATTTTTAACCGTAAATAACTCGTTTATTTGAAAAAATTGTATATAAACAACATTACCTTATTGGAAAGAGAAAAATTTACTCTTTCCAATA
This sequence comes from Ophonus ardosiacus, assembly GCA_943142095.1. Classification (NCBI taxonomy): domain Eukaryota; kingdom Metazoa; phylum Arthropoda; class Insecta; order Coleoptera; family Carabidae; genus Ophonus; species Ophonus ardosiacus. The sequence goes on along the minus strand of OW964825.1, from coordinate 50,006,486 downwards.
AGATAATAAAAAATATATGGTTCCATTTAAAAAATATATATTTTGTCCCAAATTTTGATAACCGCTGACACAATTTTTATTTTGTCTACATGACTACATGAATATAAAATGGCACAATTTTGCTCATTTAACCAACCTCGTACCTCTTCAAATAAAAAAGTTACCAATAGTGAGCAAGCTTATTGAGACACCTGTATACACACTATATTGTAAAGTTATAAAATATATAGTATTAAGCTGGAAAGCGAATGAAGATTATGATTATTACTACTACTGGTATTTTGGTCGTATCATTGTGAAGTTACTTTTATATACATTCTGAAAAAAATATAAAAATACCGATTCCCTATTCTAGATTTAAAGTTGTACTCATTTCCGCTAAAACCGGAACTGATATAAAATTCCTACTATGATCATCTCATTATGCCCCTTGTCCTTGTTTTTATATCTCTCAAAATAAACGAAATATTTTTGATGACGGACTTTCGCCAATTATATCAAGTCTACATTCTTTTGTTTTAAACAAGAATTATTTGGGTAAAAATAATAGCCGCGTTCAGCACGTCACAGCGTTAGCAGCGCTGACTGACGAAGTTTGCCGAACGCAATGAATGGATGAATATGAGTGGTCCAGTAACTGTATTCGTCAAACTTCGGTGCTCAACGCTGTGACGTACTGAACGCGGCCATTGAAAATTATTGAGAAACAAATGAAAAAATCTATTACAGTTCATCATTTGTTTATTTGCAATATAATTTGTTTCAATTTTACTCATTTTCAATGTATTTACTTCAAAAGCATATTAAACCAATTTTTTCGAACTGTGTTAAAGCCAACTGTATCAGAATAAATTTGAGATATTTCTAAGTGAGCGAAAAACGAGTTTTTGCCTGTAGCTCAAAAACAAAAGATAGAAAAGTCCTGTGGTGACTACTATACTTTTCTCAAAAAATTAACCCTGGAATGTGGAAAGATTTTACTCTATCGTTAATATTATTATTCGAGATAGTTTGCAAAAACATCGAAAATGACACCTGTACACATTTAACCGATCATTTCTAGATGCATTTATGTTAATATTTTATAAATATTTACCTTCTAGCATTAAAGAATTAACTTCAATGCCTTTGACGCCTAAAAGCAACAAATTTTCGGCTGCTTCAAGAGCTAAAGACGATTCCTAAAAAAATATGAATGATTTTTTTTTATTGTTTAACTAAAATATCCCTACCCTTAAAACTTCTTTGTAGCAAGCTATTGCCGATCTCTCCATCCCAGAATCTCTGTAAAGATTCCCTAAAGCCATATTAATCTTCGCAGTTCTAGTTCTGGCAGGGACTGATTGCAAAACATTGATAGCTTTTTGAAATTGCCTCAGTTTTATGTAACAAAGATGGATTTTGTATTTTATTTCAATGTCAGTAGCCACATCCTTAATGCATTCATTCAATTTAGACCCATTCTTGTTTTTAATAAGGTGTTTTCTCTGTTGTAAAGCTTGTATATAAATATTTTCTGCTTTGGAATATTGATCCATGTGACATAGAGAATCAGCGTAATATACGTAAATCTGGCATTTTGTATAAGGTGTGATGATTTCTGGTTTTTGATCACATATTGTAATTGCGAGAGAGCACTATAAACAAAGAATATTTGCTAGAATTTTGTAAAAGTTTTAAGAAAAGCACAAATACCAGTCTAACAACATTGGAGTGTAATTCTTGTTCATAAAGAACTTTTATTTGGTCAAATAGATTCTTCATGCTTATAACTTAATAATAAATATTTGTATATAGGTTTAAAATCGCAATATAGCTTATAAAATCAGATAAATATATAAGTTAAATACTTGACGCAGCACATGCAAATTATTGTATAAAAACTGAAGCTGACTTCACAACCACAACTTCATATGTTGTCAAATGAAAGTGAATGTCAACCAAAAAAGCCAAACTTTGTAAATATTACTGAAATTTTTAATTTAAATTAAATTTAAAAGAAGAAAAACTTCATTACTAAATATGGCGCTTGTAATGCAAAGAAAAACCAATGTAAGTATTACATATATGCAACAAAAAAATATCCTAACCAAAAAATCTGATGTGACCATCACCTAATCTTCCTTCATTTTTATATATTTTGTATAAATTCCTCACATAAAGTTCTATTTTCTAGTAAAATCATTACAAGAAGATATTATGTAAAACTTTCAACGCCCAAATATTCAAAACCAGAATATGCATGCACACAATCATTCAAATTCCTTATATTTAAAAACAGAATCGCCATAGCCCGAAATATACACAAAATAAAACCTAATTATTCCTTATCTATGGCCCGAAAGTGCTTTGAATGATTCTGTGCTGCATGCATTGTACTGATATTCTAATTGTTTCCATGGAAATCGTGTAGAGAATAAAATATTCTTTAATGTTTGTAACATAAAATATCAAAATAGTTATTATCTACGATAGTGCGTAAAATTGAGGATTAGTTGTTAGTTTTAAGTTTGTAAAACGGTTGATTAGTAACAAGGTTTCAACAATCATGGATTGCCGACCAACCAGTGATTAAAATTTTTAAACGTGCTAAATTTGCAAAAACAGGTGAATATTTTGTTATCATGGCAAACTTTTCATTTAATATTGTTTTTCTAATTAAAAATATTTTTTTATATTTCTTGGAGTTTTAGATTCTATCGTAGATAAAATATTGTACGATACACATACGTAAAGCATCTTTAGTCACTCAAGGGTCTTAAAACACTCATTCGTAACTAAAGTCTAGCGTTACGTACTTGTATCGTAAATAACTCTTTGTTAACTAGACACTAAAATACCAGATTTACAACAGAGGTTGCTTCGGCTCTGCAATGAATGCTCTCGCTCGAAGCTGTAAATCTGTGTTTAGTGCTGATATGATAAAATCGTATTCTATGGACCCTAAAATTTACTTATTCATTAAAAACTTATCGAATTTTTTGACCAAAGACAATACCTTCCTCTTCTAAAGGTGACGAAAGGTAAAACAATTAAATGATTTCCAGGTGAGACTTCCTCCAGAGGTAAACAGGATACTTTATGTTCGTAATCTTCCCTACAAAATAACAGCAGAAGAAATGTACGATATATTCGGAAAATACGGCGCAATTCGACAAATTAGAGTAGGAAACACACCTGATACTCGAGGCACAGCTTTCGTCGTTTACGAAGACATTTTCGACGCTAAAAATGCCTGCGATCACCTATCCGGCTTCAACGTTTGCAATAGATATTTAGTAGTTCTCTATTATCAATCTAGCAAAGCGTTTAAGAAGACAGATTTGGAGAAGAAACAAGAAGAAATTGATAAGATGAAATCTAAATATGGAATAAACACAGATGAAATTAAAAGGAAATAAATGTTGAACAATGATCGACTGTTTTCAGAATTGAAAAAATATAAAATAATCGGACAAGCAGTCTTACATAAATTATTTATTTCCTGGCCGACTTTTTGTTAGAGCCCTGTCTTTTACGGGTTGTTTGCATCTATAACACATTTTAAGAAATTTTGTTGCCTTTGTAACATGTTCAGACAAGAGCATCTGTCATTTTGTCCTGCAATTACTTATTATACATTCTGGGTTCAAGCAGTCGAGAACTCGATTCCCAGGTTCAACAGTTGCTGTAAAATCGCAATGAGGGCAGCATTCTAGGTTCTCCAAAGCTACTGCTTTTACTTCTTTCAGTCGCCTCGCTTGGCAGTCGCTTTAAAATACTTTTAAGGGCAATACGCTCTTTAAATCAAAGACATTGAAAAATTTATCGCAATTAGTTAGACAAGGAAAGTCCTGCTTTCCTTGTGCTAGCATAGCTTCGCATTCTATCTTCGTACAATCCAGACAAAATTTGTACCCTTTTTCACAAGTTATAGTTTCACTGTCCAAAATCTCTTTGTCAAAACATCATTCCCAAGTATTTCATAAATTAGTAGCTTTGGAAATTTTAACATCGTTTTTTCTCACTAAATTTTTATCTCTAATGCATGCTAAGATATTTCTCGTGACTTTTTTTATGTATGCAATCTCTTGTAATAGATCAATGTTAATAATTTCATCTTCGTACAAAGGAATTTTATGACGCCTCCCTTTCGCTTTTCTGTCACATTTCTTTAAATTAGCTGTAGTTTTGATTAAATCATAAGAGTTTTCTTTAAGTGCTGCTATAATATCTTTAGAATATAAAAATGGAAAATGGTTTCTTAGAAATTTTTCAATAAATTCTTTTTTTTATCACTCAAGCGTTTGATCATATTCATTCTTTTTTTTTATTACTATCTCTGAAACATTCTGTAGGATCTGCTTTCCTTGTGCTAGCATAGCTTCGCATTCTATCTTCGTACAATCCAGACAAAATTTGTGCCCTTTTTCACAAGTTATAGTTTCACTGTCCAAAATCTCTTTGTCAAAACATCATTCTCAAGTATTTCATAAATTAGTAGCTTTGGAAATTTTAACATCGTTTTTTCTCACTAAATTTTTATCTCTAATGCATGCTAAGATATTTCTCGTGACTTTTTTTATGTATGCAATCTCTTGTAATAGATCAATGTTAATAATTTCATCTTCGTACAAAGGAATTTTATGACGCCTCCCTTTCGCTTTTCTGTCACATTTCTTTAAATTAGCTGTAGTTTTGATTAAATCATAAGAGTTTTCTTTAAGTGCTGCTATAATATCTTTAGAATATAAAAATGGAAAATGGTTTCTTAGAAATTTTTCAATAAATTCTTTTTTTTATCACTCAAGCGTTTGATCATATTCATTCTTTTTTTTTATTACTATCTCTGAAACATTCTGTAGGATAAGCATGAACAAAATCCCAAATATCTTTAAGATAGTAGTAAACTAAAGATGATTGCTTTATTATAAAAATGACGTCATGCGAGCATATCTGTGATCTATACGACAGAGTCCCAGCACTAAAGAAGTCTGTTGGGGTGCATACTCAAAACCAGAAATTTCGAAAACAAAATATGCTCACACAGAATCATTTAAATTCCAAATATTCAAAAACAGAATCGCGCATTAAATATTCGGGATTTGAATGATTCCGTGCTTTGAATATTCGGACGTTGAAGACTTTCCTTGGCTGTGGTACAATCGAAACGTTGGTTAGGAAACAAATAATCTATGTAAGACTGCTTATCCGATTATATTCCATTTTTCCAATTAAAGGAAATAATTGTAATTAGGATTAAGTTTTTTATGTAATTAGTTTTATTTTCACAATAAACAAATTAATACACTGAAATGTATAGTAAAAAATTGTTCATTTGCCTTGCTTACTATTATATATATTTTGATTACAACTTTCTGTTCTCATGCAAATATTCGATCTCTTATCGTGCTAGTCAGTTCCATATTTAAAACATACACTCCAGAAAAGTAATCATCAACTAAAGTTACCCAAACTAACGGATATAACGGCCGATAAGTGCACTTGGCTTACCCAAAACTATTAGTGTGATGTATTAAATACAGTTACTATTCACAAAAAAGTGTGCTTAGATCGCACAGCTGAAGTGAAATTTCTTTCGGAGTAATTTAATTAAATTCGTTACTCCACAACTTGTACTATTGGAAAGAGAGAATGGGCGAAAAGAAGTGCGCGCGCACTAACAATGATCTAGTCATGACGCAAGCGTTACCGTTGTTCGTGTAAAGCCGCGTAAACACCAAAATCAACTGTTCGCGAGCAGTTCGAGAACCATACACGAACAGGACGTGAGAGCAACATCCACACCAGATATTTGAATTATGAATTCATGTTCGCCGTGCAGTTCGGAAAAAGTTCGCGTTTTGGAATTAAGAAAGAAAAATAAATGTCAATGATTGAGCAAGATGATAATAATAATTGCCTGCGCGGGCTTCATAATTAAAAACGAACGAGAAAAAATGACAAAATAAAAGTTGAAGATGATGGAGGCTCGCGAACAGTTTCTTTGATCTTACCGCCAGGACCGCTTCATGCGGGTGGGCCAATTGTGTCCCACACAAAGGCGGCGACCATACGGGACGCCATTTCGAGAAAATTAAAAGTAAATTTAAAAAAAAATCTTGTTCGAAATGAAAAAAATAATATACACCTTACACAGTAAGGTGATAGTAGTGAACAATATCTTTTTTAAATTTGTTTGCATTAGATGTCTTGTTATTATTTATAAGTAGAATAATTATCCCACCAAACGGCACTGCTTACCGCTCCTGTAGAGAACTTCATCCGAACTTACGAACCGAACCCGAGCTGTTGGCGAACTGTAGTACATACTGAGCTCGTCACTTATTCTTTAACAGCTCGCGAACTTAGTGTTGACAGATTCGCAGGTTTATAATTTATAACTCGCACAGCGCACAGAAAATAATTTAACACAGCATAGCACAAAATTTATAAATCGCATAGAAACAGAGTAATGAAGTTGATTATGTAAGTTTGTTGAGATTCTTTTTTTTGTAAATTTATTAAAATACGAAGATACTCTACTAAGGGACAATGTTACAATCTCTGGTTAAAATTTCAACTTCCAGTTAAATAAACAAAATAAACTATCAAATTTTTAAATTTATACCCAATAACCATACAAATCTGGAAGTAAAATTTTAACTAAGGATTGTAAAATTAACGCAAAAATCATTTAAAAATAATATATATCTCATTAAATTCTAATATGTTCAAAGCTCTCGTGGCACTTATTTCAAATATAAAGTCCAACTATCACGAAATACCCGACGCACACACAACGCACAGGAAAATGTACATTGGTTAATTACTGAGCTGTGCTAAATTATCTTCTATGCGCTGTGCAAGTCGTACAGCGCACAGAAATAATAAATCCACATTTTTATACCTAATATATTCTAATATGACGCAGGCGTGTGCGCGCACACGCTTCGTTTCTCCTTTTCTCTCTCTATCTCGCTCTCTATTTCAGATTGCCTCAGAGTGTTTCAACTTCCGTAACGCGATTTTTCAGTTTATACCCTCTGTAAAGAAGTTTCACTTCAAAAAAACAAATGCTTGGAAATATTTTCCAATAACGCGCTAGTTGTACTTAAATATAAGTATAATACAAAACAAAATTAAATTACAATATATACAATCTCACTTAATCACAAATAAATTTTTAAGACCTGATATATACTTTTGTTCTTATGTACAAAAATTTATAACCTACTCTAACCTTTGAATGTAGTTTCTTGGTAAACCTAAATTGATGAGTTTTTCTCGTGGTACGTTAATTATGTCGGAGTTGTAATGCAAGAGAGCTTCCCAGCACATTTCGGACAATTTTGGAATGCACACCCACACCGAATGGATGTCGTTGCTCCTTTCGATTTCTTCTGTCGCGTATATTCCTCCAAATATGTACATTTTCCCTACGCAAAATGCAACAAAATAAAATTATGGCGTGCTGCAGAACTCCGCTCATCGCCTCGTTCTGGCAAACTAGTTTCATTTGGCCATAATCAAACGTGTATTATTCAATATTTTATCTACCTCACTAGTTTTTAAGCAAAAATATTGTTAAAAATTACTAAATCTTAAATTCTACTTTAATTTGTTTCATTCTTTGATTCAGAATGAAACAGTGAGGTAATATTCCTACAGCATTCAGTGCGATTAATAACAGCATCCAAAGAAGCACTTAGGGCCCTATTCTGTAACACACCGATTCATTCTTAACAGCTCCTTAAAAAAAATAGCGAACCAAGTAGATCGATATATATACCTATATAAAATACTTGGATTTTTTGTTGTGAAATCTGAATCTATTGGATAAAAAAATTTAACCAGCTGTTAATAAATTAATAATGAATGATTGAGTTACAATATAAGCCCCTCAGTGCGGTAATAAAGCACTTAACGAAACCCAAATTAAATTGTTTAAATGTTTATAACAAGATATTTTCTACATGTAATGAATGTATGCAGTATGAATTTGTGGAAAGCAGTAGATGAGATTCCCGATCTAATTGTTTGATTGTTAATTTTTGATAGTGTAATTAAAATTATTTTTGTAGTAAAATTAACTAAACCCCCGAATGTTTTCATATAAATCCAAAATAAAAGAAGTTTAGGAAATAAGTTCAATGAAATCAGATACAGAACGCGAAAAATCCAAACTTCAAAATCAAAACTCGACGAATCCATTTTTGAAATTTAAAATTTAACATTATTAATTAGTTTTCCTTATTAAACAAAGTAGTTTCTGGTTTTTTATCATCAACATTATATTATGTGTATCGATGTTTTTTATAATTATTCATTTGGAAAATATCAAAACACTAAACAGTTTTTGCGATTTTCCAAAAATTGACCTCTATTTCCCAAAATTTGGCCTAAATGGATTTGTCGGGTTTTGAAACTAGGCGATTCATATCTTGTTTTCTAATATTATTAGTTTTTAATGAAGTTTAAATGTTAATTTGTCTTTATCAGTAACTTGATGACGTAGGATGATCCGAAAATTTTCCATTCTTAATTTTAAATTTATTTTAGCCCCCTGAATCAAATCCCAAAAGCACGGAAGTAATTTTTGAGCAACCTGTATATTTTTTTATAAAGTACAATGCAAACTTTTATAAATTTAACTTGCATAAATTTCAATTTTATTTTTATAATAACATAAATTGCGAAAAAATATTATTTATATACAATCGGTAAATAATGTTAACTTTATTCTTATCAAAATCATAACTTAATGTACTTCATTATTTATCGAGGGAAATAAAGTACTCCCCAGGGAAATAAAGTATTCCCTAGGGAAATAAAGTGATTCAAGTCCTTTGTTAATTGATATTGATTAACAAAAAAATATATAATGATTTTTGTAAAATTAAATTTAAAATAAATAGTTTTTCTTTGTTTACAGAAATATGCTTCATTCTTTTTCTTTTCCGTTTGTATATAAAATATTGTATATAATACGGAAGTAAAGTGTCATTATTTGCCTAAAGCGATTGCATCCCTCGGGCTACGCCCTCAGGATTCAATCTTCGCACTCGATAAATAATGACGAACTTTACTCCCTTGATATATAAACTACTATTAGTGCATTGCGTAAATTTTCACGTGTAATAATAAAATTTTCAAATTCTTACCTTCTGGAGTGACAGCAGAGGAGTGAAAATACGAGGGCATAGAGAGCGAACAAGTTTTTATCAACGTCCACCGCAAACACGATAACTCCAACTTCCAAATATCGTCAAAAACAGTCAATCCGTCATACCCTCCCGATATAAACACATGTATATCATCCTCTGTCGTTATCTGCACCGCTCCGTGACATCTTCTGGGCAACGGCACTCCATGCTTCCCATCCTTTATTGTCTTTAATTTCCTCCACTGTTTCGTCTCTATATTAAAGACAGGGATTTTGGAGAACGCGTAGGCTTCTTCAGCGGTTCCTCCCCCGAGGATGTAGATGTTCGTCCCATCGAAAGCTACTTCGTGGCGATAGCGACCTGGAGGTTCGTAATCGCCGTTGCCTTGGCAGATGTAAACGTCTTCCCATATGCCGGATTTTAAGTCTAGCCGATGAATATCACATGTGTACGCAAAGCCTGTTGTGCCACCGATGGTGTAGAGATAACCATGGTGGTAGACTAGAGCTTGCCCATACTGTGGTAGAGGTTCTTGGCCATCAGTTTTAACTTCGAACATGTCTCCTACGCAGATAAATTCAATAAAAAAACAAACAAGCAGATACATCAACAAGAATTAAATCGCGGGTCTAGAATGACAAGTTTCTAACTGCAAACTAGCTGTTATTTGAACACATTATAGTTATCAAATAACATTTATTAACTCTAATGGGCCCAAAAACCAATTTTTTAAAAATATTTTTAAATGAAAAAACCAGTTTCGCGAGTGTGACGTCACCTGTGGCCTGGAAATAAATTTAAATATCTCGCAAAGTAATTATTAAAAAAATGTTTTTTTTATCTTAATCGTTATTTATTGAGTAGTACTTTAAGGATAAAGTGTACATTTTATTATATTTTGTTATGGTTTATGGGCCTATTATGGATTTAATTATAAGAATATAGAAGAAATATTATAATGGCATGCATACTTTTGCAGGTGGCAGCACAACGTGTACATAATTTTGTGAAAATTGACAGTGTATACACTGTTATGACAAAAAAATATTTCCTTTGTGGCATTTTCGCAAATCGAAAATAGTTTTACTTTTATGATTTATATATTCTAAGAACATTGACACCATGTTATCTTATGAAACTCTCATAATAAATTGTGTTAGATATAAATATCATAAGACTAAAACTAATTTCGATTGGTGAACGAACCTTTAATTCGCACGTTCGCGTTTGCGCAGTATAAAGCATACCGCGTGTGAAATGAAATGTAAACAAGCATTTTTAAGTTTTTGGAAATTAATGCCCAATTTTATTCTTGCATTCCTTTACACAGCAATAAGGCATTTTGTTTGGTTATATAATATACAAAATCAGATTGACAGTTGAATGATAACAAAAAATCTGAAGGGGATAAATGTGTCAGAAACTACAGCGCCATTAGTTCCTTACTAAACGCTCCCATAAACAGATCTACAGAGAATTTATTTTAAAATGCAACATTATAGTTTATAGTTCATCACTTTCATGGTTACTCACTATTGTCAAAAAATGACAGCAATGTAAGTTATGAATTTTTGTAAGCTTTTTAAGATGTACAACATTCATGTTTTGATTATTTGTTAATCGTATGTAGGCTAATTTATAGGAAATTAGTTTTGATAATACAAAACTACAAATTTTGTATGTTGCATTTTAAAATGGACAAATATTACATTGCTGTCATGTTTTGACAAGTGAGTAACCATGGAAGTGATGTGTTGCATGTTAAAATAAATTCCCTGTATGTATAGTTTGTGTCAAGATAAATGCACATTGACTTTTTCGCCCATCCCAGTATGTATTTACATAAGCAATTTGCAGAGAGGTATTCACACTTTTTTCTTATTACCAAATTGAAAAGAGTAAGCACAAATTGTTGTACCTATACAAATGAACACTTGGAAACAAGAATAACGTGAAACAAAGTTTTGCGAAATTTATATAAACGAAATACATGTTTAAAAAATGTAATTATGCTTTTAACTTTATTTATTTCATATTATTTCAATACCATTTATTGCTAGAAAATGTAACTCAGTGGTTAATTTTTTTAACCAATTAAATTGGTATGTAACGAAAAATTGTTGTTAAATCAATATCTAATGAATAATTTTTTTAACCAGTTGTTAAAAAATTGGCCTGAGAATATGGCTGCTAGCACATAGCCATACAAAAATCTCATTTTATCAAAAAATTGCAGTTTGTCAATCTAGACCCGCGAAATTTCTTGTAACTTACTTGAAAACAAAGTACGCACCTGCATCATCATTCAATCTGCTTATATACAATTTATTACTACATCGGTATCCAAAGGGAGAACCCGTACCACCGTAAACCTATTAAAATACATATTATTACCGTACATTAATTAAATTAAAAAGCTAGCAAAATCATATTTCATTGCAACTAGCTTACACAAAGATATACCATAAGAGTGTTTCCTTTCCGAAGGACGGCGTTTGAAGCCAATTCCCGTGGAAGAGATCTTCGACTGGAATAGCGAATCCATTTTCGAGATGCGAAATTATACCTCCAAAGTTCTTGAAACAAAGGATATGATTCTACCCAAATTTGGTCATCAGATCCTTCGTCGTTCTGGATATGAGGATTGTAACCTCCGAATGAGTACAAGTTTTTCGAGTCACAGACAATTCGATGGCCACTCCTGGGTTGTGGTAACGGAGAACAAACCTTTGGATGCACTTTTTCTATCACAAACGGCTTAAAACTATACATTTCGATACAATCTTTCTCAGCTTCATTTCCCATGGTTAAAATACGCCGTATTACTGACAGTATTAACCGAAAAAAACTTGGATTTTTGTTCATATAGATACACCTAAACTAAACATGGATATTGAAAGCAAGGTCACTGATTTTGAAACAAACATCTTCACGTATTTCATTTAGATTTCACAATTCACAAAGAGAGTCAAAAGTTGTCAAACACGAAAAATTTAATTTGCTATTGGTTATTCGCAAAATTGCGTAATATCATTATGACATTATATTATCTCTTTTCATTTCTATGTGGCAAAAAAAGATGGGAGATTGGGGCGAGATTGGTAACAATCGAAGACGAAAATATAACTAGAAACCATGGACGTATCTCGAGGGATTCATTGAGGAGCCTTTTTGGTTTGTTTTTGTTGTAATGTTGTACAGCGTATGATCTGCCAAAGGGTATCAGCCGTACTTCGATTATTATAACCACGAAGACGCACTGTACCCTTTGAAACATCAACAGCCTTTTATTTCTGCTTCTTGTAGATATTATTTCCTAATGGAAACGAGTATTTGTTTTGTTGCTTCAAATTTTGCAACAGAAACATTCACTCGTTCCCATTAAAAAAATAAAGATGTCAATGAAATAAATTGAAAAAAGTCACAAGCACTGGCCGTACTACAATACAAATTAATGCAGTACTACCGGTTGCTTGGTACTCCAAACAATTTTAGTATTCTTTCAGCAATGCTGAAAAAAGATGCTCAGAGATATGAAGCTTTTAATTGAAAGAAAAAACAAGAACCGACAGTATTACAACTTATATTAATGTAGTACTGCCCAGTGCTTGATATCCCAAACAATTCTTATATTATTCCATAATTTTTATCTGACAAATTGCAAGTACTCGCAGAACTGGACTTCAAAAAGAGCGCATTTTCTGGCAGTACCTGTTAATTTATCAGACATTGCGATACCCCAAAAATACATATTAGGTACTTGGGTTTGTATTCCAGCAATAAATGCAGGTACCTGAGCGTACTATATTAATATATTCATATAGTGCTGAACAGTGCCTGCATCTAGTGCGAAATATTCGAAAATATTGCAGTAAAATTCGCCGATTTTATTTGCAAATATATAGGATTATACTCGGGCTCCTATATTTAAAGCAAGGTAGCCAAAACATTATCCTATGCATTCACAGATTTTACTGTCAAATGTTGCTACATCCCTAAAAATCGAAGAGCATTGATCGATACTATATTTACATACGCAGTAATGGATAATGCCCTCGATCTTTGAGAAATATGTAGAAAATATTTGCAAATACGTAGGATTATATTCGAGCTACCTATATTTAAAGCAAGGCAGCCATAACATTATCCTATGCATTCACAAACTGATTGTTGTCCATTTTTACTGTGAAGCCATCGTTGATGCGTTCCTAAAAATCGAGGAGCATTGAACCGTACTACGATATTTATATACGCAGTACTGCAAAATGCCCTCGATCTTTGAGAAACATTTGGAGTGTCATAAAAAGCGTTGGAGAAAATAGTTCAGATAGCGGCGAGCATTAGGCCGTACTACAATATATAAAAATGCAGTACTAGCCAATGCCCTGAGATATCTAAAATATTTACTATGATATTTTAGTCGCATTCAATTTCAAAAATCTGCGAGCATAATCCGTACTACAAAATATAAAACTGCAGTACAAGAATATTCCCTCAAATTTCTGAAACACTCGACTGATATCTATAACAAAATTTATCAAAATGTTGAAGATATTCCACAAGTCCGCGAGTATAATCCGTACTACAAGATCTAAAACTGTAGTACAAGAATATACCCTCAAGCTTGTGGAACATTTGACTGATATCTGTAACAAAAATTATTAATATACTGAAGATTTAATTCCTAAAGCCTGCGAGCATAATCCGTACTACAAGATGTAAAACTGCAATACAAGAATATGCCCTCAAACTTTTGGAACATTTGACATTTATTAAAATACGGAAGAAATATTTCCAAAAAGCGCGAGTATATATCCGTACTACAATAAAATAAATGCAGTACCAGATAATACCCTCGGATCTTGAAAATTTTGCTGAAAACATTTGACTAATACGCTGAAATAATAAAATTATGCCATCGCTGTTGTCCGTACGCATGGTAGATTAAAATCTAAGAAATATTTCAAAAATCCGCAAGCATGAGTCCGTACTACACAAAAAATGCAATACTAAACCATACTCGTGAATCTTAGAAATTTTACTCTTTAATCTTTTGGAGTATTCATGTAAAAATTATATAATTTTGCCATTGCTGTAATATGCATAGGCAAAGAAATTTATTTGTTTAAAATTGACGACATATTTGCTAAAATGGCTACAATAAAATAAACCCAGTGGTTTATTTCTTCCCAAAGAAGAAGCATGATCCATACTACAAATTATTAACGTAGAACGAGACAAAGCTCTGTATACGAAAACGTGAATATTGTCGACGAAGTTTCCAAGAACCCTAGACTTATTTCCGTACTACAATTAAATAAATGTAGTACCAGACTTAAGCCTGCGATCCTCAAAAACTTAAAATATGGCTATTTTGTGAATGGAAAAGTCCATATTTCCAAACTCCGCGAGCATGGATCCGTACTACAATAAAATAAATGTAGTACTAGATCATACCCACGGGTCTAGGAAACAAAAAAATTGCAAATATGCAATTTGATGCTGTAAAAATAAAATTCTATTGCGCATTTAAAATTGAAGATATATTTTCAAAAACTGCGAGCATGGATCCGTACTACAATAAAATAAATGTAGTACTAGATCATACCCACGGGTCTAGGAAACAAAAAAATTGCAAATATGCAATTTGATGCTGTAAAAATAAAATTCTGTTGCGCATTTAAAATTGAAGATATATTTTCAAAAACTGCGAGCATGGATCCGTACTACAATAAAATAAATGCAGTACTAGATCATACCCACAGATTTCGAAAATTTTATTGTAATCCTTGGAAAATCAAAGCTGAAAAAAATTACCTTATTTGTGCACGAAAATTGAAGAAATATTTCTCAAAAACTGCGAGCATACATCCGTACTACAATTAAATATATGCAGTACTGGACAATACCCGAAGCCTTTGAAAACTGCACACCGAAAATGACCGCCATAAACTTGCAAATTGCATTTGAATATCTGCTGTAAGAACTGAAGCAATATTTTTAAAAACTGTGAGCATGCATCCGTACTACAATGAAAGAAATGTAGTACTGGGTCATACCCACAAACTTACACCCCTACAAATAATTATTAGAAACTATAAATGCATCATCACGACATATTACCAATTGCTGAGTGTGCCAGCACAACAACTGCTTTGTACAAAGATGACGGTAATGATGAAATATTTGTACTGTGGAGGCGCTTACCAGGTGTCACCTGACGGGCACTCATTACTAACCTGGAGAGCTACCACAGGGGACACTTTTGTGCCATTTAGAATTATTTATTTTGGATTTGCTGAGTTTTAATACGTTATAGAGAATGAGACGAATCAATTTTTGGTCAAAAATGGATTTATTGGATTAACATGATCCATATTTTCCATGAAAATATTTGCTGGTGTTTATTTAATTACAGCAAAGACATCATTCCGTACTACAAATTAAAATAATGCAGAACTGGAAGATGCCTGCTGTAATCAAATAAAGAATCTTACAAGAATCCAACGCTGTATTTAGTTCCAAAAAAGCCGTGGCAGTTATCGTACTACAATCGAGAAATGCAGTACAGAAAATTGCCTCGGATCTTTCGAAAAGATATTAAGTGCAGAAAATACCGAAAATTTTACGTACTACAATTTCATTATATATTACAGACCAAAAAATCGCTCAGGATCTTTATAAATTTATAAAGAAGATATTTGATTTTTTATCCATCGTCGCTTTTTATATTTGAAAAAATACCGTGCACATCCCGTACTACAATCAATAATATGCAGTGCTAGGAGTGATCGGTGTCTCCAAAATATATTGTTAATAACTGAAGATATTATTTTGGAAAACATCGAGCATTTACCCGTACTACAACTTATATTCAATGCAGTACAAGACAGATGCTCTGTGTCTTCCAAAACTTCTCCAAATTAATTGTTATCCTGTTTTGTTCGTGGACGATATAGTCCGCACTACAAGGACAAGCTCTTCCAAAAACGAAATGCAGGTAATATGAATCCAAAATTAGCGGCATAGTACCGTACTGCTAGTAAGTCAAGAAGTACCGGAATATACAGCAATAATTGAATTCATGTACTAGAAGACGAAGGATTGTTTTCAAGAACCCTAGACTTATATCCGTACTACAATTAAATAAATGTAGTACCAGAATTAAGCCTGCGGTCCCCAAAAACTTTAAATATTGTCAATTTAAATGTTTCTATAGCGTATTAGAAGACAGTTTTCAAGAACAGTAGACTTATTTCCGTACTACAATTAAATAAATGTAGTACCAGAATTAAGCCTGCGGTCCTCAAAAACTTTAAATATTGTCAATTTTCTGAATGTAAATGTTTCTATAGCGTATTAGAAGACCGTTTTCAAGAACAGTAGACTTATTTCCGTACTACAATTAAATAAATGTAGTACCAGAATTAAGCCTGCGGTCCTCAAAAACTTCAGTATTCCAGGGAAGCTTCAGAAAAGTGAAGGATGTTCGTTGGGCTCTAATCCGGCTCTAATCTGTACTACTACTAAATGTAGTACGTGGAAAGAACCACAATATCCAGAAATGATCTTCTAAGAGATGCGAATGATTTAGAAATCCTGGGCTCTTATCCGTACTACAATTACATAAATGTAGGAACAGAAAGAACCCAGCGATTTTCAAAACCCTTTCTTCAGATCTTCAGGCGATTCCGTACTACAATATAATGAAGTCAACTGCCAATATTGTCGTAATTACGATAATGTTTATAAAAACACCGGGCTGTGTTCCGTACTATAATTAAATAAACAATGTAGTACCAGAACGAAGCCTGCTGCCTTTAAAAACTTTGTTCACTTCTAATTAAAAACTGGAGACGAGGAAAATGCTTCTAAAAACCCCAGGTTCGCTCCCGTACTACAATTAAATATTATATAGTACCAGAACGAAGCAAAGATGCAAAGAATGCTTCTAAAATTTCATAAACAGTCCAAATCTTCAAAAACTACAATTAACAGTTGAAAAAGCAAAAATCCAAGGCTTTATTCCGTACTACAACCAAAAAAATTCAGTACCAGAATAAGGACTGAAATCTTCGAAAACTTTAAATTGTTATTAAACTTTAGCAATTTACAGTTGAAGATGTGAAGATCGTTTTAACAATCCTAGTCTATATAGCGTACTACAACCAAATAAATGTAGTAACACATAATAAGACTGAGATCGGCAAAAACTCAAAGTTAAAATGTTGTTAATACTTCCAATTACGATGGCAACAATCCGTACTACAGTATCAAATTCTGTACTACAAGATGTTGGCCATTATATCAAAAAGTATTATGCAATTGTACATTTAATTAATAAAAATAAATGATGTAATATCTTTGTTAAATGGCGAGCATGATCCGTACTACAATTTAATTTCCTTGCAGTTCGAAACATAACTCACCATCTTCCAAAGTTGATGGTGTTGTTACCTTTTGGAATATTTGCACTATTTTTCACTGGTTCACTAGGCAGGTAATTATCACTGGATGAATTTTCTAGCTGAACTGATTTTTGTCTGTTGAGCGCAGGCCCTTTTATACCTGGCGTAACACCCCCTACTCAAGGGTTGAACGGATTTCCCAGAATTTTCTCACCCCTACTCCATCAAGATGAAACATACAACTTATTCGAAGTGAAATATAATGTTTAAACTAATATATGAACAACAAAATAGTATAAGACTATGTATTTGTTTCCAGATACATTACATTGTTATAATTTAATTAATACTTATAAAATTCTATTATAGCTTACCTAATGTCCATACCTGAATATGTACGGTGAAATTTATGAATAATTTCCGCTAATTTTCAGCAAATAAACAATTTTCTCACTACAGAATGTGGTAAACATCTATACGAAACGAATGTTAAACAAAGACTGCCACATTACAACAATTTTTATACCTTAATTAAATTATTTAGATGTTAAATAACATATTTTAATATTTCTATACAACGTGTTTGTTTAAATTTAATGAGTGTGTCGAATGTGTTATATCATTTATTTCGTACGCCTATGTACAGGATGTTTAGTTACTTTTTTAGAGAATACCGCGAAATATAAGTCTAATAAAACATTTGTAATATATTATTTTATTAAATAAATCCACCAGTATTATTATTCTTACATCTACAATATAACGCTTTCTAAGATTACTAATCATAATAATATAATAATGATATCATATGCATATCATTATAAATTGTTAATATGTGTATCAAAGTATACATGAAATATAAGTTTTGCAAAATATTAAAATAAATATATTATTGATGGCTTGCCTAATGAATAAAAGTTTGTATATTCATTTTTTGTGAAATTAGAGTCTGGTTTTTTAACTGAATATAAGTTATATGTCTATGATAAGAAATAAAGTCAGAAAAGCCGAAAATAATTTGTATTATATGTTTGTTGTGTTCTAAATATTGCTCCGTTTGTAATTAAACAGTAATTAAATTATTTGTTCATCAATTATAAATGATTAGAATACGTAGTAGTAAGATATAAACAATCAAAGTATAATAATTATTGTGGTAATGCATTTTTTTTATCGCAAAACTAGTAAAATGGAACATACAACATAATTTGTGCCTTATATTTTATTATTTAAGCCATTCTGCAATTTAAAAATGTTTACAACAAAACTAAAATTTGTTTTACATATTTATGTTTTATTTTACCTCATTCATACACAATTAATATATCTAAATTTAAAAGGACGTAAGTACCATTTTTATGTTTTAAATTTAAAGTTTTTCAACATTAGCTGTAGTTTTTACTTAATATTCATATTCTTTTTGTTTAAATACGTGTTAAACAATTACGATTTTGTTCTCCGGATCCGGAGTATAAGCCAAATTTTTGAAATACTTGTACTTGTTTATTTATAAAATTAGTACCATTTATATTTGGCTTTACATATGAACCGCGAATTTTATATAACTTGAATTATTTTTAAAACATTAAACTTGTCCATAGACTTTTCATCTTTGTGCAAAATAATAGAAAACCCAAACAAGGGATCGTAGTTAAACAACTTATATAGTTTGTTTTTCAAAATCTGGTTATCATTTTAACTAAGAGCTAAATAAATAAAATTGAAATGAAATGAACTCTCAAATGATTAATTTATCATTGCTGTTAACTAAATGATGCAATATTGTTTACTTAACTAGAAGTTAAAATTTTAACTAGAAATTGAAAAACTGACCCTAAATATAACAACAATAACCAAATGTAACGCACAAAACTCGGTTCAAGTTTTCCAAGCGTGAATTTGTGCGTTAGATGTGGTAATCTGGAGTATAAGCCACTTTATTAAAGTACTTGTACTTGTTTATACAATTCTTTATTTATAAAATTAGTGTCATATATCTTTGGCTTATATATCAGCAACTGGAATTTTATGAACTTGTATTTTTTAAAATATTAGGCTTGTCTCATAGGTTTTTCATTTTTATATATATTTTTTTAGTGAGATATGTTTAAAATATAGTGTTTCTGCCACAAATTTTAAGGGTACTAACCAAAATGAGTAAAAAAGTTTTTCCACGACCATTAAGTAATACCTTCATTATATATCTTTTTTAAATTAAACAATATAACATATTACTGACGGGCCGTGAGTTTTCACTTATTACCTACGGGCCGTGAGTAATGACACGGGAGTACCAATCAGAATCATCCATTACTCAAAATTGCAATATTATCGAGTATGCTTTGGCTCAGAAAAATGTTCATATGTTATAATTGTTTTTCCAATGTTAAAATGTCAAAATTATGAATCGCTGTAAGATATGTAAATGAATTTAATTAAAAACATTAATTTCGATAGTGAGAATGAATAAATTTGTGCGCCGCCAGATATTATAGAATAAATATAGAAAATTAATCAAAACTGCGCCGCGCATTTTTGAAACGAAAATCTTAAGGTTATGGAGTAAAAAAATTCACTCCCCTTGAAATTAAAAAAAATAATGAAAGCGCATGGTATTACCAATATATATCTTGCAACAAAGGTAAAAAATTATAAATTATAAACTTTTAAATATACAAACAATAACAATTAAGAATTTTTAACTATACCTATCCAGACAGAAAAATTCAAATTGCTATTGAATAGTCGTAGAAAAAGTATAACATTATACTCGCATGTAATGGCTATTACTTCATTCTCCTGAGTAATAGCCCACATTACATGCTCATTGAATAATATACTATTAATCAACACCCCGTATATTTAGCAATATAATATACAGTATTTATATTTTTATACTTACTATTTCCAGCATTCCTCTTTTTTCTAAAAGCGGTTTAATAAACCTGTTTCGTGTAAGGATATAAAGGATAGGTACAATTGAATGTTGAACCAAAGATATAAAATAGTTTGTAATATATTTATTAAATACACTCTTATAAACAATGAAAAAATGACAATTTTAACATACTCATACTTACAATGAAAGGGTGTTACATACAATAAAAAATAAACAATATTCATATGTAAATAATGAACATAGCAGTTACGCAGCGTAACATCAACATCGTTATTTAGACTATATTTAACATTTAGATTGTACATTGAATGGAATATTTGTTTGATTCTTAGAATATTTGACACAGATAACATAGAGAGGTTTTTGACACATGTATTTGGAGAACACCCTGACATTGACAGCCAATGGATCAACAACGAACGAGGAGGGTTGAAGTCGCGAATTAAACAATGGATAGATCAGGTTATTAACGTGTCGTCGAGATCTTCTTCTTTGCCCTCGGGCTGCGACATCACCTTCCGCAATACCTTCGAGACTACGTCGGAGAGGCTCTCCCGGGCCCCCACGTCCAGGAGGTTCAAACATTTCTGCAGGACAAAAATAGAAACATTATTAATTAGCAGTAAATTTTGGTTAAAGGAAATTGTTATTTTGAGTTTGAAAACACTTATTTCCCGCACGATTGTAGTCTTTTTACCTTCCGTCACCTTTAGGTATGGTCTTGGGTCAAAATATTCGGTGGTGAGTTTTTAATAAATAAGCACATTTTAGGGATCCTAGAATACGATTTTACTAGTTTTACGATGATGTCTGCATGTGTGTCTGTGTGTGTATATTTAAATGTGTGTGTGTGTGTGTGACAAATTTTTTTCCGACGATATCTTCAATACTACAATTCTAAAAATTACAATTCTTTCGTATTCCTCTTCCTTACATTCATATGAAGAGCTGATTAGGTTTGGTTATAATCGGTTTTCTTGAAAAAACTCAGTTATGTATATTTTTTGACATTTTATATTATTATAAATATTGAAGAAAATTGTATTCTCTACAAGATTTAATTCATTTTTTTTTCTTCATAGTCAAGATCCTGTGCTACTAAAAGCTGCAACATGGAAACTGTTAAAATATCAGTGTAGTGATCTGTGTAGAATATTCAAATATTACTAATTGACAGATGTCCGTGTATTTCTCTTCTTTACGTCCATATAAAGAGCTGATTAGATTTTGATTATAATTGGTCAACCGAAGGTTCCCTTATTTGAAGTTCTTAACAGTTTTCATTGAAAAAACGCAGTTAAATATCATTTTTTAACATTCACTATATATAGAGTTAAAGAATTATAAATCAGCCAGCTTTGCTATAATCATGGAAACAGCTGATATATTCAAATAATTCTAACAGACAGATGTCAGTGTCAAGTGCAATTTACATCGTGTATGTACGTGTTATAATTTCATTGGATTTATAGAATCTTTTCAAAGCAACTTTCGGAATGAAATTTGTAGAAAACAGTATATGTTCGTGTTAGAATTTTATTGTATATATAGAATCTTTTCCAAGGAATTTTTGGTATGGGATTTGTACAAAATACCTAGAATTGACGAAAGGTAATGTGCTGGCCACATCAGATTTTTTATATTTAATGTTATTTACTTTTTGTTTGTATTTTACCTGTTGTGTATCGTCGCCTTCTCGCAACCTGAGTACCGTGATTAAAGCAATTTCTGAATTAGCTTTAACATAACTATTCTTCTCTTTAGTTCCGTTTACTAAAGTGGGTAAAATGAGTTTCAAAAGTTCCGGTGCCATTTTTTCTTGTGGAACTGTTTTAGCTAAATGTGTGCAAACTCGAGCTAAAAGTTGTTTTACTTCGTTACTGCTGTGGTTCATCGACTAGAACAGAAATAAAAACATGCATTTAAATAATCTAAAATATTTGTTAATATCTTATGCATTCTGAGTTGCAAATCTGTTATTTCTTAAAATTGTATACGTTGAATCTTGCACGTGTTCTTAGGGGAATTAACGGTTAACATCCCGTAATAAAACCTTGGAGCTAATTGAACCCAAAAGGGCAATTTAGAAGTGACTATTAGAATAATACATTGAATAGGGATTATAGAACAGGTATTGTAACTGTAATCTGTTTATTTGCCATTGATACGAAGCGGGAAAGATGTTAGCAATATTTTTTGGATTGTTATCTATTGTCCAATAAAAGTTAACAAATTACCAATACATCAATAAACAAAATGGAGCACATACTATAAAGTTAGTTTCAATACTTTTGTAACTTTGCGATTAATTAGAAAAATGATTTTTTACTATCAAATTATGTAAAATATTACAATCTAAACGTATTATTTATTTATATATTATCTTATAGACAAAATAGAACATTAAATTAAATTATTAATATTGTATATTAACTGAAGAGTTCCCATAAATATCTAACAAGTTCATTTATTTAAATTTGAAGTATTTGGGTAACAAAGTTTTGTCAAAAACCAAGCAACAAACAAAAATATAAGGATTTATGATTAAAATTCAAGAACCAAATTGAAGAACTCTGGGCAAAAACACCCATAATGACAATATAGCAAATATGAGTTACATCCAGCAACATCTACAGTGTTCAGAAAAAAAAAAAAACTATTTGGTGTATGCTATGAACAAAGAAACGTATGTCAATTCAAAAGTATTTAATTAAATATTAATTGGACACGAGAAATTGTCAAAAATGTTATCTAAAGCTTTTCTTCTTGAATCTTTTTTAGAAATGGAAATAAATTAGTCATTATAAAATGATGATAATATTCTTTTGCTCTTGTTATAATGAATTTCAGAAAAATTACATTCTAAGCTCAATTTTGACAACTTGACTTTTGAAAAAAATGATTAATTATTATATAATTGCTCATCAATATTTATTTTTCTATTACTTACTATTTAGTAAATAATTTTTTATTATTTAAACATGATCGTGAGTTAAGTTACAGAAATCCTTAATATTTTGTCATTTCCTTCTTCATTTTCATCAGATAAATGAAAATTTTTAAGAAAAACCAGACAAATCCAGTTATTTCTTAAATTCCTTTTCAACAAACAATAGATCCATAAAATAAAATATCAACATGACCACTTTGTTAGCTTCATTTTTTAGACAAAACGTTCTTCTTTCCAAGATATGATATACAGATGTTAAAAAACAAGGGTAACAAATTTTGAAGACAACTAGTACCTACTGATCTAAAAAAAGCTCATAGCAATATGGGTCCGATGTTTAATAGTTTCCGAAATATGAGGCAGAGAAAAATGAGTTTTTGCTATCTCGAAAACTATAAGAGATACATGCCCTCGATTAAATGAGACTTTTTGTTTACCTTTCAGAAATCATCTTACATGTGTTTTTTATTTTAATCAAATAGCTGTACAAGTGATGTGGCGACCTTGGCCAATATATAATTTTCAAAGAACTTTATAACTATTAGAAATTGAAATAAAATGTTTCATATAAAATTTTATTGTTTTTTTTTTATTATCCATTTATTGACAAACAAAATTTTGTTTGATAACTATCTTTGTCAGTTTTTCTTCGATTCTAATACAAAATGGCCTCTTTCTCGGAAACAGTTGAAGATCAGATCCAGGTCGATTATGCTTTTTTTACTTCCTTTGGCTAATACTTTATGTTGTACTTTTTTTAACACTGTGTATGATACACGAGCTTGAAAGTATGTGACAAAAAAACTGGGTGGAAAGAAAAAAAAACTGAAAGTTTTGAGAGCAATAGACGGCATAAAAAATCGCGATTTACTAATTTAAAAAATCACTTACTCTGACGAAGGGCACCACGAGCTGCTGGGGCACAGGCTCCGGTTTCTCCTTGGTCATGACATGCTGTACAAGATACCCAGCTGCCCTCACAGCATTCATGGCTACGGGCACCCTATCTGCTTGCAACCAAGTCAGCAAAACTTTCAGAATTCGTGCTCTACGTTGTTCCAAAGCAGAAGAATCCAGAGAACCATCGCCGCAGACACCGTCCCAGACAGCACGTGGAGATTCCTTCAGGGAGACAAAAACAGCGGCACTTCGGCCGTGCCGGACGACCCAGTCCGAATTGATATCATCATCTATTAAAAAGAAAAAATTGTTTTTAATAATTTTTAAACCTTCCACAAGATATACAGAGTGTCCGTTTTTTGAGGCTCACCAATCGGATTTCGGAAATTTTGAAATACAGTCAGTTAAATTAGGGCAAAGTTGCCTCACTAGTAGACTATATTAAAGATGTATTTTCCCGAAAAATTCATAGGTCACTAGATAAATGTAAAAATTTATGTATTCTAGAGACCCCAAACGTGCTTATTCATTAAAAACTCCATCTAATTTTTTGACCAAAAATAATTCATTCTTTACCTAAAAGTGACGAAAGGCAAAAATCAGAAAAATTTGAATTTTTATATTTATCTAGAGTCATGAATTTTTCGTGAAAAACAAATTCATCTTTAAAATGAGCCGATTTCACATTTTTTAAAAAAGTATTTTAAATGAAAGTTTATGCAATATTTTTCTTAGTAATAAAAAAATAATTTATTGTTACTTTTGAATATAATTAAATAAAAAGATTGGAGCTAAAAATAGTCATGAAAAAACAACATCGCACTTCTGTGACGTCGGAGTACATACAGCACTTCATCAACAGTTTACGTGATTTGTATTTATACAGTTTGTTAAACTGTATGTACTCTGACATCACATTCAGACTTCAGATCACGTGACTTTTTCAAAATTTGACACAAATTTCAATATTTAATTGTCGCATATCTAATGGATATTTCGTAATATTTTCAAATTTGAGGCTCTTTAAACAACAATATCTTTTAAAATTTAGTACTTAGAAGTCATATAAAAATTCTTGCAACAGCCTTATTGTCTAGTAATGGAGCAACTCTGCCCTAATTTAATTGAGTTTGTATCTCTTATAGTTTCCGAGATCCCAATGGTGAGCCCCAAAGAACGGACACCTGTATTGTACTTACTCAGCAAATAATCATTCAATGTAACTTCTAACTGCTCCAAACTTAACCATCTACACAGGGCCCCAAGACACCCAGCCACCGCCCCTCTGGTGACATCCTCCGGGTGTGACAGCATCCCCAAAAGCGTCTGATGAATCTGCTTCCTAAGGGGCTCGCTCATTTTGTCCCCAGCAGGCGCCACGACGCCTCGCAGGGCCTGGAGGGCTGTTTCGCGCACAGCGGCGTCGTCGGCTGCTTTGACCCCGCTATGGAGCTCCGCGAAAAGGGGGTCAGCACGGACGTGAATTACGATGAGATGAGAGAGTGCTGTAGCTGCTTTAAGGCGCACAGTGCGGTTGGAGTCGTTGAGGGCTTTGAGGAAAGTTGTTTGGAGTTGAGGGAGAAATTGTTTTAACATTACTCCAACCTGCAAAACAATATAATTCATTCAAAATGGTCTAAACTGAAAGAAAAAATAATAGCTAGTAGCATAAAAATAGTACATTAAAATCAGGGCATCGAATCCGCCAAAAACTGGGTTCGGTTTAGGTTCAGGTGAATTTGTTTTTTGAGAGATAGGTTCGTGTGCAGTACTGGTTCATGTATTAATAAAATTTACGGTTTTGTTCCGGGTTCAGGTATTGGGATCAGGTTCGGTTCGACGTAATGGAAATTGAATTAATGTGTTTTGAGCAATAATTCATATAGAAAAAAATTACAATACTAGCCGGAATTTATAATGCAATGCAAGACAAAAATACAACACAATTTACATGAACAGTTACATATGCAGCATCGCAGACGCAGAAGGCGTCGAAGATCGGCTGTAAATATTACAATTACGTTTACGTTTCGAACTGAAAATGAACCTGAACCGGAGCTGAACCCTGAACCCGAATTTTAATACCCGGTTTCGATTCGGGTTCAATTGAAAAATATATACAAGTTTCATAAGACATGATTTTACCGCACGTGATTTCTAAATTGTCTTTTGCATTTTATACTACTTTTTACTTCCTTGTACGTAGGAATTATTGTAAACGCGAAAATTTTCAGATTTCAGCGGAAATATACCTTTTGACCATCCCTGGATCCATTTTGACTAATTTCGTCGTGACATCTGTACGTATCTCCAAAACTCAAAACTGGTAAGCCGTAAAAAGTTAAAATTTTGTATTTAGGACTGTTATAACATCTAGTTGTGCATCACTCTTTTTGGTCATTACATAACTTTCGGAAATGGTACTTTATTTGAAGCCTATAAATAATAGATTTTAAAGAAAAACTATATTAAAACAATACAAAACTTTTCAAAGTCGGTATATATCACTTTTATATCAATGGGAATAACATAATAGATTTTGGTTAAAATGGGGTAATCGGAAATGATACATTTCCTGCACCGGTTAACAGTTTTCCTTAAAAAAAGAAAATGATTTTATTTTGATGTTAGAAGTAAATACTTCAAATAAAAGTTTTAGACTCTCTGCATCTAGCATATCAAGTATTATTAAATTAGCCCTTTGTATAAGCGAGATATGTAAATTTAAAATGTATATACTATTTGGTTTTTGTAATTAAGTTTGCTATGGATTAGGACAAACAAAAGATCTTAAAAATAATATGTGGTGTGCTCAGTGAAATTATTTAAAAGGTATTTTTAATTATTTAAACAACTTCAATCAATACAAGTAAACTGGGTAATATTGAAGATACTTGAACTACGACAGACAAATTATCAGCTTACCATAAAAAGAATATTCTCTAGAGAAAGCGAGTAGCAGAAAACAATCTGAAGATTATACATACGAATTTACTTATTTCCTATTTTAATTAACAAGTGTTCTACCTAATGCTCTTGCTCACAAAAGTGTCCCACGGTATTAAAAAAGTTGAGAACCTCTGTATTAAAGAAAAATACTTCAAATAAGTTACAGAAAAATTAATTGTATACATCTTTTTATTCAGTTAAAATCCCCTTGAATTTAAACGCTTTTAATTGACATAGATTTCAATATTTAATTAATTGCAACATTAATATTTGCAAAAACTTTTCAACAAAATTTATTTTAGAATATACATGGAAAATTAATCTGGGTCATTTTAACAATACAAATTCTTCTGGATAATGGCTACACAATAGGTAAGCTGTTCTTGAAATAAGGGTCATAATTATCCCTGAACTGTAAACCGGGAATACCTCGATTTTAGGAGTTATTGTTTTTCTAAGAAGGCAGAAACAGTTATACACACAGTCAGGGGGTGAACTTTAAGAGGATTATTCGTACGGCATCAGAAACTAAGTTACTGGAAAACAAATTAGCGTAGTTTTAAAATTAAACGATACATAAACAAAAATAGAACAATATGTTGTTGCTGTCCCATTTTTACCTCCCGCTACCCTACGTAAGGGAGGTATAGGGATCGTGCTAAAAATCACATATAGAGATTTTAGTGAATAAGCATGTTTTGATGTCCCCAGAATCCGATTTTATCATTTTTACAATGAAGTCTGTAGGTATGTAAGTGTGTGTGTGTGTGGATCGTGTGGACACGATTACTCAAATATTATCAATCAGAAAATTTTGAAATTTTGTATACTCATTCTATACTAAGGCGGGAAGAGGTCATTAGTTTTTAGTGTATATCAGATAACCGGAAGTATCATTTATACAAGCTTTTAACAGTTTTTCTTGTAAAAAATTCATTGAATATAATTTTTTAGCAACTTTTACCAATACAAATTAAATATAATGGCACAATCTTCAATTTACGATAAGCATTTAGTAAATAACTTGAAATCACTTTAAATATTGAATTATAAAATAATTTATTTTTGTACTTCACTTTGCCTCTGCGTCAAACAAAAAAATACTTTAATAACAAATTTGACATATTTAAACAAATGTCACTGTCACGGAGCAATTGCATTAAAATTAATAAAGAAACCGTGTTAAGAAGAATTGTAATGAAATTAAGGTTTGTAAATATAATATAAATATTAGATATACAGGATAATTCGATTTAAGTTTGATGTTTGCAGCATTATATATCAAACAGCTCTCAATAAGAACGTGATTTCAGAGTGTCAAATAATAGTTTGCAACTACATATTTACGAAATGGATCATGTACGGCGAAGAATTTACACAGATTGCGTTTTAGAGCATAAGGAAGTTGGTGCTGACTTTGACAATAATGTGTGCGTGACGATTTTTCCTTAAAATATATTAATGATCCAAAACTTCGCAAAGTTGGTATTTGCTCACAGATTTTGCAGGAAAAACAATAAAATATAATCCAAAATTTCGTATTAAAAACTTTTCTATTTATTGGAACAACAAAGTAGATTTTGTTTACAAACAATCAATCGGAAGTGATACTTTACTTAAAGCTCATTGCTATTTTAAACATAGAATTGGCGGTAGGACATGTGCTGGCCACATCAGATTTTTTTTTACATTTTAATATAGTAATCAGTTTTAGAATTTGTTTATATTTTTATCATTTTAAGATATTCAGAAAAAATATTGCTTGACAATTATTTTCAAGGGGTAACTGCAAAATTCCAACAAAAACCAAATAAGTCGAGATTTTTTTTATATTTAAATGATGGATCAATAAAATAAAATTTCAAATTGGATACCTTGTTTTTATGCTTATTGCGTATATGGAGAAAATTTGAAACATCATACAATTAACGGTTTTAAAATAAAAAGTTATTAGATTCGTAAAAATTTGAAATGTCCGGTTATTCTAACAATGAAAATTCGTATTTGAACGTTGAAAATAATTAATAAATTCAATGCTGGAAGTATCTTAAAAAAATACTTGATGATACTTAAGATAATTTTAATATCCTAGCCTAGATACTTCCTATTTCATAGATGTAATGTATCTTCATTACAAATACCTTAAAAAATTATTTGTATCTTTTATCTTAAAAATGTATGTTAAATACTTCTAAAATATTTAAAATACTTTATTTATTTTACGTTTTATATATTATGTAATATTTTTTAGTATCTTTACATATTTTCAATTACCTATTTAAATATTTTTTAAGGTATGTATATTAAAAGATACTAATGACATTTTAAAAGTCTCAATACTATATTTTAAGATATCTAAAAGTATCTAATATATTTTAAGATTATCTAAGATACTTTACGAAATATCTATCCCAGCTCTGATTGATATATTATTATTCTGTGTATGTAATTTTTATTACTAAAACCGTATTTTTCTTCTAATTTATAAATAACTAGATATAATATCACGGCATATTAACCAACTGACGAGTGTGCCAATCGGCCCTGTACTCATATATCGGTAAACATGATGACATCACTATGTTAAAATCTCCCAAATTTAATTGATTTTTGCGCATAATCGTTTTATTGATTTTTCAATCTTAAAAGGATTTTTAATTTAAATTTCTGAATACAGGTGAACAGGTGTCATCACAAGCATAATCCTCACACCCAGTTCTTGACATACATATATTATTAATTCCAGTGCAGACGCTTTTTTTAAGGGGCACGATTCTAATGACCCCCAAAAGCCTAATTTATACAAAACAAAAAGAAAAACTGTGCCAACGGGTATGCAATCGCAAAATCTGAAAAGTCAATAAATTCGATCATCTGCAATTGGAGCAGACGGTGGTGATAATGTAACTATGGCGCCATGTACTTTCTAAAACTATGTAACAAAATTTATGCACTTTAGTAAGCGAGCGCTAGCCCAAAGTACTCATAATTGGAGAATCCGGTATTAAATGTGACAGCTATAGTCACAAAAATTGACTGTCGGGTCCAGCAATAAAACTATAAATATCGTAATTATGACAAAGCGGCATATCGCATATACGGGATATTACTTGCACTACTCTGTTGAAATGAAAACATGCTCTCTGCAGTAAAATATAGTAAAATAATCTTAATCTTCCTTTCACATAAATGCTATTTTTGTTTAAAATAATTTCTTATGAAAATGAAAACTGTAGTTCCAAAAATTATTTTAATAAAAAATGGCATTTATGTTAAAGGAAGAGTAAGCTTATTTTACTATACAGAACCGTCAGAGCAGATAGATTCCAAAAAAGCGGCGCAAACAATGGCCTGCGTTATCCAATATTACAAAGCAAACTGTAAGCGATTCGCCGCCTTGTCATAATTACGATATTTATAGTTTTATTGCCAGACCTCACAGTCCATTTTTCTGACTATACTATCTTATGTTTATATATATATTTAAAAAAAATGCGTTCTTATAGTATATGCAAAAGTGTAAGTTACCTTTATAGTTTACCAAAAGATGATAGAAGAAAATAATAATAAAATTTAAGTCCAAATATAAAACAAGTATTTGTTTGTGCAGATCTATTTAAGAAAAATGAATTTTAAGTTATACAACTGGTAAAAATTATAATAATTAACATGTAGATTTGACTTTATAATTATACTTTTAGGACAGAAATACAAAAAAAATTGTCACTGTCAATGAAGTCATTCAAAATTATGCACGGCAATAGTACATGGCTATGATGCTGCCATCTACGTTGAGCTCTGTCTACCTGCTCCCGTATGCATTTTGCGTATATTCCTAATTAATGATGACATATTCTTACGGAGCGGGCGTTTACCACGCGTCACATCACGCCACTCATTGCTGGTGTAGAGTGCATCACATGGGTAATTTTTGTGACATTTAAAATTATTTATTATTATTATTTTCTATTCCTATTGTTATAATATAAACCTTGAATTGCAATTCTAAGTATGTTAAACTGGTAAATAATAATATAAAAATGTGGGAATGAAAATATTCCAGATCGCGCCAAAGATCCAATGAGGGAACAACTGTACTTGTTTATTTAATTAAATTCAATTATTAGATATACGGGGTTATTGTTAATAATTTTAAAAACTACAATTTTTGAAAGAAGTCCAATCAAGGTCATCGTCAACGAATTTATCAAATTGATCATTGAAAATGAGACATCTCTTAACATTTTTGTGAACTAAAAATTATATTCCTAAGATTTGAAACTCAAGGTTAGAACTGTCAATTGTTGTTTACAAATGGCGACGCTAAAGAATGTGGAAAAACGGTACGTATTATTTTATATGCGTTTTCTTTGCTTTGAACCAGTGAGGGAAATTAATAATAATCAGGATAATAACAACGGTTAGACAATTTTTTTTTTTACTAGGTTTTCAGCTATCACAAACTATTGTGAAATACAAATAATAATATACCTCACATTTCACAGAGAACATCGGATCTCTCACTCTAAGCAAGCATGCGCACATGAACAATGAAAATGGTCAATGGATGCATTGCACAAAGTGAGAGAGATAGTAAAAAATGAGATGTTTTTAAAGCGCAGTTGTTTTTCTGCGCATAGAGATGATAAAATGAAATAGTTGTCAGTTTTAAATTCAAAAAGCTTGGTATGAAATTAGATTCCTTAAAATGTTTACAACAGACAAATGCGAATTACTTTACTTCTGTATTAATTTTTAATGAAATTAACAACTTTTTTCTCATTTCTGGGTTCTTCGGAAATCTATGATACGATAATAATTGAGATGACGCATTACAAGAAGCTACGGAACAATATTTTCGAAATAATTTGTGTTTCTTAACACATTTTACTTCTATTTGTTCCATAGTTTTGAGATATTTTTTGAACTTATAACATTTCAACAACGCTGCACAAACTAAGCACAAGCACATTCATTACATGACAGATAATCCATTGTTGCCAGTTGCGTTTATTATTAAATTTTACTATTGTTTAAAACTTAATTTTGACACAAAATTTATTATTCTTTGTTGGATATATCATATTTAAATTCAAAATTGCAATAATTTATTTGTTTTGGCATTATTAGAATAATTTTTAATGAATACAATCTGATTTAATTATATATCAATTATGTGGCAACAGAGCATCATCTCTACAAAGCTTTACAAAAATATCGCTAGATGACAGACTTAATATGACGTCAAAGAGCAATTTCTGTGCAATGCATCCATTGGCATATATTTATCCTTCTCATTTGCAATGACTATAAGCGTGTGCAACAAGGATTGATATAACACACTTGTCTTTCAAAAATTCATATTGTTTCAACTAAGTTAGGGCATTCCATTTTAAAACGATGCTTGTTGGTAACAATACTTTCGCAGTAACGTAAGTTTATTTATTAGTTCAGATATATTACCTTGATTCGTAGCCGTATGAATAACGTTATTTTCTGTCAGCGTCACTGGCATTGTGTATCTTATTTTTCACATATGTATTTGGTTTTACATTTGCTAATAAACTAATCAGTTAACTTAGTTTTGAATTCTTTTACTGTAATATATATCCAAATAAAAACTAAGTAAACGACACTACTGAATTTGACAAAATATGCGGAGATAAAATCTTAATTCATACAATTCGTAAATGACCTTGATCGGACTTCTTTAATTTTTTTTACATACCTTTGCCAGCAAAATCGCCAGCGTTTCCAAAACAGCGGCCTTCACATTCCAACTAAACCTATCCCCCAAAATCCTAATCAAAGGTCCTGTGATGGCCACCACAGAAGGCTGTAGGGCCGGAGCGCTTGTAACTTTAATAATTTCTCCAAGTCCTTGAGCTGCAGCTTCCTTCTCATCCCCATCACCGTTGAGGATGGCTTCCCTGAATATTGGAAGGATGGGTGTGATGCCTTTAGGAAGGCAGAAACCTGGGAGAAGATCAGAAGTGCCCTTCATGTCGCTGATGGCGTACCGGACGCTTTGGCGGACGTCTGCGACATAGGCGGCTTGTTGTTTGGGCTCCAGGGTGCGGGTTACTGCGTTCAGAGCTTCCCAGGACATGTGCAGTACATCCTAGGAAAAAGGAAAAGATTTACATGGAAGAAGAATTTTGTAATGCACAGGTACGGAGATTTCTAAAAAAAAAAAAAAAATAGTGAGAATTTTTGAATGATGTGTTGCACGATTTTTTTTTCTTTGCTTTCATCGAAAGAATATGAAAAAGTATTTTACCAGTATTTTTTATTTACGTCATATTACTCTTTATAAGTGAGAAACTCGTCTTTGAAAATATAATTTTTAAAATCGCCGCTTCTCCTTCGCCTGATGACGTCAGTTAATTACTCACCAATGAGGGGGTGGCTTACATTTTTTTACAGTACCTTATTTCGGAAGTTAATAATATATATTTTTTTCTTACTTTGTCACCGTCGGTGCAAAGATGAATCAATCCTCGCAATAACTGCGGAACATGCATGCTGTAATCCACTCTAGTAGTAGCACAAAATGCGCACAAGAGAGTAGCTGCAGATCTTCTTTGTTCGACACTTTCAGACTTTGTGTATTCTAGAAGTTGGTCCATGATGGTCCTGACACCAACTTCGTCGGAAACTGATAAAACTACTGCTTGGCAATACTCTAATTGCTAAAAAAACATAATAAATATATATTATTGTAAAGAAATACAGGGAGTTTATTTTAAATAGACCACCATTGCTATTTCAAGAGCTACAAAGGTGGTTAAATGGGCAAATAATTTCTATTTCATAAGACAAATTTAAAGAAAAGAAAAATTATTTTTTTCGACCGATGGTTCTCAAAATACGGGACCTAACTTTTTATTTTAAATGAGAACATATATTTTTTATTTGCTCATTGGTTAGAGAATTTAATTCTGAATTCAGTAATATAGAACTTTTATACTCTTTTTAAGAAATCCAATTTTCATATTTCTAGATAATTTCTCTTTCCGAGATATTTGCCCTCATAGGTTGACCGAAAAATGCCCATTTTTGCTCATCCATACAAATTTTCATTACAATCTCCAGAAGGAGAATCCGAAAATGGCCAAAAATCGAAAAAAATCTAACGAGTTTTGTCGATTTTTGTTATTTAATAAAAAAATGTATACGTGGAATTTTTTGGATGCAATTTGGTATAGTTGTTTTTTCGCACGAGGAATTGGTAAAATTGTTGAGGATATATCTAGCACCTATTTCTTGGTATGATGGAAAGGTGGTTTTAAAAAATGGTCAAAATTTGAAAAAATGACAAATTCTGAAAATCGGGAAATAAATATTTGCATTTAAAGATGGAGACCAATTTTTTTGTAGTCATAGAAGCTTCACTTAATTTTTATGAATTATTTTATTATTTATTGTTTCTTTCTTACTTGTGTTTCATCGGGCGTTCCTTGCGCTGTGGATAAAGCCTGTAACAAAGCTGGCAAAATCTTATGCAAATATTTATTCAAAGCTTCTCCAGCCACCGACGCCAAAATCGACAATGCTTTTGTGTTAACAGGCGGCGCTGTTAACTGCGGAACCAAATACGGCAGTACGACCCTGGATTTGATGGCCATAACTTGTCGAAGGCCGTCTAAAGTGCACTCCGCTACATCGGCATCAGCATCGTTGAGCTGGTTCAACATAGCGGGGAGAATATCGTCCAAAGCGCGAACTCCGACAGTCGAATGGAGGCTGTCGAACGTTTTGGCTGCTGCTTGTCGAACTTCGGGAAGCGGGTCGCACAAAGCTTTCCTAAAAAGAATATTTTTATCTATCTATCTATTTATTTAGGGCTTGTATACAACTGTCACCATTTATCCTCTAACCGGACTCACTGAGCCGCAATGTTTGATTTCAGCCTTTGCTACATTTATTTAAGATGTATAAATGGCCGAAAAAAGAGTATGAACTCTTGTTAAAATAGTATTAACAAAATAATTACTTAACAGAATAGTTATATCTTAAAAATAAGCAAATTAAAGCCAAGTTGGACGCTGTCTATGAATACCCCGCTTCATCATTTTATTTTTATGTAAGGCCGGGATGATAAGTAGTTAGCCTTTACGTAGTTGGCATTGATATGTAATAGTTATTTATGTAACAAGTGTGTAAAGTAGTACTTTTTTAGTTGAGTATGAGCCAAATGCGGAAATTAGCATGAAATACGAAATATTATTTACACGAGTTGCATACAATATTTTTTCTACAACCGAAATATTTGTGCTGTAAAAAATTGGGTAGCTGTGTTTAAACTGAGTTGTACAAGCATCTAAAATGAACATCGTTCGGGACAGCATCATGGCCCCTATTCTATAACTTTACACCGATTATGGCGATATTTTAATGACGTCATATCACCTTATACAATGTGTCCCATTTAGAGGTGCCACCATTGGGATCTCGAGAACTATAAGAGATACGATGTCGGTTAAACGGAACTTTTTGTGCGCCTTTGAGAGGCCATCTCAGATGTGCTTTTGTTTTTCCAAAAATTCTCATAGGGCACTAGATAAAGACGAAAAACTGAATATTGTTGATTTTTTTCTTTTTCAAATAACTTCTAAACTGTCAGTAATTGAGAAAATCGTTGCAAATACAAAAGATAGATATTTTTATTAACTAACCAGTGGCGTACGAAATAAATTTTTATATCCGTAAATTTTTGAGATATAACACAAACTTATATTTTTTTAAATGGAACCCATATCTGTTTTCAGTCTCAAAAAAATCATTATTTTTTTCTGTTTTCAACGATGTAAGGATTATTATGTTTTGTATTTGTTTTGCCTTCAAAATTATTATTTTTTTCCTTATTTTGTATTAAATTTATAATTATTTTGAAAATATTGGTAGATTTCTATTTAGAAATACTACTTGTATTTAAATAATTTATTTCGTTAGAAAAATTTGCTCAAAACTCGTATCAAACTAATTTTTATAATATTTTGTATCTGGTCGCCCTTGGCACATTATAGTGTAATTTGTAATTCTGAGTCTAGAATGAAAATATTAATTAAAAAAAGGCATAAAACAAATTATTTCGATAGAATACAATATAATTAATAAAAATAATAATATTTTTTTTGGGAAATAATAAGAAAGTTCAGGAAAATAAAGAGAAAAATTAAATTTTAGGTGCTAAACAAATATAAAACATAATAACCCTTACATCATTGAAAACAGAAAAAAATAATGATTTTTTGAGACTGAAATCAGATATGCGTCCCATTTAAAAAAATATAAGTTTTTGTGTTATATCTCGAAAATTTACGGATATAAAAATTTATTTCGTACGCCACTGGTTAGTTAATAAAAATATCTATCTTTTGTATTTGCAACGTTTTTCTCAATTACTAACAGTTTAGAAGTTATTTGAAAAAGAAAAAAATCAACAATATTCAGTTTTTCGTCTTTATCTAGTGCCCTATGAGAACTTTTGGAAAAACAAAAGCACATCTGAGATGGCCTCCCAAAGGCGCACAAAAAGTTCCATTTAACCGACATCGTATCTCTTATAGTTCTCGAGATCCCAATGGTGGCACCTCTAAATGGGACACACAGTATATAATCATCTCAAAAGAAGAACTGGGGTTGAAAAAGCTGTCGGAAAGATGGGTGTCGCAGTTGCTTACATTTGATCAAAAACGTTTTCGAAAGCAAATCTCCCAAGCATGTCTCGAGCGTTTTACAAAAAAAAACCCAACAGATTTTATGCGTCGATTTGTAACCACAGACGAAATTTGGGTTCATTACTACACCCCAAAGTCTGAATTACAATCAAAACAATGGTCAGAACACGGATGCTTAACTCCAAAGAAAGCAAAAGCAGTAAAATCAGCTGACAAGGTCATAGCATCAGTTTTCTGGGATGCCAGAGGGATTCTCATGATTAACTATCTTCCAAATGGGAAAACTATAAACGCTAACCTAGAACAATTTCACCAAAACATTCAAGAAAAAAATAGGTTGAGAGTGTAAAGAAATCATGTTCACCAAGGTAATGCACGGCCGCACACTAATGTTACAGCAAAGCTAAAATCAAGGAACTAAAGTACGATTTGCTTCCATACCCAGTTTATTCACCGGATTTTGCACCCTCTGATAAAAGTTTTCTTGGGAGGACAGAGTTTTTCAAGTGATGAAATCAAGATCGCAGTATACGCTTATTTAAATGTCATTTTGAATACATATAACTATTAGGCTAATTACTTAGCATCCCGCCCTCGTATTATTGCTTACCTTACTGTAGGAACGAGCGAATTGACAAAGGTAAGCACCATTTCTCTACTAGTCGACGCCATAATTTCACTCAGTCCAATACAAACACCCTGTCTTTGATCAGGTTGATCAGACTGTAAGCCTCTTTCCAAAATCGGGATAATTTCCGGCAAAACTCTTTCCCCAAGTTTCCTAACTAAATCCCCCAAAGTCCTAGCGGCCACTTGTCGTTTATCATAGCTCGTACTAGCCAAACATCCCAAAAGAAGTCCAAATAATGTTGGTAGGATTTCTCGTAAAGTTCTGGGAGTATTTGTGACGACAACTTTCCAAACGTGCAGGGCTGCTTGTCGAACCATTAAGGCGACATCGCTGCGACCCATGTACAGACCAGCGAGGACGCGGTTTCGACGTTCCGCGCCCAAAGCGTTGATGATTGCACTGTGAGATTGTTCAGTACCGAAATTATCATCTTCGGATGCTGTTTCGGTAGACATTTTACCAGTTACACCCGAAATACGGTACAATAAATCACCCAAAAGCTGTACTGAACTGTATCTTATTCTCCAGTTGTCGTCAAATAATCCTCTTTCCAGCTCTGGTAACAATAACATAATGGCGGAATCAGCGTATAAATTAACTATTCTTTGTCCAGCTTTTAAAGCTGTGTCCCTAACATATTCGTTCTCATCAGCAAGAGCTTTTAAAATAGGATTGATTATTTGACCAATATAAGGTGTAAATTCATCGGTAAACACAACTGGCATATAAATGAACATCATAATATATCCGTCTTTCACATGAGGCGCAATGTCTGTTCGTTCAGCCGTTGCGATTATTTCTGGCATTAGTTTGTGCAGTTTTTCTTGGCCCAATCCGCCCACAACTTCCGACAAACCCTAAGGGTAGAAATAGTATTTTAAACACTTTATATACAGATATATTTGCATTAAGCAAGACCCAAGACATATAAGGTTTGATCAAGATCAAGAAATAACAGATTTTTTTGATCTTCGCGTGTTATTCATTTATAATGGGGGATTCCACGATTTTTTGATTTTTTAAATGTTATAGTATTTTTAAATTCAGAAATTCCTCAATTTTTCTTTTTTAAAATTCGGCTTCTTATGGAAAAAAATGGCAAATATTTGTTGTCCAGCGTTTCCCGCCTTACGATGTAAGTAAACCCAGTGGTAGAGAGCAATGACATTATATTGTACTCTCTCTCAGCAGCTGCTGTCTTGGCTGTTGTTATCAGAGGTTCTAAACCATTTGTCAATGTTGTGATGCTGTTAAATATGAAAATTTCATTTTGTTCTTATTTTCTTTTCTTTTACTTATCTTAAATTTAGTGTATTGTAGTTATAATTTATTAGTATTTAAGTATTTGTAAAAATAAAAGCGTGTAGTCGCATAACCCCATAACCAAATACTCCAGTGGAACACTCTGGCAGTCACTGGTTTGATGATGGGAACGCCTACTTACACTGTCGGCCAATAAAAGAGAGCCGGGTTCGGTTGCGTCATTAAGCCCGGAAAAATCCACGCGTTTTGAAAGTGTGCAATATATTTTAGCATTTATAAAAAAGTGATAAAACATATAGAAAAGAAATTTGCATCAATAACACAGTTATATGGGAAGAATTAATTATGTACATCATTTAAATAAAAATTCGATATAAGTAGAATCCTCTGTCATAGTCAATAGCGACCATTGTTTATAATATAACTAAAGTGTAAAAGTGCACGAAATATCAACTGAGTTCTTCAGTAGCCTCGTAGCTTAGTGGTAGAGCGTCCGCCCGGAAAGTGGAAGGTCTTGGGTTCGAATTCCGTCGACAACAGTTGATTTTTTAATTTAACTCATATATAACGTCCTAGGTGTAAGAAAATATAATTTGCTCTTTATTTTTTGGGATTCATATTAAAAATCTATCGAAATTTTGTAAAACCATCTAAGGACACGTTATATATTTTTATTTATTACTTAAAATCTAATTACTCACTAAAATAAGAATATTTTCAACCATACCTGTGCAGCACCGCTTCTATCGACGCTACTAGTTTCCGAAGTCAACGTATGCATCAACCACGGTAACAAATCTTCAAAACTAGCTTCTCCCATGCCTCTAACCATCGCCCCAAGAGCTCTCGCGCTCACACTCCTAACTTCCGGTACAGGATCAAGCAAAGAACTCTTCAATCCGGGTATGATAGTCGGAAGATAAGGCGTCAAATCTTTCTGATCCGTTAGGGAATACATATTTCCTATAATTTGCGCTGCCATTTTGCGTGTTTCCGTTGATCTGTCCATGAATGCTCGCTGCACGACTGGCATTATCAAAGCCAGGGAAGGTGCGTCGATAAAGTGAACAAACTGTGTGTCTAGGAGAGTTTGTAGACACACGGAAGTTTTGTGGGAAGGATCTTGAAGTGCTTGCAATAAAACTGGAACTATGGCTTGGATTTCTGGGTTACGAATAACACTTCCTATTACTTTTAAAGCTTCAGCTCCTGCCTCTTGAACCTTCATATGGGAGTCGCTTAAAACTTCAATTAATTTTGGGACAATGCTTGGTAAACAACTGCTTAATTGTTTGGGAGCGCAATAGGCCATAGCTCCTAAAAGATCAACAGAGCCTGTTTTGGTTCTCCAAGAATCTTCTTCCAAAGCTGCTAACAAAGCCGGAAGTACTAATTTTACACCATGTGCAGATAATTTGCTCATTACTATTCGAGCACAATCGTCCGTTGCTGTTCGGACATATTGGCTTGAATCGCCAAAACATAACAATAAATGAGGAAGTACGTGGACTATATATGGCTCGAAAAGTCGGCCTAACATGTTACATAACATCTCAAAAGCAAATAAGGCGCCTTCTCTATGTCGGTAATTCTTTTTATCTTGAATCGCGTCAGTTAGTTTCGTCATAATATCTAATTGTTTTAAGGCCAGAATACCCATTCCTTTGACTAAACCCGCTAAACCATACGCAGCACCTTTTCTATCACCATATTTTTCACTTTTCAATAACTGATTCAATAGTTTATTAACTAAATTCGGAGCTTCTTCCTTGACCGAAGGCACCAAATGCGGAAGACAATTCGCCACAGCTTCCTGTACTTGTTGAGACGGCGTAGACAACGCCGAAATCAATCTCATCACAATAGGTTTTATTCTTTGGTCATCCTTATCCAAATGTCTGGCTAAAGACCCCATAAGGATAACGACAGCTTGTCTAACAGCGTCAAAGCTTCCAGATTTTGGTGTTTTGTCCAAAAATTGTTCGAAAACTGGAAGGAGGGTTCCTACTGTTTCTTTTCCGTGCACATCGACGACTGCTAAAGCGGCGTTTAACATTTCTGTACGGACGGTTAATTGGCGATCCCCCAGAGAAGTTTTGACGAAGAATGTGATTAAAGGTCCGATTGAATCTGTGCTTAAAAGAGGTGCTAGTTGTGTAAGAGCTAAAGCGACACCTCTTCTGGGCGACCAAGTGTCTATAGGTTGTTCAATTACTCGACCAAATTCATCTTGCTTCGAAGGAATCATTGTTAGACGATTTTTATACAATTTTAATAATTTTTCAACCATTTGATCAACCATTTTCGGTTGATTTTCCAATAAAGCGGCCAATGCTTGCGCTGCGGATTGCTGCACACATTCTACAGGATGTTCCACATCGCTTAAAAGTTGATCTGCATTTTCTACCGGGAAATTAAGCTTCGCCAAAGACCACAAATTATTAGCCAAAGATCTATTTTCCTCATTTACATCATATTTAGCCAACCAAACTCTTCTGGCAACCAACAAACACAATTCTGGATCTTCTGGAGGATTTATGCTGTCAGCACATGCAGTCAAAGCTCTTAATCCCGAATCCCGGACGACTTCTCCAGGACTTTGCAAAGCTCCTAAAAGCACGAAGACTTCTTCAGCGGAAACTCCTTGTGCACAAGCGGTTGCTACGTCCAGAAGAGTTGAAACAGCTTGGGATTGAATTCTTCCAGAACTGTTGTTGATCATAACGACCAAAAGAGAGAACATTTCTTGTCGAGGCAAAAATTTCGGATTGTATGGATCTTTATCGGCAAAATCAGTCTGGCTTCTCAATTTAGCATGATCGGAAATAATTTGCAGACCATCGTGAATAATATTCTCTTCGGTTTTAGCTAATTTCGAATTTAAAGCGTATTTAATAAACGGAAAAGTGTAGCAAAAAGCCGGTGCACTTAAATGTCCCTGCGGGATGTCGCTCGGTAGATCTCTATCCTTGTTTTGGACAGTTTTAAAGTGCACCCAACTAATAATTCGTTTCACGGCAGAGTCTAAAGATTCATCTTCCCAAGCTGGATCTAAGTCGCATTGAGGTTGGATCAATCGAAGAGTTACATTTGCTATTAGCTGAGCTAAAGTATCGTCAGATTTGCTGAAAACTGTTTCGCGAAGATCTACGAATATTTTGGTGACGTACGGAGCAGCTAGAGGCGATTGCATGGTTCGAATTAAAGATGGTAATAAGAAACGGAAATGGAGAGATAGTTCGAATGAATTTCCTTTGGCTGCTGCTTGGATCATCGCCTCACAAGTTTGAAGGGACATATTCAACTGAAAGAAAAAAAATAATTTAATTTAATATGGCAGGAGAACCGCTACGGAATTTAAGACTTTTCCCCCACTCCAGAACCTAAGCTCTTGCTCAAACCTCTCACTGCCGCAAGCATCGCAATGGGGGATTTCATGATTTTTTATGTTGTAATATTTTTAAATTCAGAAATTCCATATTTCTTTTTTTTAATTCGGCTCTTTATGGAAGAAAAAAATGGCAAATTTTTGGTATCCAGCGTTTCCCGCCATACGACGTAAGCGAACCCCGTGGTGAAAAGTAATGACATATCGTGCATTACATTCTCTCTCAGCAACTGCTGTTACCAGAGGTTCTAAACCATTTGTCAATGTTGTGCGGCTAAGATTATATCGCTTTATAATTGAAAATTTCATTTTGTTATTTTATTTTCTTTTACTTTTAAGTGTATAATATATCTTAGCATTTATAAAAGGTGATAAAACATATAGAAAAGAAATTTGCGTCCATAACATATGTAGTTACATAGGAAAAAATAATTATGTATATAAATTCGATATGAGAGGAATCTTCTATTACTCTCAGTTTACAGGTGCGAGAAACATCTTTGCGCAGGCGTCAATATATACATAGGTAAGTTTGCACGCAAATAAGTAAACGTCATTTGCAAATCGTAGGATACAAATATCAAATTTCGCTAAATCTAGTTGAAACATTAAATAACGTAATTCCCTAGATTTTAAGGCAACGTTTAGCCGCTCGATATAATAAGAACAACTTACCTTTCTGAGTTTGGTGCGAATGACTTGTTCCTTATCTTTTTGTGCTTTAATAACCTCCAACTGTTTCGGCGTGTACTGCGGCTCTTTTATCTTCCCTTCTCTGCGTTTTTTTTCTTCCAATTCTCTCCTTAATTGTTGTTCTTCTAACTGTTCTTTATAACTATACGCCTTGCTTTCTCGTTTCATATTCATTGCATTTAAAGTATTTTCATCAATTCTACAAAACAAATAATTAAATAATCCAATATTTTTTTATAATAAATATTTACCCTGGAATAACGCTTTTATCGTAGAGTTCTCCTTCCGGCGTCAAATAAGTAAAATAGTCATCTTTGGTCACTTTAATTATTGCATCTTGATTTAATTTTTTATTTATATTATCAACCACATCTGGGAGAAGTACATCACTGTTAATATCTATTACTGTTGCTAAAGCATTTATGTAGCACTAAAAACAAGATATATAAGTCCAAATTTAATTTATTTTTTAAAACTTACGGGGTTGATTTTGAAAAATTCTATCAAATCTTTTTTGAATTTGTTGGAATTTTGCGCCACAAAATCTTTCGGTTTAAGTTTTAAATGTTTCACTAATTTAATCCACAAATCAGGATTAATTTCTAATATTGCTGGATGATGAGAAGGTATTAAAGCATCTTGCGCTAATAATTGTGCGTCTTCTGGTAATATATCAGAAGCTGAACAAAATAGAGTGATACATTCAACTAAAGTATGAGGCGAAATTTCGTTTGTTGTACTTGTCTCGTTATTTTCTTTCAATTCTCTATCAGTGACGCACTAAAAATGAATAAATTAGCGACAAATTTACAGGATGTTTCCTTTTAAAACAACCAGGGCATTGTTGGGCGAACTAATGATTTTAGAGAAAATTGTTATATACAAAAAATAATAAAGAATAAGGGGCTAATCTAACAAATAATAACAAACCAAAAATTCAATCAATGATTCTCAAACGATAGAACAAAATGATAACAACACCGCAGGACAAGGGACAGGGTGCGGAAAAGGGAAATAGTTGAGCATCAGTCCATATTTATTTGACAGCGACTATAGTGTAGTCAGAGCGAGTCCAAGTTGTGGATGTAGGGATACTACGATGTTTATTTTGGGCAATAAATGCTTTTAATTTTATTGATTGCGACTTTGTTGTTTATTATTGCTAGTGATATTGTAGTCAACATTTGTGGGTTGGGTAGTACAACTTCTACTGCGCTGATGTTTTTTCTCTAAACGCACGGACTCTAATAAGGCAATAGTCGTATCAATACTTGTTTATTGCATAGCATTCTTCCGTATTGTAACATTATTTCTAATTTTTTATACCATTTTTCTCGAAATAATTGTTATACAACCCTATACAATATTTATATCGTTGAAATCAGAAAAAAATTACCTAAATAAATAAAAATTAATATAGGGTT
Organism: Ophonus ardosiacus; assembly: GCA_943142095.1. NCBI lineage: Eukaryota > Metazoa > Arthropoda > Insecta > Coleoptera > Carabidae > Ophonus > Ophonus ardosiacus. The sequence continues at coordinate 49,962,152 of OW964825.1, read as the reverse complement.
CCATTTAAAAAAAAAATATCTACCGTTTGAGAACCACTGATTGAATTTTCGGTTTGTTATTACTGTTAACTTATGGTGGGTTTATGCTCGCAAAATTTAAGAATAAAAATAAGAATAAGAATAGTGATAAAGTTAAAACAGTTATAACATACGACTCGGTTTATGCTGCAGAAATAAGAATAAGGAATAAGAAATAAGAATAAGGAATAAGCCAAAGTTCGTTTACTTTTAACTTTACGCCTTATTCTTATTCCTGTAAGCGAAGAGCGCATGCGTGTCAACTGTCAAATACTTCAAACAAAAAAATTGGTCATTCACATTGACGTATTATAACTAACGTTAGTTATAATACGTCAATGGTCATTCATAATTCATTCATAATAATCGGTGTTGGCGAAACATAATTATGTCAAATTTAGTGATGGATTCTCTTCTTTCCCAATTAATTGAATTAGTGCAGACAAAATAATATTTTGATTGTACTTCATTTTAACCAATTAAAAAATAATAATAATAAAATTATAATGGCCGTATTCATAAACACTCGTAAAAATTTTAAACGGTTCCTTATAATTTTTATCCAATAAAAACAGTCGACATTGAAAGAAAAATTGGAATTTTATTTGTCAAGTTTGATTCTATTTGTCAAAAATTATAACGAACCGTTTTGAAACTTCTAAATGTTAAATCAACGCTGCTACCACTATGAGAATAATAAATGTAACTACTTTTCACTAACCTAAAAACTTTAATATCACTACTCTTATTCTTACGCTTATTCTTATAACTGGCAGCATAAACACCACTTATCGTTATGTTTAAAATTATTCTTAACACTATTCTTATTTTTATTCCTATTCTTAAATTTTTCAGCATAAACCCACCTTTAGTCCTTTATTCTTGAACATTTTTGTATATAACATTTTTCTCTAAAACTATTAGTTAATCAAAAAAAAAAAGTACTGGTTGTTTTAAAGGAACACCCTGAATAATAATATTTAAAGTATACTTGTATTTTTGAGGAGTCCATATATTTGATGAGTTCTTTGAGTAACGCCCTAGAAATATTTGTTCCTCCTAAACCACAAATAACCCTTTTGACGAGGATTGAACATTTTTTTCTGGTTTCTGCCCCAGGTGATGTTAAACAATAAAGTACAGCCCTGTGTAATGGGGTACATTTCCCGTTTATTCTTTCAGCTGGTAATTGTAATAATTCTACGCATAACTGCATTACGTGATATAAAGCTGAAATTTAAATAAATATACTCTTAGTTGTTGTTTTTCATAACTATTTCTGACGCCGATCTTTTCATTTAATTATTTACAAAAATAATAAACTATTTTATTATTAGTATGAAAAATATTGCATAAACTTTCATTTAAAATACTTTTTGAAAAACGTGCAACCCGCTCATTCGAGCGACCGTGCCTTAAAACTTCATTATGTATCAGCTTTAAAAGTGACGCTAAGCTTGCAACAGGTGGTTTTTGATTGATCGGCAAAACAACCTCCCTAGTTTTAATCGTAAATATAATGTGGATGAACGAGCAGCAAGCTTATAACCGTAGAAGTCTACAGCCACAGTCCAGCGCGCGTTCTGTTCTAGGTTCAAAATTCCAATTTGCCAAACTGTTTCGGACCGAAAATTGAATACGGTGTGGGTAAAAAAAAAATAGGGAAACAGGAGGCTACAGCTTAGAATACCTACCACTCAAGAATTTTATTCTGATGGTTATATACAGTTGAAAAGCTATTAAAAACACTAAATTCCACAAAAATTAGGGCGCGGGCAACAATATTTATAGTGAATTTGGCATTTTTTTTGAAAAAAGTAGAGTTAAATTCCTATAAAATTAATGTAACACCCTAGTTTCGTAAAATTGAGTTCTGTGCGTTAAGTTACGTTACGTTCAAGTATTTTATGAAAAGTTGCAAGCGAAGAGGTCAAGGCTGGAAGGTATTCTAGACTCTAGTCAAACAGGATCTGTAGTCAGGAAGAGACCATGCACTGATTAAAAATCCGAAAACGTCAATGAATTTTTTTGGCCACAGCTCTAAAAAAAGGCCTACAGAATGTCTAGTTTTAACAGGATAGGGCTATGGCCCACAAAGCAATATAGACAAATTCGCCTTTTACTCCAAGAAATGCTCGAAAAAGTTAAGCGAAACTTTAAAGTTGCTTACAGCAGTTTTTGGCCGATATTATTTTCAAAACCACATGATATTAAAACTTCCCATGTTGTAAGATCAGGATGTATTTTTTTTTTTTGTATCGGGAATTTTTTTAATTAACCTTCAATACTAGAGAGGGTGTTTTGCCGCACCTGTATACACAAATTATGGAAATATTTTTATTTATTTTTTCCTCACCATTTTCGCTGGCGACAGCTAGAAACTTCTCCCCCACAAAAACCTGCTTATCCATATCCAAAACAACATTCCAAAGATTCTGGAATTGAGTATCTTTGTCTGCATGAGAAGTAGCGAGTTTTAAAAGTAGACAAGCGGCACAAAGTCCCTCAGTAACTGCAGGACCTTGTGTAGGTTGTGCAGCAGCTTTTTCTACAGTTTTTAACAATAAAGGAACAACTTGTTTCGTTTGTTGTAAGGTGCTACCACTCCCGAGAAAACAGGTAGACATGCATTGGATGTATGTTGTACGGACTAAAGATGTGGATGTTTTGAAACCCATGCCGTTCTGGAAAAAAATAAATATAAATGACAAACTTTAATATAAATTATAAAATAACTTGCCTTCAACCCGTCGATGACTTTTTGCGGTACCTCGTTCGTAAACTTCGCGCACCACAACGCCATCATATCCAAAGTATGGCACAAAGTCTTCTCATGAACTTCCACGTTCAATACTTTTAAAAAATGTTCGACGGCAGTTAATGCTAGTTTTTGGGAAGCACTACCAGTCACTGCGTTGTAACTCAGATTTCCAGCTCCGAGTAAAACGCTAATTTTGTGCTCCACGACTGTTAGTTTGCCGTCACTGCCGTTAAAAACGTCGAAAATTTGTTTTAGGAGTAATTCTAAAGCAGATGGATCGCTACATTGTTGAGCCAGGCGTTTGCAACCGTCGGAGGATTCTTGCCGTGCGAGGTCGTCTTTGGAATGCAAATTAGCTACGGAAAAATTTCAAATATTCAATTTTAAGGTGTATTCCATTTCATCATATAACTGAAAGGTTTTATTCATATTCTTTAAAACTCGTATTTAATTGAAAACAACATATTAGATTAATTTTTGGGTTTTACCCTTCAACCGGAAGTATTACTTTTACTTGAAGCCCAAAACAGTTTTTAATGAAAAACTATATTAAAATATAATCAAAAACTTCTCAAATTTGGTATTCAAGACTTTTGAGACTAATGAGAACGACACATTAGATTTTTTACTAAAATTGATAAACCGAAAATGGTACTTTACTTGAAACTCCAAATAAATTTTCTAGAAAAAATATATTAAAATATTGTCCCAAACTTCTCAAATTTGATATTTAAAACTCGTATATGATTGGAAACAACAAATCGGATGTGGTATTTAACTTGGATTTCTTAACAGATTTTCGAGGAAAAGTATAATAAAATATATTTAGTTAACCTAAGATTTTTGTTTACATATGTTTCGCGCGCTTAACATTGGCCAATACCTTAGATCATATAACTTAACTAGATACGAGAAAACTTGTAATCCACAATGAAAGTCTGAGATATACATAGGATTAAGAGAGATGAAATGAGGAATTATGTAAGAGTAAAAGAGATGAAAGACCCTTTTCTCGATAGCGTACTGCGCAGAATCATAAAGCGTCATTTTCCGTTGCACGTGATTTTGTTATCATCCGCCTCATTTGGATTTGAGACGTTGGTTGCGAAGGTTCGTCAATTATTCATTTCCTATGAGTTTGCGCGCTGTGCTATCGCGAATATCTCGTTATCTCTCTCAATCCTACGCATTTCACGCTCCGCATATCTAGTTAAGTAAGTTATATGATCTAAGGCCAATACACAGCTCAACCGACATGTCAACTGTTTATTTGAATTATGCCGCGAGTCGAGCTATAACTCTACGACCTTTTTATGTACTACGTACAATATTAAATGTTTGAGTTGTTAATTTTGGACTTCTCTATTTTATCGCAAACCCTTTTTCTCCTATCACTTGTCCAACTTTCGTCTCGTGTGTTGAATCACGATAGATTGAGAGGGTTTTTATCATTCAACTGGCGCCTAACACTTAAAAAAAGCCTCCCTTATCAACCCGTCCTAATTCTCCACTGGGCTACCGCTCTTAAAACCCCTTGCACGGGTCCGAAACCAAAATTTCGTATTACAGACTTTTCTATTTATTAGAACAACAAATTAGATTTTGTTTACAAACGATCAACCGAAGTGATACTTAAAGATCATTGCTATTTTAAACATGGAATTGGAGGGACATCATGTGCTAGTCGCATCAGGTTTTTTATATTGTTTCAACTACCCTCTTGGCGAAATGATTATTAGAGTCTGTTTTGTACGCGCGTCGAGTAAAGATTCGCCCTAAAGATGCAACGGCATCTATAGGATTTTATTAGTTAATTAAATTATTTTTAATGTAAATAAAGTTATTTTAAATGTGAGTGTCCAAATTCAGCATACAATCACATTCATATCATACATCAATATATCACTAAGATCCTGGTTGTTTGTAGAAACTATTTATTTGTACTTACATATTAAGCTCTTGCCAAGTTCCGCCGCATATCGGCTCAAATCCAAACTAAGCCCACTAATAACAAATCCAACGCACTCTAGAATAATTTCAGGATTCCTCAGCATAGCTTTTTGCAACGCAGGAAGTAGTGTAGCTTTAAAATCATCGTGCGTTAAAAGCCGTAAAAGGGGATAACAACCTTCAACCATCGTTGGAAGTGGCTTAGATTTGCTACTTATCAAAGATTTTATAAACATATCCAGTAAAGTTGCCTTGTATTCAGTGAATAAGTCTAATTTTTTAATCTGAGTCAAATATTTGGCGAGATATGCGCCCATAACAACAATATAACAATTTTGTTCAGCGGATTTTAAAGCTGAAATGTAAAGTTTGTCGACGTCTGGGATAGATTTCCAACTGTTACACAACTAAAAAAAAATATTTTAAAATAATTTCTTTATATTTTAAAGTGGTTCTATCATAGAAGCATTTACAACAGATTTTATTGAAATTTAAGTGTTATTTTTCTTTTTAAATATGTTCTTATGCTCTTATGTATGAATAAGTTTATGAATGTGGCTGAGGTGAAAGAAGTGTGCATGGATAGGAATGTGTAGCGAAGGATGATTGTTGCGTAACTATTATTGTGGTCCGGATGCGGTTATTCGCTACCGAAAATCAGTCACTTTAATATGTTCTTATGTATGAATGCTATGATGATTGTGGACAAGGCGAAAGAAGAATGTTGTTAGAGTGAAGTGAGTCAGCTGACCTCTTACTCTTATACCTTTTCTTATTGTTACTATTGTTTTCGGGTTTTTGCTAACCCACTAAGTGGGACCCGCGTGATTTTATGTATGTATGTATGTATGTATGTATGTATTTTTCATGAGTTTTTATAGATGTATGCAATTTTTTAAAAAGATTTACCATCCGTGAGCTGAGATATATGAAATAAAAATAGAGCGAAAATACAGTGGCAATGTAGAAACTCACAAGGAAGATTTTTTCGTAGTAACTCACAATAAATGACAGATTTGTACAAAAAATTATAACGCTCATCACGAGTAATGGCGAGAGAAAAGTAAGTTTCGAGTCTGTAGCGCAGCATTGTTAATATAGTATTTTTATGTTACATTCAAGTTAAATATACACGTTAGGGAAAGCCTCCAACACCCAAACATTCAAAACCAGAATATTTAACACCAGACTATTCATGCACAGAATCATTAAAATCCCGAATATTCAAGAACCGAATCGTGCATCGCCAGAAAGCGCTTTGCCCGAATGATTCATAAACCGAGTATGTGGGCGGGGCGAGGGCGGGGCCAGGAGGTGCAAACGTTAGGTTATATTTACGTTGGTTAGCGCTGGTTCTGCTGATACGCTTTCGGGCAATGCGAGATTCTGTGTTTGAATATTCGGGATTTGAATGATTCTGTGTATGCATATTCTGCTTTTGAATATTCTAGTTTTGAATATTCGGGTATTGAACACACTACTGAAATTTTTCGCACCAATCGTGTTTAACCCATTACTGCATATAGTATCTTATAAAGGACGCCAACATTTATTTTTTTATGACGTCACTTATGCAAGTATAAACAATTTTATACGCGAAATTTCTTCCAACACGAGTAAAGAACAATATATCATCAGTAGTTAAATAGATTTTGAATTGTGAAGTGCTTTATTAGCTCGTAAATGGATCCCAGTTGGTACTCTACGCGACATGGAGGGTAAGTAATTTTTTTCAATATGATAAAATTAAATTTTGTAATATTTGTTTGTGCATTTGGTTTTATATGAGTGTGTAGCTAATTTCTATAAATTTTATTTTAAAAAATATTTTGTTTTTCTTATATAAAATTACAATAATTACTTGCGTCCTTTATAATGGACGCTATGCATTGTGGCTATAAAACCTTTTTTCTTTTAGATTATCTTTACATCAGTTACTAGAGATTTTGGAGGCGGATGACGATGCTGACCAACCCTCTATGGTTTATATAACGCCTCCTGATGAGAAGTCAGCGGAAACGGAAGAAGATAGCGACAATTCCGATGAAGAAGCTGGAAATCCAAATCGCATATCGAGAGGAATTTTGAATCAGCAATGCGAAGTTCGGTATGAAGAGTCGGATTTTAGTGAGGATGATGACAATATTTCTCTATCTATTATAAAAAGTAATTTAATTGCGGAAAATAATGCCACGGCGGGGCCATCAACTTCGGCTACGCATTATGGGTCCCATATAGCAAATCTTCCACCACGTAAACGTGCTAAAAACTCGTCGAAATGGTCAAAAAAATTGCCGGCTTCTAACATGAATAAAATATGTTCCCCTAGACTACCTTCAGTAGAAGCATATCAAGCTGAGACGCCATTAGATTTTTTCAACCTTTTTTGGGATGAAGGCATCATACATAACATTGTCACACAATCAAACATATACGCGCAACAAAGAAACATAAACCTAAATCTAACGAAAAATGAATTATATGTAGTTTTCGGGGCAATGTTATTATCAGGCTATACAAGATGTCCGAACAAAAGGATGTATTGGTCCAGTTCGGATGACGTTCCAAAAATATTGTATAATAGCATGAGACTAAATAGGTTTGAAACAATTTTACGAAATCTACATTTTAATGACAATTCTTCTAATAATAATTCTGATAAATTGTACAAATTGCGCCCAATTTTATGTCATCTGAACGATAAGTTCAAAGAGCACGGTGGCTTAGAGGAACATATTTCAATAGATGAAAGTATGATCCCATATTATGGCAAGCACTACGCAAAACAATATATCAAAGGCAAACCGATTAGGTTTGGGTTTAAAAATTGGGCCTTATGCACAAGTTCAGGTTATTGTGTAGCATTTGATCTATATACAGGGAAGTCTGGAAATGGACATGAATTTGGCCTCGGTGGAGATGTAGTTCTATCACTTTTGAATAAGGCAGAAATTGGATCTAATTTGGGTTATAAAATATTCTTTGATAATTATTTCACGGGAATATCACTACTTATTCATCTTTCTGATTTAAAAATATGTGCGACCGGTACTATTCGAGACAACAGAACAGAACAATGTCCATTTCCAGATAAAAAAGTTTGGAATAAAGAAAAAAGAGGAACTTACAAATTTTTGGGAAGTGAAGAACTATCATTAGTCCAATGGAAAGACAACAAAGTTGTTACAATGGCTTCTAATTTTTCCGGTAACAACATTGTTAAAACAACTCGCTGGTGTCGAGATACCAAATCAAGAAATCTTATTGATCAACCAGAAATGATAGCAGTTTATAACAAGGGAATGGGTGGAGTCGATAAGATGGACGGATTAGTAGCAGTATACAGAACGCGAATACGGCAAAAGAAATGGTACTGGCCTATTTTTGTTTATCTGTTTGACGTTACTGTTACAAATGGTTGGCTGCTGATGAAAAGGCTAAAGCCTAAACACCCTAATTGTGCCAGCCTTTTGGTATACCGTAGATATTTGGCTCAAAGTCTGTTACAAATGTATGGAACTCCTACTGCAAGAGGACGAGTATCCACAACTACAACAAGTGATACTCGATTTGATAACATGGGACACATTGTTGTCTATTCTCCGACACAACGAAGATGCCAACATTGCACAAATAAATGTAATTTCATTTGTGAAAAATGTAATATAGGGCTACATCCAAAGGATTGCTTCAAAAAGTATCATTCGAAATAAATTTTCATTAGCTTAACTTTTTTCTAATAGCGTGTAATAGTATTTTTATGGTGGTTATTAATCTTGTTTTATTTTTATTGTAATAGTTGTTTATGTTTATTACTTATATCAATAAATACGGTACATTTATTTGACAATTTTTTTTTCGAAAATGTCCGCTATGCATAGCGTCCATTTAAAGGGACGGCCCGTATTGGCAAATCTGGCAATTCAAAAAATTTTTTTTTCATAAATAATTTGTTTTTTACTCTAATGAATAGATATCTGCAAAAATAATATTAAAATTAAACACAAAATCACTTCATGCAGTAATGGGTTAAGAAAGGCGTGACCTGGTATGCGCGGTAAGTCGCCATCACTCGTGACAAGCACTATACCTAACGACAGTTCAAGTGACAGTTTATACATGTGTAAAAAAAAGTCCAGCTACCAACTACTTTTGTTGTAATTCTTTTCGAAAGTTGGAAAATATGTGATTTTCGATGGAATTTTCGCATATATTAAAAGAAATATATTTTTCTTGAATATGCTTAATTTTTCTTTTTATTTTTATATATTTAAAACAATTTAATTATCTTAATAACTCTAAACTATTAAAAATTTAAAATATATTTTTAAAATTCTTTTACTTAGCAAAACTTTTGTAAGAGTGTCATGATAGAACCACCTTAAGTACTATTTTCTTACCATGTTGTACGCTTTCTTGTTTATTTTTTCATTTCCCGCAGAGATAACAGAGGTTAATATAACAGCCTGCGCCTGAATAATTTGCTCGATATGTGTTTTGACTTCGTCATTATTTAATTTCACCCCGTGAACAATAAGTAGACAAGTCCAATTTAAAGAAAATAAAGCATTTTGAGCTATATTCCTTCTGTAATTATCATGACAAAAACATTATTAAAAACTTCATAAACAGGATATAGTAAAGAAAACATCTAATGTAAAACCAAATAAAAAGAATCATAATAAAAATAAATGAATTATTAGTTTTACTTACGTGGAAACTAGATTTTTCATCTGATTTGAAATATCGAGAAGAATTACAGACATATGCTTCAGAGTCCATACCGGGTGTTGGTTTACCAAAGAAATTAGTAAGTTTTTGATATAATAATGCGAAGTACTATCTCTGTATTTTGGTTGGATTAAATGGATTACTTTGCATATTCCATTTATTATTTTATCGTTTATTCCTGGAAGATATTAATAAAACGTAATAAATATTTAAATGCAGATCGAATCGCATTAACATCAAATAATAAAAAACAATAATCCATAAAGTGTTTTAAATATTTTATTGTAAAGATATAAAAAATAAGTAAAAGACTGTATAGAATTTAAAATAATATGCTTTGTATCTTGAAAAAATTAATATTTTACCTGAATTTGACAACACCGCTATCACATTATCAATAATTTCTTTTCGTTCCTTTAAGCTAGCGGTCTGGATTTTATTGGGTAGGTCTTTTAAGGCCTTAACTAATTGCTAAAAATGAAAAATATTCGATTTGTACTTAAACTTATATTATTAATTTAATTTTAAGTACACGTGACAATCCATACCTCATTTTCTGCCATGATTACTAGACTGACTTGAAATCAGTTGCGCAATATTACACAAAAGTCGAAAACATGAAAGAAAATCAGTGAAAATCTAACCTTAAACAACCTGTATCAAGTTTTAAATAATAATTGCATATTAGTCACTTGAGTTCGTTTGTAAACAGAGTAATTATTAAGTTAAATTTATGTAGAATCAAAGATTTAGATCTCTTGCACTCCTGTTCACCATAGGCGCCGACTTTTCATTTTCACCATGGGGGCAAAATTATACCTATATTGTAAGACCACGACCAAGCAATATGTGCCCCTGGCCTTGACTTAGAAGGCACGCGCTGACGTAAATACTCAACCAATAACATTTGAGAATTTTGCCGCGAACGCGTAAGTACATACAGAATAAAAGTACACGTGTGTAGTGGCAGCGGCGGCAGGCATACTAATACTAATAAATGAATTATAATTATGAAGAAGGTATAATATGTATATAATAAATGACATTTAAAAAAATGTTTATGTATTTTATTTGTGTACTAACTAAATCCATTTCATACATGAACCGCTAAAATTTGTATAGAAAACTTCTGTCTCCGAATGTACTCTTAATGATAGACCACGTCTCCCAAGTCGAGGCCAGGGGCACATATCGCTTGGTCGCACTATACTTCATTTCACGTAAGAAAATAGCAGATGGCGCCTGAGAGCCCACCGTTTTTACAGGCATTAAATAAATAATTTAAATTCGTGAAATCATACTTTGCCAATACTAAATATTTTTTTTTATAAAAATGTAGCATATCTTAATATTAAAAATTGCAAGGTTGAAATCAAAAACGTGGTTAAATATCAGTATTCTAACAGCCGAAAATTGATATTTTTTCATTTTTGTAAACTAAGCATGTATTCTGACCATAAACAAGGAAAAATATATAGTAGACCGATCTTCCATCATGGCTGTCAATTCAGCAACATATTATACCCAACAAGCTTATGCTTGCTCACCCCGTAAAATATTACTTTCAAGTCTTGTTAGATAAACTACTATTATTATTCAATTTGATTGCCTTCAGCCTTTACGATGTATATGTCTATTTTGTTAGTTTCAGAAAACATATTTTTCCTACATTTAAATTTCCCACCTTTCTATTAGCTTCTCATGATGCCCATCACAAACTCAGTTTAAATAAACTCTATTTTCTAACGTGAAATGAACTATAGAATATTATGTGGTACAGCACATTGTGATAGCGCTGCATGTAAGGTGAGAATTACGGCCTACATCTTACAAGAATGGATATAATTTGGAATTAATAATCTATCATTTGTAAATACATATTTATGTATTTTCGTAAAAAAAATTTTCATTTCTTAGTTTATAAATATTAGAGGCTGACCTCATCTTTGCCTACCTTGAAAATGGCACGATGGCAATTGCCCCCATTGTCCCCGTGGAGTCGGCGCCAATGCTGTTAACTTCTTCACTAACAAAACTAACAACAGCTCATTGAGGTGTCAAATAATTTGTTGTTGACATGTATGCTCATTTTTACAAAATAAATAATAATATTGACTTAAAAATGAATTTATAAAGCTTTATTACAACGAATTAATTATTAACAATAATTTAAAGTGCATTTATTGTTAACAAATCAACAAGTAATACTGTTTTCATTCAAAAATCAACTTAAAATTATGAACATTGCTCTTGGCATTTCATTTGTAGCTGCTTTCATTGGCGGAATGTATTTTTTAAAACGAAAATCTGCTAGAGTAGTTCCCAAAGCGCCTATGTACAAATGTTTCTTTCTAACGGAAGATGGAATAAGGGGCCCAACTAATTCTAACGCCGTTTTATACAACATGCTGACTCCACTCATAGAATTTATCGAAGAGTGCGAGAGCAGCTTAGATTTATGTTTTTATATAATATCGGATATAACTATGGTGAATGCTATAATTAAAGCGAAAGAAAGAAACGTTAAGGTTAGGATCATAACAGATTACAACACTGGAATTCTTAACAACAAATACGCCAAGTGTTTTTACAAAGAAGGTATTAATTTTCAATCTTGTTTATCCAGCATGCTATTTTTGTGTTCTCACTTTTAGGTATTCCAGTCTACACAAAAAACCTGAACGCTTCTCAAACAATCATGCACAACAAATTTTTAATTCGGGACAACAAAATTTTATTACAAGCTAGTTTAAATTTAACGAAAAATACTTCGAAAGGAAGTTATGATAATGTTATGATTACTGACGATCCTTATTTGGTTGAACCTTTTAAAAAACAATTTGAAGAATTGGTTAAATTCTTTGACTCAGATGAAACTGAAAATATTAGAAGACGGCCATAATAATTTTTATTTAGAATTGTGTGATTATTATAATATTAATGTACTATTTTTGAAATATATTTTTCTATGCCAAGATTTGTAAAATAAACTTAGTGTTATAATAATTTCATTTTTATTGATTTGAAAATAACTTTAATACCAGTATCTCATCATCACCATTTGTGGATTCTGTCCTTGAACAGGTCTCTAGTAGAAATGTTACCTCCATACTAATCTGTCCCACACCTCTCTATTTCCTCTAATAATTCTGTCCGTTCTTAATTTCAGTTAACATTCCAAATTTTCTTCGTTTTTTTCCCCTTCACCCATGTATTTTCCCTTTAATTATAATTTTCTGTATACCATCCCTCGTCCCTTAAAATGTGTCCAATCCAATTAGCTTTCTTATTTCTTTCAAAATTTTTCTTTCTTCTCAACACTCTTCGTTCCTGACTCTCTCATTCCATCCAATCTTCTCCAACCGACACCACAACCACATCTCAAAACTTTCCAAGTAGTTTTTCTCTTTCTTCCGTAAATTCCACGTTTAGCAGCCATGCAGTACCAGTATATATTGAATTTAAATAATAACAGTACTATGTAAAATTATTGAATATATTTCTAAATTACATCAGATTTAATCAAGGTTCACTACCTATATGACGAAAGGCATGTGTGTAATATATCAGAAAATGAAAGTAAAAGAAATGACATTGTTATGTACTTGCACTTATCCAGACACATTTTTATATTTTGATATTCCTGGTTACTTTTAGGATATTGAATATATAGGCTGAAGGACGTTGTTTTCATATATAAGGCAGGGTTTGTTCTGCAATAGGCATCAGTTGCTCACTTTGCTTTGCAATCAGATACCTAAACACACCACAATGAACCCCCTGGTAAGTATAAAAAATATTTTGTTTCATTTGTTAGCATAAAAGTTTTGTGTTTAAACTGATTCGATAATCAAAAATTAAAGCACATATTGCAGGATATCGAACCCGCTTAAAACTGGGTTCTGGTACGATTAATTTGTTTTTTGAAAGATGAATTCATGTATAATTCGACCTAATGAAAATTGAATTACAATTTTTATATGAACATAATTTGAAATTAGAGCCGAACATAATTTTCACGAACATGCAGAAACGCGTCGATGATCGGCTATAAGTATTACAATTACGTTGTTTCTAACTGAAAATGAACCTGAACCGGAGCTGAATCCTAAACCGTAAACCCGAATTTTAGTACCCGGTTCGGTTCTAACTCGGGTTCAACTGATATATCTGAGGTTTGGTTTTGGATTCGTTAAAATATTACGGTTTCGTTCCGTTTTTTGTTCGAGTTCGATGCGTACACAGACCGGCTTCCAAGTAATAATAAGGTGCATATAATCGTTAATTTTCCGTTTTTTATTACCCAAAATGAGACTTTCATGAATTTAAATTGAGCGCTTAAAATTCAGTATCAGCCATGTTTGTGACGTGCTGGACACTGGCAAATGTTATTGGCTAATGGCGCCTTCCGGGGGCGTATCTCACCTCTTCCATGTTCGTTTTGGATAGCATGTTCTTGGTGTTAGTATCGTCGATTTTCTCGGTCTTCATTTAATGAAATTTTAATAATTTTTTTCTTGCTTATCGGAATTTTTTCGGAAAAAATACAAAATACGGGTCTAATATTTTTATGTACAGTAACATATTCAAAAATGAAAAATCTTCGAAACCCTTTAGCTTTGGAAAGTCCGTGAGATGGTCTGTAAGATCAAAAAATCTCTTTTTGTAGAACCTTGCCGTGGTACTCTTCGCCGTTATCGCCTGCTCCCATGCCAGCGGCCTGGGTATAGGTCTTGGCGGCATCGGAGTCGGCTTGGTGAACCCCGCCGCCCACATTCCTTCCGGCAGCGTCTCCGTGGGTGTAAACGGTGCTGTTGTGGCTGGACCTGCTGGTTCCGTGCGCACTGACAACGGTCTTGGTGGTCATGGTGCTGGTGCCCAGCTTTCTGGCCCTGCTGGTGATGTCCGCACTCGTGGTGGAGCCGTCGCCCTTGATGGACCCGGCATTGGACTTGGTGGGGTTGCCATCGCTGCTCCCGCTGTTGTAGCTGCCCCCGTTGGATTGGGACTTGGTGTTGGACGTGTTGGTCTTGGAGGAGTTGGACTTGGACTGGGAGGTCTTGGACTTGGAGGTGTTGGAGTTGTTGGACCTGTTGGACTTGGTTTGGGCGGAATTGGAAAATGGTAAAGTAATTCATAACGATAACTCCTTGATTCTCATGGTTCATTCATAATGTGTACGTATACAGATATGTAAATATTTTATTATTTTTGTAAATAAATTTTTATATAATATTTTTATTGTCCATTTATTTCTCCATAGAGCTGTTAAAAGTACCCTATGACACATGGGTGACCGTATTTCGAAGGCTACCATTATCTCAAAAACTATAAGAGATATGATTTCGGTTACATGGGACATGAAGTGCGCTTTTGGAGAGTCTTTTTATATGTGCTTTTTGGAAAACTGAATTTGGTCGATTTTTACCTGATTGATAAATCGGAAGTACTTTCTTTACTGGAAACAAATTTTCTTGAGAAAATATATTAAAATATGACCCAAAACTTGTCAAATTTGGTATTTAAAACTCGTATATAATTTGAAACAACATATTACATTTTTATTATAAATATAAATGATAAACCGGAAGTTCTGCTCAATTAGAGCTGTTAACAGATTTTCGAGGAAAAACATAATAAAATATAATCCAAAATATCGTATTACAGACTTTTCTATTTATTGGAACAACAAATTAGATTTTATTTACAAACGATCAACCGGAAGTGATACTTTACGTAAAGCTCTGCTATGTGCTGACCACATCAGATTTTTTCATTTTGAAATTACCAGTAATCGAGAAAAATGTTTTAAATAAAATCGTTATCCCTATCCAGTGACGTGTGAAAATAATATGTATGGTTTTTGTACTACACGAACCCACGAACGAAGCTTTTTAGAAACACTGTTCTAAAGATGGAGTCAAATAAATGTGTTTGTGTTCAAAGATTCTGTGGTTCAAAGCTTTCGAAGTATAATACCTTTTAAGTAATGAGAGAATTAGAATGGAGTGACAGCAACTCATTATGTTGTTGTGAATATTATAATATTGAAGAAGAGAGGAGCCATATTTTAACATGTTGTTGTAATTGTACAGATTTGGATGATAGTTTTGAAAAGTGAGTATACATACTTAGGTTAGAAAAAAGTAATTAATACCGGTATTTTATTTATTTTGAATATTGTACATTATTTCAATTCGTAATAGTTACTTAGAATTTTGTATATTATGTAATCAAGATTTATGAAAGCATTTTCCTGGTAGCTGAATTGATTATTCACAAATTCCCATTTTCAACATTATTCATAAATATCTAACAATAACTGGTAAATTATTGTAGTATGTGCGTATTTGGAATATTAATTTGGGTGAGTCAGTTTAATAATTGATCCAGTATTTTTGGCTCTAGATAGTTGCCATAGTAATCACAAGACACAAATTGAAACATGTTGAAACAGTTTTATTTATATACCCAGATACATAACTTTATTTGTTTTAATTATTAACAATTTCTGTATTCCTCCTTCAACAATCTGTCAAACCTTTTAAAACAAGGATCTGACGGAAGTTCATATGGTGTATGTATGAACATTCCACTTGATTTTCTTGTATTTGGGACTGTTGGTTCACGTTCCTTGTATGGATAATTTACTACTACCACCGGTAAGTATCCTTGACTGACAATTTCACCTAATGATACCGTCGAATACACCGTACTAGTATCAAAATGTACAGGAACGAATCGGCCATTCTTCAAAATTTCATCAAATGTACTAAGACTTTGACTTGGGACACGTTTCTTGTATGGATCAGGTACTATTACCGCTGGTAAGAATCCTTTATCGAAAATTTCATCTAATGATACTGCATTATTATTATTAATTCCATTGGTTTTGGGACGTACTGGAATGAAATGGCTATTCTTCAAAATTTCATCAAATGTACTAGTTTGACTTTGTCTAGCAAAGTTAGCTTCTAAAAACACGAAATAGTGTAAGACAATGTAAAGTTCATTATTTTATATCTAATAGACACACAATAGGGGGTTCCACTCATATCGAATTTTTATATAAATTATATACATAATTATTTCTTCCCATGGAACTATACGTTATACAACTGTGTTATTGACGCAAATTTCTTTTCTATATGTTTTATCATTTTTTTTTATAAATGCTAAAATATATTACTTTCAAAACGCGCGGATTTTTTCGGGCTTGATGACGCAACCGAACCGGTTCTCTTTTATTGGCCGACACTGTAAGTAGGTAGGCGTTCCCAACATCAAACCAGTGACTGGCAGACTGTTCCACTGGAGTATTTGGTTATGGGTTTATGCGGCTACAAGCTATTATTTTTACAAATACTTAAATACTAATAAACTATAACTACAATATACTAAATTTAAGATAAGTAAAAGAAAAGAAAATAAGAAAATGAAATTTTTAAATTTAACAGCCGCTCAACATTGACAAATGGTTTAGAACCTCTGATAACAATAGCCAAGACAGCAACTGCTGAGAGAGAAAGCACGATATAATGCCATTGCTCTCCACCATTGAGGTCCACGTCATAAGGCGGGAAACGCTGGATACCAAATATTTGCCATTTTCTTTTCTTCCATAAGGAGCCGAATTTTAAAAAAGGAAAAATTATGGAATTTCTATATTTAAAAATAGTATAACATAAAAAAAAATCAAAAAATCGTGAAATCCCCATTGCAATTTGCAAGAGCGTATCTTGCGGCAAAGTATAGAACTAAAGGTTGCTATGGTTACCACTACCAAATAAAGACCTGTCATTAGCCATAGACCTCTAGACTCCAGCCATCGTTTTAGTTGAATAATCGAATGATCTTCAATATTATCAAACAAAAAAAGTTGCCCCTCGCAAACTCATTTTTATTGAACACAACGAACAAAGCACAAAGAATTAGGTTAACACTGAATGACAGATGCATACATAATGACAGATAGAATCAGGGAGCGGGACGTAAGATAACGAGGGGAGGTTTGTTTGGAAGCATGACCTTCTATCTCTTTCTTGCATGTCATGTCAATTTTGTGTATTCTACGATAGATAGAAAAAGTTGGCTTTTGAAAAGTTGTGTATACATTTGGTTGAAAGCATCTTTGCAAACCTCGGTCTATTCTTCGTGAATACACAGGCTAACACGGAAAAACGGGCACTCAACTTTTTTATTTATAATTATTTTCTAATTTTCTTTCTATATTTCTAAAATAGGCTTAGGGGTTCACAAATCATGGTATTAGCGTTAGCGCTTCTGGTTTAACCGGAAGTGACAACTTTCGTATTTCTAATTAAATATACTATAAATACGTAAAAAAAAAATGAATAATTAACCTGCCAAGCCATATATCAGGCAGGCGGTGAAAACAGTTGGAATAATGTTGTGTAATTTTTAAGTTAATTGTTTAAATAGTAAGTTATTGTTGGAGATTATATTTTGTTACAAAAAAAATGATCAATTTCTTATCACAGCCTATCTGATATGGCTTACCAGGTTAATTATTCATAATTATTTCATGTTTGTGTATTTATTTTTCAATAATAATTCACTTGAATTCGTAATTTTACGTAGATTCCAAATATATAAAAATATTTGACGTAAGAAAGTTAATGACACTTCCGGTTAAACCAGAAGCACTACATTTATGTCAAACATCATGATTTGTGAGCCTATAAGCCTAGTTTACAAATATATAATAAAATTTAAAAATTAATTATAAATAAAAAAATTCATTATGGAGACTTTATTCCCTTACCCAAGGTGATTTTTTGTGGAAAAGGGAAAACTCAGTTCAAACCAAACCCTGTTACCAAGCAGTTGAAATAAATAGTAATTTACGATTTTAATTTAAAACTATTTTACAACACATGCCTTATTTCTCTCAGAAACCAAGGATGGAAGTGAAGACCTTTGCGCCACGATCATTCGGGGTTTTATGAGATAATACTGTTTTAATAATAAGTTTTTCCCTTTTCCACAAAAAATCACCTTGGGTAGGCTAATAAAGTCTCCATAATGAACCTCAACTTTACAAGGTACCACGAAATGTATTACTTATAAAACAGTTATTTTGAGTGCCTCCCCATTTATACTTACTTGAAAATGTACACAGTACGATAAAAATGAAAATAGGAATCATTTTGTTGTGAATAAGTAAATTGTTTTTCTAACATTTTATACTATTTTTTAAATTAATTTAATAATGGATTCTATTGTTTGATAAATTAAAAGATACGACAAAAAATTAAATCTTGAGTTCAACAGTATATTTAATTTTCATCGTGATTTTTATTCTTTATTGCCTATTATTTTTCCAGTTTTACATGTACATATTTTCTCAAAAATTATAATCTTGAGTACAACAGTATATTTAATTTTCATCGTGATTTTTATTCTTTATTGCCTATTATTTTTCAGTTTTACATGTACATATTTTCTCAAAAATTATAATATTTGTGCTATTGGGGTTGTTTGATTTTTAGACTCTGGTGCATGCTTTATTCTTAACGACAGAATATTAAATATTTCTTTCATTTTTTCAATATTCATTTCGCCATATTCCATTTCTTGAACTTCATTTCTTAATTCTTTTATACTATAAAAATCATATCTCGAAAACTCATTTTCAGGTCTGTAAGGATTCATATTAAATATTTTATCTTCATAATTCAAATAATTTATAGGAATGAATTTAAATAATTCTAAAATATTTTCAAACATTTCAACATATTCCAAGTTATATAGTTTCTTTAAAACTTTTGCAGCTTCTCGAATGATGTCAGATTTTTGTAGTTTTGATAGGGTGTATATATCTTCATTTAAAATCTGTATAGAATGTTCTAAATTCTTGTGACATTTTTCTAATTTACGAATGGCTATACTTATATCATCAACAGATTTTATTGGAAGAACTAAAACTAACACAGAATATGTTTTATGTGTTTTTTCAAGGCATTCTTTTTCGGAAATGATTTCTGTAGAACTTAAGAGTGTCTTCAAAAGTCCTTTCTGTTTTTTTTGAAATTTTGGCGGGGTTCCTCAGAGATTCTTCTAGTAATTCAAAATTGATGTCTTTATCGTGAGTTATTTTTATGAAAGCAACAGCACTTTGAGGATATATATATGTTGTAGGATATATAAGAACCTTCCTCAGAGCAACATCTGGAATTCTGTCATAAATTTGCAATCTATTTTCATTTGCAACAACAGTTTGAGGATATTTATAAATCATTTTGGATTCAATTTTTGGAATATTTTCTGTTTCATAAAATTTATAATTTTCTTGAGGTGGTTGTCTTATTGAAGCCATTGCCAATTTATTTAATTGTGGACTAGTTTCTGGTGGTTTTCTTATTGAAGCCATTGCCAATTTATTTAATTTTGGAATAATTTCTGTTTCGAACAGATTATAAATTGTTTCGAGTGTTGGTTTTCTTATTGGCAATCTATTTTCTTTAATATCTGGTCTAGGCGGTTCAACATTCATCCCGTACTCAATTTTTGGAGTATTTTCTGTTTTGTAAAGATTATAAACTGTTTCGAGTGCTGGTTTTTTTATTTGCAATTTATTTTCTTTTATAACATCTGGTCTAGCAGGTTCAACATCAAACCCATACTCAACTTTTGGAGTATTTTTTGTTTCGTAAAGATTATAAAATGTTTCGAGTGCTGGTTTTCTTATTGGCAATCTATTTTCTTTTATAAAATCTGGTCTAGGAGATTCAACATCAAACCCGTACTCAACTTTTGGAGAACTTTCTGTTCCGGAAAGATTATAATGTGTTTCTTTAGGCGGTTTTCGTATTTGATACATTGACGATTTCTTTTCGATTGTAATAATTGGTCTGGAAGGTTTATAAATTATCTTGGACTCAACTCCTGGATTTGTTTCGTCTTTTTGTGGTTGGTTTGTTATTGTATTGTTGTTTGTATCAATTGCTCTACGGTGTCCATCAACCGCTTTCTTAGGTTTTTGGAAGTACGCTAGTTCCAAGTGAATTTCTTGTGAAGATTTTAGAGTTGAAGATTCTATACCTGTATTTTCTTCTGATGATTCTGGCAATGGAGTTGTTCCGGTAATATCAACAAATTCAGTGGATATTGTTGGAGTTGCTATTTCTTTTTCTTTTCCCGATTTTCTCATCGGAGCTTCATTTTCGACAGAATCACCAGGTTCATCTGATACGTTCTTTGTAGTTGTAGAAGATTCAAATTCCTCAGTTCCTTCTGATTCTGGCAATGAAGTTATGCTAACGGGAATTATTTCTGTTGTAGAAGTTGCAACAGGTACTTCTTTTGAAGTTTCTTTTGATTCTGGTAACTCATCAGATGAAAGTCTATCTTTTGGAAAGATACTTTCTGTTGTAGAAGTTGTAGGTATTTCAACTTTTGGGGTAACTCTAGTAATTTGAAGTAACTTCACATCGTCAGGGACATTTGTTTGGGATGATTTTTCTGTATTAACTTCACTTAAAATTTCTGCTTGTTCTTCTACTTTTGCTGTACAAGGTTTTGAATTATCTTGTTGTATTATAATTACTGGTAACATCATGGGAACTAATTGAACTTGGACTCTGTAAGTTAAATAAATTAAAAATAATTAAAATATTTTGATGAAAATAGTTTTCTTACTGTTCAGGATTAGGTTTAAATTTAGTACTGATTTCATTCCAGATTTTAAACATATCTGGAAGTCCTGAAGCTGTAAATAAATATATTAAACAAAACAAATTTATTTATACAGGGTGATTCATAAAGTATGCCAAAATAAAAACATATATTGGGAGTCATTTTGGAGTAAAAAATGTTATATGAAGGTATGTCCGGTAACTTTTCTTTACAGACTTACGCCAATTAAAAATGCACCTCATCAGACACATTTTTATTAATATCTCTGGTACTAGTTGAACTAAAATTTTGAAACTTGGTATGAGGATACTACTTATTTAGATACATGTTTTACTTTCTTTAATTTCTGTATCTCAACCAGAGGCGGTTCATATAGGTAAGTCATGACCGTTTTTATCGTTATTTTTTTTACCTATTAAGATTTTTTCATTTTTACTTATAAAATATTACTTACAATGCAAAAATATACAAAAAATGCACTCTTGCTAAAAAAAATAGTTTTTGAGATATTTTAAATTTTAGATATAATCAAGTATTCAAAATAAATTAGGTAACAATTAAGAAACAATGAAATTCATATAAATCTCAAAATTCACTGCGTTTATTGTATCATTCTCATGAACATTATCTTTCCTCACTTTGTGTATCAATATCTATTATTATTGACAAAGTTTGATTACACGAATTTAAAGTTTTTATTTAATGCATGTAAAAATGGTCAGCTCTCAAGCGCCATCTGCTATTTTCTTGCGGGAACTGAAGTATAATTTGAAGTTTTTGGACAGTGACATCTGTCAGTTATATATATTTGAAATTTGAACTGTATATCAAAGGAATTGTGCTTATCAAAAGACCTGGGATTTATATAAAAAAATATTTTTTAAATTTACCTGTAAAATATATAGAAAAAGTATTAATGTATACCTGTAGAAAATTCAATAATCTTTAATTTTTATAATGGTATAAAATGCGAAAAAAATGCCATTTAATAGTATTTCTTGAAGAAAAACCACTAGGAGCTTCAAGTAAAATGCCATTTCCGGTTATCCGATTTACACTAAAATCTAATGGTTTCTTTGCATATTAGAATAGGGTTGAAATATAAGGTTTCACTTCTGAATGATAGTATTTGAGTTAGAGCATTGACAAAATCCATATACACACACATCACACATGCACACACACACATCATCGTGAAAATGTAAAAATTGGAATCTAGGGACCTTAAAACTTGGTTATTTACTAAAATCTTGATATGCGTTTTTTAGCACCATCCCTATATCTCCTTTACCAAGGGTAGCGGGAGGTAAAAATGAAAAAATGTTAAGGTAAAAAATTACTGTAAAAACGTTCGTATCTTCCCCATATAAGACTCCTCTGGTTGAGATAGATACACATGTGTCTAAAGGCCGCGAGCAGACACGTGATTCGAGCGACCTTGAAGTACTTGGAATCAGCTGATTAGTATGCGAGTGTCACTTTGACAAGAACAATGGGATGAATTTAGCTCTCTTCACTATTGTAGTGATCGTCTTTAGTAACAATGGATACAACTTGCATCTTTCTCTTATTAATGCATTGATGCATACGTCTCTCTTTATTTTGTTATTTTTAGATAAGCTTCTTTAGTTAAAGTAGAGTGCTGAATTCGACCCAATGGCTGGTAGCACAAGCGTGGTTCTAACACCGGTTTGTTAACAAAACAAGTGTTGCCAATATATTGATTAGCTGAAAATTTACTGACAGCCATATTCAATAAATCTGCCGACACTATTTAAAATTATTTAATATGATTTGTTTCTTAACTTGTTTCTAGGAAAAACAGCTTGGTCAAATTTATTGAATATGGTTGTCAGTACATTTTCGACTTAATTCAGTATATTGGCAACTCTCATTTTGTTGACAACCCTGAAGTATGTGTCAAACCATTGACACGGTTCTAGTTGATACCATATACCTATTAACTAATATATTGCGCATCCTTTGCTTTTCTTGAAGGAAACACTGTGAAATGGAAATATCATTTCTGCATAAGTCTATCTCACACAAACACTCAATCGCGAATTATGCGCATGCTTGGAAACCTTGACTACTATTGGCTAACAAGGAAATCATGATCACTTTTATTATTTAGATTGCGAATCACAGAGTTCTGATTATTAACGACTAGCGCGAGAAATTTTAAATTTAAATTTGAGAAATTAAGTATTGTACCTACTATTTATTTTGTATGTAAATTCTTGAATATAAATATTAGTAATAATAAAAACATTGACATATTCTAGTGTTAAATTTGAATTAAATAATTTACTTTGTTGTGCTGTAAGAATAATAGGAATACAATCTGGTCAGGATTAATTTATTTAGGTAACAATAAATTACTGTATGAAACACAAAGCAAATGCTTTCGAAGTGCAACTACAAACAGAAATAAAATCAAACGTCAAAGTCAAACCATGTGCTCGCTGCATCACCAGGAATACCGAGTTTTGACGTAGAGTATGATGTGTTGTGTTTTGGAACGAATGAGAGTTTTGTTGAAGTAAAAAATTGAAACTAAATTAAAAATAATTTTAAAAAACTAACAAAACTACTTATAATTACAACATTAATGTCAAGCCCGTATTAAAAGCGCACTTTTGTAATAAAAGCGCTTTTATGGAGCACTCTCCTCGATATAATGTGAAAATACGCTCCATAAAAGCGCTTTTATTATAAATGTATGCTCGTAATACACGCTAACGTATTTACTTATGTTTATTTTCAACCAAAAGCATGTTTTCTTCCTCAAGAAGGCAAATTACTTTCATATGTCGAGAATCGTGAGCATCTACGTTTGAAAATATTGTGGAGTAATTTCTATACTCTCCTCGTTAGTAGAGTAAGTAGAACATTACTTTTGAGTAAACTTTGGCTGTTTTGGAGGCTATTAGTTTTGAAACGACCTTGGATAATTTCGTACTTTAAGAGTAGGATTTTGGAACGCAGCCCAGCCAGCGACGCTGTCAGCGTTAGCCAATAGTAGTCAAGATTTCCGAGCATGCGCATAATTGCCGGTTGGGTGTTTGTGAGAGATAGACTTATGCAGAAATGATATTTCCATTTCACAGTGTTTCCTTCACCTACTCTTATGGGAAAGATACGAGCATTAGCAATATATTAGTTAAGAGGTATATGGTTGATACCGGTGTTAGAACCATACTTGTGCTACCAGCCAAAGTCTCGTGGTTCAAGGCCAATGTTTTGACTTATTGTTTTTGTCAGGGACACTCGCGCACAAATCAGCTGATTCGGGCGACCTTCAAGGGTTTGGAATCAGCTGACATGAAAAATGATTAGACTTATTTTCAAACAGCTTAAATTATTATTATATAATTATTTTTTATTTAATATTTTTGCAGTTGAAAATCAAAATAAGTCAAAACATTCTTTTTGTCAGAGTGACATTGATCTTGTCAAACTGACACGCGCACACAAATCAGCTGATATCAAGCGCCTTCAAGGTCGCTGGAGTCACATATCTGCTCGCGACCTATTCCAGAAAGAATAAAGTTGGTGGCGCTGTGGAGCCAGCCTGTTTTACACACATAAAACTTATAAATTAATTTTATTTTGTGTAAGACATACTTGACAACTCGAAACTCTCCCAATATATGGTTTTATTTTGGCACACTCCTTTATAAATCAGCCTCTATATTTATAATCTTACTTAGGATGGGTGCCTTTTCTTTGGAACATGGACATTTTGGTTTCGTCTGTAATTCATTTCCAATTATATATTGTTTAACTGTGGTAGTATTTTCTGGATTAGAAATTTCTGAATTAATATCTTCTAATTTATGAACTTCTGTATATTGCGATTCATTTGCAACTGACTCATCTATTGATTTTTCTTGAGCTGGTGTAGTAGTTTCATTATTTTCAAGAAAATTTTTTGTATTATTATATGTAAACAAATCGTAACCTTTTTTCGGTGAAATAATTTCTTCTTCAACTTCTCGATACGGCATTTTAGTATCTTCTTCAGCCAAAGTTTCAATATTTTCTTGAGCAAGTTTTTCTAAATTTCTAGGAACTTGATATTTTTCGCCATTGATCATAAAATTTGTATTTGTATACTTATTGTCTCCAGAATCTTGATGATTTTGATACATATCGCCATAACGTCTGCTGTCTATGTACATATTGTCCTCTAAATCTAGAGGTATTTGATTTTTTTCGCCAATGAAAGGTGGGCTAATTATGTACATATTGTTTTCTGAATTTTGAGGATAGTAATAATCACCGTCATTTTGTAGAAAAGGTCTGCCCGGTATGTACTTGTTGACTGCGGAATTTTGAAATATTTGATATTTTCTACCATTGACTAAATGAGGTCTATTTATGGACAAGTTGTCTTCCGAATTTAGAGGCAATTGTTCTGCCTCATAGTGTAAATTTATTGCATCTAAGAGCCCAGAATTAATCTAAAATAAAAATAATATATTATTCACCCCTATTCTGTAAGGAAGTTGTTTAGTCTTAGTAACGTTGCTAACAATTATAACCAATGTATTTATGTTTAAGAATCCGTAATGGAGGCGTACAGGTCAATCGAATTAAGAGAAATTAGTAAAAAATAGTGAAAGAATATGCTTAATAATGAATATTAATAAAGAAATCAAATGATGTAATCGAAATATCTCGGAGATAAGATGTTTTTTTTTATAGCGACTCGTCACGAATAATTTGAATTCAACATATATTATTTTGATTGGCGACTGAAAAATTGCTTTTAAAATATATAACGAATACCGAGTTAAGAGGGAGGTCCGTACTACCAATGGAAGTAAAGAAATTTAAATAGCGGAGGTATGGCTGTCACTGCAGCACTGCACTTCTCAAACAGTTTTTATTTAAATATAAATGTCTTGCATTAAACTCATTTACAATTGAAGACCAAGGTGCAAAAAGGGGACAAGTTACTTTTTTAAAGCTTTGTTCTAGGTATACTAGTATACTGTTTTTTTTTTTTTCATTATGACTTAATTTTTAACTATATTTCGCGATTTTAATATTTCGGCGCATGAAAGGGATTTGCGAAATATATTTATTTATTTTCAGCACAAATCTCTATTTTTTAAAAAATGTGCTTATCTGATTTTTGCTCCAGAGTCTTCAATTATAAAGAATATAGACTAATACAGTGTTATAATATTCATTTATTTTTCGTAAATATAATTTAGAATTAGCATATATTTCATGAGCATTTAGGTCCACGAAGAAGAAAACAGTTTTATATGAAAACTTATATTCGTGACGTCACAAATATTTTTTAAAACTTCGAGGGACCATAACTCGCTTATTAATAGGAATTTTTTTCTCCTGATTTTTACTAATAGTCTTAAATTTACTTATACATACCTTCAGATGAAATGAAAAAAAAAAAAATGGTGGAATCCCCAAACTTACCCTAATGAAGGTATAAGAGCATACGGAAATGTCGATTTTATAAGAATAAATGCGGCATACTTGCGTACATTTTTTTTATTTCATATTTCTGAAGAGCAGGTAAAAACTTGCTACCCATATTTTTTCGTTTGACAAAATTTTTATTAATTAGCCAGAAAAAAAATAACGAAATTTGATTATTTGAATTACCGCCATGTATGACGTAGAATTACGCCGCGCCAATGAGTAGTCGTAAAGCCATAGCGTTTGTTTGTACAGGTAATGTAGATCTCCTGTTTGACGGTTCAACAATAGTTTGGAGGTTAGTATTTTAGTTTGTCTTTTTCATATGGATATATTAATTTACTTTTAACTACCTATGTGTTTATTTGTGAAATAATTAATATATTTGAGAGCCCAGAGAGAAAAATGTCAAATTTAAATTAAAACTTTCTCGTACGCAATGCCATCTATAAGTTACATTCTTAAATATGGTTTCGTTTTTCCGGTCAATATAATGACGTCACAGAAAATTTTCTTTCTTATTTTACTAAAAAACAAATATTTATTTTAAAATAAAATTTATATTTTTATACATGTTTTCAACACAACATTACGTATTAAGTGATAGAAATTGGATTTTCAGTACCACGCAAGTACCCCATTGAGATTGCTAGTAATTTTTAGCACAATATTTAATTAAATGATTTCAAACTATAATATATTATGTTCCAAGTTAAGAAAAGTGAAAGTTTATCGGACGAGTATGGCAAGTTTAAGTACTTAAATGCCATACGAGTACAGTAAAATCACTTTTCTGGCGCGGTGCGTATACTATTTTTTCGTATTTTGTATTTTTTTGCGGCATAATATTCTGAATTAAAAACATTTAAAAAACCGTAGTCTGATTCTTAGGAACAAAGTAACTTGACAGTTATTGTTTTTTTGTTCCTTACAACCTCCAAACAAATTAATTTTTATAGATCGATTTGCAAAACTATGGATGTAGATGATGAAAAGAACATGGAAAACGATTTAGAAGATAAACAATAAAAAATAAAAATAAACAATTCCTTGTGTGAAAATGTATTTTAATGGCAAAACCGTTGCTATGCAGTAATGGTTACTTTGTTGTAAAGTAATTCATTACTGTACGATTTTGAGTATATTAAAATAATACATTACTTTACAAAATACGGAAAATATATTTACATGTAAAGCCCGGTTTTCCATTTCTGGATAAAGTGTCAGGTCTATATTGAAGCGTAAAATGACTAAATTATACACACTTCATTTAAATGGTGCTATATTTTTCTTTTATCTGGCGGATAAGGTGACGGTCACTTTATTAACAGGTGGAAAAATCGAGCCTAATAAATATAACTTACTTGTAAAATAGTGAGACACATTAATATAGGTATCATATTGCCACTAAAGTATGTTTCAGTAACAACAATTTTTTTGTCTTTCCCTTTATAAGGTACTCAACGCCTAAATTATTTTGAAATTACAATAATTATTAACAATACCAGAGCGATAGCATTCAACAATTTGAAGAAATTAAATTTTTTTTTGTAAACAAATAAAAATATAACATAATGACTTTATTCATTTTTAGTCCGCTTCTAATGAAATTTTTTCAGAACAGTTTCCAATAGATTAGCATTATTTATGTCGTGGAAAATAATGACATTATGAAATTCAATAAATAATGATATGACAAATTAGCATTTTTTTATGGAACATATGAATTTTTCTTTTGTGATTTCGAATCACAAAATTCATATCTGCGTTTAATTTTTAATTAGGTCGTAAAAATTTCAATTATACGTTTATTCTGGCTAATTCCATTTTGAGAATAATTAAGAAATTGCGCCCACAACAGTTAATAAATGATAATTTCAAAGAAATGATAAAAACGAACAATACAACCAATAATGATTGAACATGTTACAAAAATAATTACAGTTTTTTCAAAACAATTTAAAAATCTGGGAAAATAATGATGGCCTTGCACTTCTTTTGTTTTTTATTGCAACATATGTTGCATAAAAATTTATACAATTTTCCATTGGACGTTTCGTGCGTTCATCCGCACATCATCAGCAAAAACTTTAAATAAAGTTACAATAACATCTAGTAGAAATATAGTGTTGAAATATTATGATAATGAACACTGAAACAAACATTTAATAGGCTGCTTGCGTGGTACTGAAAATCCGATTTGTCACTATATTCGTAATGTTATATTGAAAACATATATAAAAATATAAATTTTATTTTAAAATAATTATTTGTTTTTTAATAAATTAAGAAAGAAAATTTTCTGTGACGTCTTTATATTGAACTGGGGGAGGGGAAGCATGTTTAAGAATGTTATCAATAGATGGCATGGCGTGCGAGAAAGTTTTAATTTGAATTTGACATTAGTTCATTTTTCTCTCTCTCTCTGGTCTCTCAGATACATTAATTACTTAATAAATAAACACATAGGTAGTTACTTGTAATTTAAAATATCGATACCAAAAAGATAAACTAAAATACTAACCTCCAAACTATTATTGAAACGTGAAACAGATGATCTACATTACCCGCACAAACATACCATTACTATGGGACGGCACCACGCTGTGACTTTACGACTATTCATTGGTGTGGCGGAATTCTACGTCATAAATGGCGGGAATTCAAATAATCAAATTTCATTATTTTTTTTTCTGGCTAATTAATAAAAATTTTGTCAAAAGAAAAAATATGGGTAGCAAGTTTTTACCTTCTCTTCAAAAATATTAAATAAAAAAAAAGGTACGCAAGTAGCCCATTGCGGCGATTCCCAACAAATGTTCTACTCGATGTTATTGTAATTTTATTTAAACTTTTTGCTGATGATGTTCGGATCACGAAACGTCAGGAACTACAAGGCCTTCAATATTATCCCAAATTACAACTAAAAGTTCCCAAACAATTTCAGTTTCAAAAATTAAAAATTCTTTTCTAGTTTTCTAACCGGACAAAGGATTCCCGCCTACAGGAAATCAGCACTTATGGCCACATTTCAAGACAGGATACGAATTCCTTGGCGAGGAGGAGCAAAACAAATATCCCCAGATTCTTTAGTTCCTGTTATCCTCGTCCCTCTTGTCCTCTTTTTAGCTGCCTTTGATCTTATCCTAACCTTATTCATCGTAATTCTGGTTCCTTTCTTTCTAAACCACGCATTTATATGGTTCAGAAACCATCATCTGAAGACAAAATTCTTTGTGATATGGGCGATCATATCATTCGCTTCGATAGCAATAATTTTTGAAGCCATAGTCATCTCTTTATTGGAAATCTTGCCAGAAGAGAATTTGGCGTTTGGGATATTAACGTTTCTTTTTATGCTTTGTGCGTTTAAAGTCAAAATATCTGCGAGTAAATCGCAACAAATGAGCTATAGTCAATTGCTGGATGAAGAAATCTGTCCAGAACAAAATGGGGATGATTTTTGTACAATTTGTAGAAAGAAAATTGCAGAAAGAATGTATCATTGTTTGATATGCCAGATTTGCGTTCCAGAAAGGGATTTTCATTTTGTTTGGTAGGTAAATTAAAAATTAAATTAATGTGTTCACGTAATAGTTTTGTACTTTTTAGGTTTGATTGTTGTATAGGTAGTACGAACAATGGGATGTTTCTTTTATCGTTAATTTTGGCGATATCAGCATTGTTGTACAGTTCTAATTTAACATTAACTACTGTTTGTCATCCTTTTACTGTCTTTGAAACTGTTATGCTGCCTGATGATTGTTCCGAAGTCTATGAACAATATGAGTATGTATAATTTCTATTTCCATTAATATATAGTGTGATAAAAAACTGATTCAATTGGCAATAACAAAAAATTACATGAAATTGGTAACACTGATACAAAAATTTATTTTCTTTTGTTGACAGTGACATTTGGAAATTTAAATTTGGATATATTTACAATTTTATATTAAAATGATTATTGTTTCCCTTATCCACGTACTTTTACATTACCCATAAGCAATAATCTAAAGCTTTTCAATCACTCAAAATCCTATTAGTTGTCCGGCCCCACCTGACATAACCTATTTGTATTTATTGTCAAAATGACATGTCAAATAGTATTTCCGCTTTCACCTGATGTTGTGTAAACTGGGAAATAAAAAGATCCCCAGACTTTTATTGCCAACTGCATCATTTCTTTTTGATCACTCTGTATATTCCTTTCTTTTATACGGGTGTCAAAAAATGTTTTTGAAATTTGATTCCATTTTTGAAACACCTGTATATATTTTTAATGTTGATGTAATTATTATTTATGCACGGACGTATCATCATTTGATAATTATACACGAATTTCTTTGACATAAACGTTATTTTATAGCCCGCGGGCCTCATTATAGCCCGCCGGACTATAATTAAACGTCAAACCAAATTATAACCTACAATATAAACAATTTAAACAGGCAACATGAAAAGTTTTTATTACAAATTGAAAATTTTTATATTCTTTAATGAAAAATGAAAATTAATTTTGTGATATTTATATGGAAAGCACGGAGACACACAAAATAGAACTCAAATGACATAACTAATAAACAAACAATAAACTGTTGTTCTCCGCTTTTATAGCAACACTAGATACTTTTTCTAACACTCATAATTTGAAAATTTTCGTCCGTGCATAAAGTTTTGTATGTACCACGAGCGTAACTTGCTTTTATGGCCTTTGACGTGTTTTTATCCCTCGGCTTACGCCTCGGGCTCAAAATCCCGCCGCAGGCCATAAAAGCCTCCTTACGCTCTTAATACATAAATAACTATTATTCACAATCATTATAGTAATATACCGATTTCTAACCTTTTGAGGGTTGGGAAATACGTTATTCCTAAACTTTAATGACAATCACCCCAATTCTGTAAGGAAGTTGTTAAGTCGTAGTAACGTTGCTAAAAATTATAACCAATAGAAACAAATGTAAAGGCTGTCATTTTCATGTTTTATTCAGTGTTCGCAATTATTATTGGTTATTTGGTTAATGCTGCTTAGTCTTAACAACTTTGTTACAGAATTGGGGCAATTATCTTGTGTTGGAAATAACAGATTTCACTTCCATCTCTTTGGTTGGAAATGTTTATGTAGAAGTTGCCTAGCAACATTGTCATAGATCCTTATAATAAAGTAGGCTAAGGGCCGGTTTTATAAAGAAATACAATCTTCATTTAAAATTTACTTCCATAGTTAATTTAAAGAAAAGAAAATATGCAACGCGTTTTTTGACAGCAATGATTTAAATGTCATGTGGACGGAAAAACTGATTCGAATTTGTTCATTTCATTAAATTTAAAAATTTTAACTCATTGATTTAAAATGAGGATGATTGTGAATGAGATGTGGAGGCCCACTGAACTAAATATATATTTAGTTCAGTGGGGAGGCCACGTGACTTTGACAAGTGCTTGTGGGGCCCAAACATGGTTGTCAAGAATACGGCTTGTGTACGTTGTCTGTATTGCCAAATAAATTTGAGTGTAAAATTAAAAATAAAATTGTAAAGCTAGTTATTATTAATGAATAACATGTTTTACTTTCTAACATAAACTTTTTTAAAATATACAAGACGTTCAACATTCATCTGATGGTTTTCCTTAAATTTAGCGCGCCAAGAAATCTTTGTGTCATAGATGGCAGCACAAGTCGCATAATTAAAAAAAAAAAAATTAAAAATAAGTTCTTGCGTTACAAAGTAAAACAACATGATATTCATTAAGAATAACTAGCTTTACATTTTATTTATTAATTTCCACTCAAATTTATTTGGCAACACAGGCAACGTACACAAGCCGTATCCTTGGCAACCATGTTTGGGCCCCACAAGCACTTGTCAAAGTCATTTTGCCTCCCGCCCCTCATAAAATAGTATACATAACCTCGGTGGGAGTTTTATCTCACCTCAAGGCTTCGCCTCTCTGTAATATACATAAGCCCTCATCTGTAATGAAATGTCTTCCTCCTCGGATGTAATATACTATTACACATTTTATTTGATACTTTTTCAATATAAACGATCTCAAAATTAATTGTATTTGAAATTTATGGCCATATTCCAGGCAAAACTATATCTTACAAATCTGTAAATAATGAACAAAATCGCAATGAAAAATGCCACTATTATGTACAATTTTATATTAATCAGTAAAAACGGTTGTGCTTTTGTCAGTTTTATATCCAAGACGTTCAACATTTAACTGATGGTATAGGGATCGTACTAAAAATCGCATATAGAGATTTTAGTGAATAACCACGTTTTGATGTCCCCAGAATCCGATTTTAACATGTTTACAATTATGTCTGTGGGTATATATGTGTGTATGTGTATGTGTGTGGATCCTGTGTACATGATTACTCAAATACTATCAATCAGAAAAATTTGAAGTATTGTATACCCGTAATGTGGGAAGAGCTCATTAGTTTTTAGTGTATATTGGATAACCGGAAGTATCACTTATACAAGCTTTCAACAGTTTTTCTTGAAAAAATACATTGAATATGATTTTTCAACAATTTTTACTAATAAAAATTGAATATAATGGTACAATCTTCAATTTTACTATAATAGCATTTAGTAAATATCTTTAAATATAAATTTATAAAATAATTTATTTTTATACATCATCTTGCCTATGCGTCAAAAAAAGAAAAAAACAATTTTGACATATTTAAACAAATATGATTGTCAAGAAGCAATTACATTAAAATTAATAATGGAACCGTGTTAAGGAGAATATAATAGTAAAATTTTTAATTCTAATGAAATTAAGGTTTGTAAAAATAATATATTTTCCATCATACATAAATATTTGATGTACAGGATGATCTGATTTAATTTTTCATTTCCAGCACTATAAATCAATATTAATTTACAACTACACATTTATGAAATGGAACGACGAAGAATTTGCAAAGATTGCGTTTTAGAGCACCAGCAATTTGATGCTGATTTTTATAAGAATGTGTGTGTGACGATTTTTTCTTAAAGTCTATTAAAATATGATCCAAAACTTCTCAAATTTGGTATTTAGAACTCATATATAATTTGAAACAACATATTAGATTTTAACATAATATGATAAATCGGATGTAGTACTTAATTTGGAGCTCTAAACAATAAAACTTAATCCAAAATTTCGTATTACAGACTTTTCTATTTATTGGACAATAAATTAGATTTTATTTACAGTTGATCAACAGGAAGTGATATTTTACTTAAAGCTCACTGCTATTTTAAACATGGAATTGGCGGGAAGTCATGTGCTGGCCACATCAGATTTTTTGTTTTGAAATGACCCCATTCTTTTTTCGGGGTTGTATCAGTTTCTAAGTGTAAATGTTAATTTGTTTCATACATTTCATTTTAGAACTTTTCGTTTGAGAACAGGAGAGGAATTTTTATTAATTTAGGCTCATGTTAAAGCGTATTAAATGATCTTTTAAGTAGCATAAGTTTTATTTAAAAAAGTGCTCGATTTCTTTGCACGCAAGTGTATAAAATATGGACATTTATATTGTAAATTATTAATGAGAGGTACTTATTTCTCAATTTTTTATGTATATTATTTTGTTTGTAGTATGGCGTTGTGCTTCGTATCAGCAGTTTACAGCATACTTATAGCATTATACTTACTATGGGTCCTTCTAAGACAAATACTATCAACATCTCTTGGTTTAACAGGGCAAGAATGGCGGCAATTACCAATGTGTAGTAGATTATGTTTTGGGATCAATTCAAGACGGCCATATGATAGAGGATGTCTAAATAATTGGTACAGAGTATTGTGTACAAGTGATAAAGTGAAAATTGTAAATACTTAATTAAATATTTATTGATTAGTCTTTATTGCATATTTATTTTATCTCTTTTGAGATATTTTCCGTATTATTTTCATAAGAAAACATACAAATTTGTAGGATGTAGCAAGCGAGCACTGGCACCAAAATATTTTAATTTATTGGGTTGTTTTTAAAGGCCAGTTGTACTTTTTACCAAATGTTATTATTGTCTTATATTAAGCTGTTTTTAATATTTATTACACATAAGTAAATAGCATTTGTAAACATTTATATTTAATACAAAAATGTGATGTTGCTTACATAAATATGAATCAAAATACAAATTTAGACATTTACAAATTCTTATTATGTTTTCCTTTTTATCCTTTATGATCACTCGTCCATCCAAAAACCGCTCTCACGCAAGTTTATTTCATAATAACTATACAGGCTGGAACAAATTCAACTTTCTTATATAAAAAAAACATTCTTATTATGCACGGTACTGAAAATTTGAAATATACCTCATAACTCGTTTATTATGAGAGATAAAGGAAAAGTGTTTTAATATTTATTATACGATTTTTTACATGGAATAACGGTGTTATTATATTTTTTCAAAACAATCATTCTTGAGATAAGACCCTTATGCCGCCAAATTTATTGCAATATAAAAAGGAAGGAAAAGATCGAATAAAAAAGGATTTTTTTTATTCATTCAAAAATTTCGATGTACGGCGTCACATGTTTTTCTGTATAAAATTATCTAAACATTTTTTCTTCATCTTTTATAATAATCGAGCGAGATATGAGGTATTTTCAAAATTATCGAAAATTTTAACCTGCAACTCAAAAACAAAATTCGATAGAAATTTCCTGCTCAAAAAGTTGGCCCATAAAGACCTATGGGCTATCCAGCGAATCAAGCGGTTTACGTCATCGTTTAGGGATTTTTTAAATTTCTTTATTTTTTAAAATATATTTTATTAACGGTATTTTATTGGTTTTTTTTTTATTATTATTATGTATTTGACACCTTTAATAGAAATAATTTTATTTGGATTTATTAAGTAAAATTTTGTAATTTTTTGCAAAATGACATTTGATTATATTTTTGTAATATTGGTAAGTAATTCTGAACATGTATATTACTAAATATTATATGTCTATATTATACTTTTCAACCTGTATTGTGATTTTATTTTGTTTTTCGTTTCGTTGTTCATTGACAAAATGTCAAATGCTCTGTCATATCAAATTCAAGAGCTTGTAGTTAATTTATTGACTTATTTTGAAAATGAAAAATAGATTGGTGGGCTCTTACTTTCACTGACTTGTAATATTGAGGTAATATTTCGTTCTATTTGTTAGTAATAATTTGAAAATTAAATCTATATGTACAGCACGTGGCAAACGTTATACGCAATGTGCAGAAACAGTGAGAAATTGTATGGTATGCATTAATCTGTATTTTTTAAGTATCTCATATAATACTAGATAGTTTGTTGCATATACTACAAGAATGAAGTATTTATAACGGCGTAAGCAGTATCGTTCAGAATATTTTAAATAAATTATATTTCGCGGTAAAAATTATACCAGACGTGTTACCTTTTTAAGAAAGATTTGGATTTATGAAGGCAACTCACAGATCATATTTTAATCCGTTTTACATGCTCATGTAAACTTTTTAACATATGACGTCATTGTTTCTAGTGATATTGTATTTATGACGTAAACCGCTTGATTCGCTGGATGGCCCATACATCAATTTTCTGTACCGTGAATAATATGAAAGTTTTTCATATAAGAAACAATGGAAACTCGAATTTGTTCCACTTTGTACATGGGCGCGAATTATTGATCTCTTACTTGCCATTTTATAAATTTTACCCCCCCCCCCCCCAAGAAACACTCAGTTATGATCTACGCCCCTGGTTTGTTATTGTGCGCACATGTAGGCAATAGGCGGGAAAACAGTCGAAAAGGCGGGCGCCAGAGAACTGAACTCAGAAAAACAAGTGATTTTTGTGCTCTGTAAACTATAAGTTTTATACTGAATTTAGCCAAAATATAGTACATATTTTTATTTATACAAACAATACAATATACCTGCAATAATTAGTGATAATAAATTTTAATACATTTACCTTCTTTTGCTCTAAATTAGTAGATTTTGTAATTCTAACCTATATGTTGTAAGCTTAATTTGTGCAAAATGAGTGAGACTGAAGAAAACGGCAGAGTTTTGAAACGTTTGAGTATGAATACAAGACTTAGTGCTGCCAAAATTTTTGAGGAAGAAGTAATAAATATATAACAATAACAACTTTGTGTTTATTGTTATTTTTTTAGGATTCTAATGATTCAGCCATATCTGTAACCGAGAAAATTACTAGAAAACTACGATCGTTAAAACGTGACGCTAAAGCAACGCCTTATACCAAAAAGTATAATTGTTATATACTATATTTCTCTTACTAATTAACAATTTTGTAGAGACAAATCTAAAAAGCCAAAAGTAGAGTACGAAACTGATAAGGCAGTACTTGAAAGACGGCAAAAACAAATTGACTATGGTAAAAATACCGTAGGATACGACAATTACATAAAACAGATCCCTAAGTATGTTTGGAATAAAATGTGTTTGTTTTTATTCTTTTTTACTTAATTTTTAGGGATAAACGCGACGTAGATCATCCCAGAACACCAATGAAACATCTTAAATACAGCCGAAGAGGATGGGATGGTCTCATCAGAACCTGGAGACAAAAGCTCCATGAATTTGATCCCGACCACGATTCGAATTCGAAACCAAAACAAGATATAGAGGAAGAACTGAACGACCATAATTTCATAGAATTTATATAGGTCGTAAGAAATGTATCTTATTATATATCTATCTGTAAGACTCGAGTGTTTTTTAACTTATATGCGAACATGTAAATAAAAATATTTTAATACGAATATTTATTGAAATCCAAGTAAGCCTGAAGCTATAATAACAAAAAGACCAGTGGATAGCAATTGTTTCAGGGAAGAAAACAGTTTTTATATTCAGTTATGATAAAATTTGATTGTTGTAAGAAATGTTTATATTAGTACGAGTTAATTTTATTCTAGTTCGGACTAAATTACATGTAAATAAAACAATATATTAATACGAATATTTATTGAAATCCAAGTATGCCTGAAGCTATAATAACAAAAGAACACTGGTTAGCATTTGTGTCAGGGGAGAAAACAATTTTTATATTCCGTTTAGGTAAAATTTGATTGTTGTAAGATATGTTTACATTAGTACGAGTTAATTGTATTCTAGTTCGGACTAAATTACTCCATGATAAACCTAAACAAGGTTTTTCTCCTATTTTCGGGTCGGACGTTACCTGAAATTATAATTACTGTTATATAACCCAAAAATCTGTTTAACTATCATACCTGATTGACACAAATTATTGCAATGTTATTATGAACTGATATACTATTTAATTTATTAGTTAAAATCCGTAAATCTTCTGTTCTTGAAATATAATCACAGGTTTCATTGTCATATCGAAAAACTGCAGCAATAGAATCGATTATAATTAATTTTATTTGTGTTTTTGATAGCAATACAGGAACTCTTAGATTGATACAATATTTTAGTTGATCCTAAAATATTATATATTAAATACCTAATATAACATAAAAATAATATATATGATTTATTTACTATATCTTGAATATGTTCTATATATATTTCATCTGAAAATTTTTTATCTTGATTTTTCTTTGAGGATTTTGGAAGAAATTCACACATTTGCTGTAATCTTTTCGATGGAAAACTATCTTCCGTACATATGTAAATAGCGCCTGAAATTTTTATATAATTATGAGGTTCGGATGAGCCTTTTTGTGTAAAATTCAATACTTACCAGCATTTAATCCGCCAAATTTTTCCAACTTTTGTACCTGCAAAGCAAGCTGCAAACAAAATTGGGTTTTTCCGGACCCACTTTCTCCATAAACTTCTGTTATTCCTCTTGTGCTAATGCCGTTTATAGTTTTATCAATTATTGAGTCACCTATTTTTAAAGTCTTCCAGCTATTTTCTTGAGATTTTAATTCGAATGCTGCAAATATATTATTAAATGATATAAAGGTAAGGTTATGTTACATTACCTGTAGTAAAGTTGTGGTTTAAAATAATTTTTGAGACAGCATTTATAATGTTTGTAACGTCTCTTATACTTAATTTAGTTTTATCACAGATTTCGTATTTCGATTTTATAAGAAAATAATCTAATGAGAAAATATCAGCTGCAAAATTAAAAGTTTAGAAAAGTTTGAGGCCACCTGTTGATTCGTACCAGTTTCTATGCGTTGAAAAATATGTTTCGGTATTTTTTCTTTCAAAATTTCCATATTTGAACATTTTTCAATACATAAAACTAAAAAATTAAGCAAAATATGAACTTTCAAATTTGAGGAAATGAGAATTTTCAGATGTTCAACAATTTATTGGGATAGGCAATTTGAATACAGGACATTCAATAAATTGCATGTATGTTAGGGAGTAGATATTACCAAAATTACAATTTCTTGTCGTTTTTCTTAGCTTAATAAAGATAAATTATGAGTTATTACAGCTCGTATTTATCTAAATCAAGTTTAATTCGTATATTAATCGTCAAGGAATAATACAGTCATCATTTTCAATCAAGCATTGTTGGAAAATTTAAATGAAGATCCGAGGATGAGGGCATGATTATTATAGCATAATTATGGAACAATTATGACTAAATATCTTTCCGTCATCATATTTTATTTATACGGTAACCGGTGATTATTATTATTATTATTATTATTATTATTATTATTATTATTATTATTAATTATTAGCAAGAGAGACGTATTATTTATTGTACAGGGTGTTAAAAACAAGTGTAACAAATCTTGATGACATATTGACATATAATACTGACCAAATGAATAAAAAAAGCTTAATCAACAGGTATGATCTTCAACCAACTGTTTCCGAGAAAGAGGCCATTTTGTATTAGAATCGAAGAAAACTTTTAAAGGTAGTGACCGAACAAAATTTTGTCTGTGTCAGTAAATAGACTAAAAGAAACAATACATTTTTATAAGAAACATTTTTTAAATTTCTGACAGTTACGGTCATTTGAAAATTAAATATTGGCCAAAGTCGCCACATTTGTCTTTAGCGCAATTATTTGATTTTTTGAACAAATGCACATTTAAGATGATCTTTGAAAGGTAAACAAAAAGTCTCATTTAATCGAATTGGTAACACATAGTTTTCAAGGTAGCAGAGGTAAACCACGTAAAAAATCATTTTTCGCTGCCTTATATTTCGGAAACTATTGAATATCGGACCCATGTTGATTACGCTTTTTTTACTCATTTTGGCCAGTACTATATGTCTTCAAAATGTGTTACACTTGTTTTTTAACACCCTGTATTTGATAAAGATAATTTTATCCGGCGCCCAGTTCAATGAAGATTTCCTCATTATATCATTATATTTCATTATAAATGGAGATTAATATATTCATAATTATTAAATTAAATTAAAAATTTTAGTAGGAGTAAGAGTTATTTAGTAGTAAAGAAGTAAATGATATTTATTTAACAATTACGAATAAATTAAGAATTAATTGTATAATTATATTTTATGAGATTTGCAAAAGAAAATTAATGAAAATGTTGAACTAAATATGAAGTTTTCTTATAAATGGTAGATCTATATCAAGGTGCATGTCTCGGAAACAGTAGTGGGGATACGAGAATCTTAAACTAAGCGTAAGTTGGTCACTCAACAGTCGTCTGTGACCTTTCGTTCGGTGTGTGTGGTGTTTTGACATTCAAATACTTCGAATTCCTTTACAACTGTCAGACAGACCTAAACATAAACTAAAATATAGTGTTGTTTGACTCAAAACCGTTAAAAAATTGTGTCTTCAACATGAGTTAGACTTTATTTTGTGTTACGTTGACAATGATTACAACAATCAAAATGTTTGTTAAGTGGTTATTGTTGTTGTTGATAATCATTCAATCTGACTGTCAAAAATCTGGAAATACGGTTTTAAAATGTTGTGAAAAAGGAGAAATATTAAAAGTTACTGAAGAAACAAATGAATATTCTTGTATTTCTGGAGAAGATGATATACCGAGAATATACTCTCCAAGTAAATCGAACTTTTTAAAACAAATACCTAATAATTGGATTGTTAAAACCTCTACACCCAATTGTGGGACGTACAGAGTTGAATTTTTGCACAATTCAAATGTTTCTGTGAATTTTTTGTTATTTGACAACGGAATGTTGAACATTTTGGAATCAGAGCAGTTTCTTTCATCTCCTAAATATTGTTTTTCTCATAATACTGTTATGTATTGTACTAATAAGCCTCCTGAAGTAAAAGTGCGAAAATGTTGCGGCCCTCAAGCCGTTTTCAGTGAACTTAAAAACTCTTGTGTTAATATGAACGTGAATGACTATAAAATTGACATTGGGGAGGGAAAAAGATTAGTGCAGGGGTATCCGCATTGTACTTCCGAAATGATAACTGTCGGAAAACTTCATGAAGCTGAACTTTTTTCAAATGGAAGTTTGAAATTGGGTGGACATAATACTATTTTGAAGCAAGGGACGTTTTGCTTGGAACATGTCTTGGAGAATGCAGGTGATGAAATAATTTTTGTTTTCTACTTTTGTTTGTTTTGATTGCACTACAAAATAAATATGTTGTTTTGTTTTCATCTGTTGAAAATTGTTGGTTATCATATCTAAATTATTAAATTGTATAATTTCCAATTTTAAATTATCTGTTCATTAATTTCCTGCAAAATAATTTAAAATCAGTTTTACGAATTTCCTAGTAAAACAAAAATGTTGGCTTGTTCAACTGGTTATGCGTTGAGCATTCAAATAAACTTTTGATTTTCACATAAACTATTTGTCAAGTTAAAATACAAGTAAAATAGCTTTTATATTATTTGAAACTGTATATTTATTTACAATATTAAATAGGATTATCCCGATACTAGCTTCCTAATCCCCTAAATGACTTTTCGGACTTGGTCTATTCAGTATTCCCTATTTTATCTGGAAAATATTGGGGTGTTTAATGCAAGAACAACCAATGTCAATTTTTGCCCAAAATGAAATTATGTAATCGGCTAAAAAATGATATATTTTTATATACAAAAACAACCAAAATGTAAATGAAAAGGAGCTTGTAAAATCGACATCTATTGCACCAAAATCATGTTATAAAACAAAGATATATTTATTGTAATAATACTTACTTACTTACTTAATCCTGCACCTTTCTACCCTCACGGGTGTAAGGCGTTCCCCCGGCCTGCGGGGGAGGGGGTTGAGTTCTGATTTGTTGGTCTTCTCCATATTTCTTTCCACTCTGCTCTATCTTGTGTTGCTGTCTTCGTTTCTTCCCAAGTTAGACCTCTTCTTTGCGCTGCCTCCTTTACTTCTTCCAGCCACGTTCTTCTTGGTCGTCCTCGTGGTTTCTTTCTTCCAATTTTTGCTTCAAACACTTTTTTAACTATTCTCTCCTCTCCCATCCTTTCTACATGCCCATACCATCTCATCTGTCCTTCTGCTATCTTATCTTCTATTGCTTTTACTTTTAAGTTTTGTCTGTAGGTTGTGTTTTCAATTCTGTCCAGTCTTGTTTTCCCCTCTATTTTTCTCAAGAATCTCATTTCGGTAGCCGTAATTTTTTCTTTTTGTCTTTGCGTTAATGTCCATGTTTCAGCTCCGTGTATGAGTATAGGTGTCACTACTTTCTTAAATATTTGTACCCTGGTCTCTTTCGGTATTTCTTTCTTTCCTAAGAAGCTGTGTTTGATGCTATTGAATATTTTGCCTCCTGTTGTTCTTCTTTCTTTTATTTCTTCATCAAATCTTCCATCTTCTGAGATCATTGCCCCCAGGTATTTAAATTTTTGGACTTGCTGTAGATTTTCATTTTTTAGTTGTATCGTGTGGTGTTGTTCATTTCTTCCTAGTATCATGGTTTTCGTTTTTTCTTTATTGATCTTCATGTTTAATTTTTGTAGCGCTTTATCATATATTTCTATATTCCTTATTAAGGTTTTTTCGTCTTCTGCTATGATGACCATGTCATCTGCATAGCATAATTCTGCTATTTCCACTCTTCTCAATTTCCTATGTAGTATTTCTTTACTTCTTTCTTTGTCTCTTTTATTCCTTCGTCAAGAATTAGCGTAAACAGAAGCGGGCTCAAAATGCATCCTTGCCTTACTCCGGCTGTAGTTTCAAATGTATTGGAGGTCTCTTGTTTCACTCTTACATAGCTCTTAGTGTTTGAATATAGGCTCTGAATTCCTGTTATTAACGTATTTGATATTCCCCTTTTTCTTAGCGTTTTCCATATGTCTTCTCTGTTGATTCTATCAAACGCTTTCTCTAGATCAATGAAGCACACATGTACGTTTCTCCCTTCTTTTATTGCCTTTTCCCCTATTTGTCTTAGTATGAATATCGCATCATTTACTCCTCTATTTGGTCTAAAACCAAATTGAGTTTCCTCTAAAGATTCTTCCAGCTCTATTCTTAGTCTACTCTCCAGGATTCTTGCATATATTTTGGCCACTGTGCTTATTAGGGTAATTCCTCTATAGTTCCGGCACTCTCTGCTATCTCCTTTTTTAAATATTGGTGTTATGATACCTATTTGCCATTCTGCTGGTGTTATTCCTTTTAGCGCTTCATTCATTATGTCTTTAAGTTCCTGTAGTGCTGATTCGGGTAGTGCTTTCAGCATGTCTGCTGTTATTTTGTCATGTCCGGGAGCTTTTCCTCTTTTGGTTTTTCTTATTGCTTCTATTATTTCTTTCAAGCTTATTTCTTCTTCTTGTGTTATTTCTGTTTCCTTTGTTCGTGTGCGATGGCTTTCTTGTTGTTCTTCATCTTTAGTATCATTTCCCTCTAGTAATTCTATGAAATACTGTCTCCATCTATCCATTATTCTGTCTTCTTCTGCTATCGTCTTTCCTTCCTTATCTTTAATGTTCGTAATTGTTGCTGTCTTCTTTTGTCTTATATTTTTAAGTGTTCCAAAAAATAATTTCTGGTTTTCATTGTATGCGTTTTTCATTTTTTCACCAAATTCTCTCCATGCTTTTTCTTTTTCTTCCTTTATTACTCTTTTTACTTTTTTCCTTTGTTCTTTATATTTTTCATAGTCAGTAGGTTCTTTCGTTTGTAGATATTTATTCCACTTGTTCTTTTTTTCTTTCACTGTAACTTTTACCCTTTCCGACCACCATCTAGTTTTGTTTGTGTTTCTGTTCACTATTCTAGTCGTGCCACAGCTTTTTTCTGCTGCCTCTAGTACTGTCTTTTTGAAGTTCTTCCATTTCTTTTCTATGTTTCCTTCTTTTTCTTTTGCTTTTTTCTTAAACTCTTCGTTGACGTTCTTTTGAAATTTTTCTTCTATCTCTTGTCTTCTAAGTTCATGGCATTTTATTTTCTTATTTACTATCTTTCTTTTGGTTTCGTTTTTTGTGATTACTTCTTGCTTTAGTATCATTGTTACAAGGAAATGGTCGCTTCCAATCTCTGGTCCTCTTTTTACTTTTATGTCTTTTACTCTATTCCAGCTGTCTATGTTAATTAGGAAATAATCTATAATCGATTTTTCATTTCTGCTTATAACTTGTCTTGTTATTTTATGTATTTCTTTGTGTTTGAAGTGTGTATTTCCGATTTTGAACTCATTCTCTAGGCAAAACTCTATTATTCTTTTCCCGTTTGTATTCGTCACATTCTCTCCATTCCTACCTAAGCACCACTCTATTCCATCATTCTTATTTCCTACCCTCCCGTTAAGGTCTCCCATTATTATTACTCTCTTTTCACTTCTGTCTACTATTTCTTGTAGTTCTTTAAAGAAGTTATCTTTTTCTTCTTTTCTTGCGTCCTCGTTCGGTCCATAGCCCACAATTAGCGTGTATTCTTCGTTTTCGTCTCCTTCCTTAACATTTATTGATAGTAATCTTTCATTCAATAGGTTTTCTTTCGAAACATATTTCATCTTATCCTCTTTAATTAAAATTGCCACCCCTGCCTTGGCGTTTTCTTTTTCCGATACTCCTACCCAGTACATCCAATATCCATTTTGTGTCTTTGTGATTCCTTTGCCTTTCCTCTTTGTTTCTGTTATACCCACGTAATCCATATTCATTTTTGCCAGTTCTTCTGTTAATTCATATT
The DNA here is from genome assembly GCA_943142095.1 of Ophonus ardosiacus. Classification (NCBI taxonomy): domain Eukaryota; kingdom Metazoa; phylum Arthropoda; class Insecta; order Coleoptera; family Carabidae; genus Ophonus; species Ophonus ardosiacus. The sequence continues at coordinate 49,917,491 of OW964825.1, read as the reverse complement.
CTTTTCCTGTTAAACTTTTTACATTCCATGTTCCAAATTTTATTATTTTCCCTGGTTTATTTACTCTATTTTTTATTTTGCCCATCCCGTACTTAATTATATGTGTTTTGTTGTTCCTTATCGTATCCTTTTCCTTTGCTTGCGACGTCTTTCCTTTTTGTTGCAATTTTCCTCGTTTTTCCCTTAGTTTTTTGACGCAGTACCTCCTTCTTCTTTGACCTCTATCATCTTCTTTTGTGTTTTGTCCCATTTCCATTATATTGTAATAATAACCAATGTATATATGTCCATAAAATATTAGAAGACATTAGTGCTATAAACATGTTAAACACAGAATTAGTAACAGTTGCAATGAACATTAATAGCAGAATGTCAAGTACTGTAGATTGACATTGGTTGTACTTGTATTAAACCATAGATATTTTTTGTAAACCTCTTCATTAAATGGTCGCACGGTACAATTACAAATATGTCATCATCATTACCGATATCTGTGTATAAAGCAGATTGGCATACCCAGCAATGGGTAATATATATTTATTTTTTTGCAAACAAAAAATATTTAAAAATTGCATTTTATTAACTCCTTACCTTACCAACACACTTTAGTTTATGATTTTATATAACTAGTTAGGAAAGTAGAGTTTCCAGACTCACCCCGTAAATGATTACTTTCTCATTAAAAAATGTTACAGATAATATATATTTATTTATATTGCGTTAACACTATCATATTATTATATAAGTATAGTTATCTTAATTGTTCTATTTATTTGTAATGAACTATATATTAATTTAGTTCGTAATCCATGTTGCTATAATGAATTTAAAATTAGTAACACTGTTTTGATTTCTACTACAATTAATTCTAAAAAAAAAGTCATTGAGACACTTGTTTGTTTTACAAACGACAACACAAAAACTAAGGTCATTTTTTAAACCTCACATTCTTTCGTGCCCAGATTTCCTTAAAATTTTTATTGTCATTTTAATCTTGGCGTTGAAAATTACATGTTCTTGGAAATGTTATTAAAATTACCGTTTTCTTAAATTTATCGTTGCGTAAATAACAATAACAATAGTTGTAGAGAAACAAAGAAATTTTGACAGAGTTTCTCATAGAAAAAATGTAAAAAATATGAGGAAGTAATATTTAAAGTATGTTAAGTATGACATGTTACGGTTTATCAAAAATATGTAAAATTCTAATATGTATAGAGATTAACATATTTATCTAGAATTGTAGAATGTTAAAAGTTTTCAACATAGACGTGTAAAGAATATTTTAAAAAGTTTTTCTTAAATTTTTCATGTGTGTTTTATTAATAATATTGGTACTAATTACGCGTAATAGAGCTTGTCAGATAATTATTAAAATTAATCCGTTAATAATATACTTTCATTTTCTCTTAACAACATCTTACGATTAATTTACCTAATAAATAGAAAGCAGAGTATAATTAGGAAAGTTTGCACAACTATATAATTTTATAAATAACTCGCGGTTTACAATGTTTCGTAATATCTAAACAAAACATTATTAAATTCAGAAGCATTATATCATATCTTTGACGGAAAAAGGAAACAATTTTTTTGCAAAATTTAAATATATACATATTCTTACCCATTTTGTATATGGCGGTTTTTTTTTTAAATATTGATCATTCCCAAAGTCGAAGTTATATAGTTTGTTTATACTTATAGTGAACTGACTTGACTGATAATAACACATAAGATATAATCCACTAGACCGGATACCTCGCTAATCCGGCGATTGCTGGAACGATATGTGTCCGGATTATCGTAGTTATACTGTACATTAAATTTAACCAGAGATAGAACTCGTCGGGAGCAACTATATTTCTTAGTAACTTTTTTTTGTAAACCTTCTTCTAGATATTGTGTTAAAAATCTTCAAAGTTTTGTAAAAAAATTCATTACCTGTCCAAAAATACTAAAAAAATTGGGAATTCAAAAAAATGTTGCTAAGATATATTGTTGCTCTCGACTAGTTCTGTCAATGTCATTTCTTTTTATTTCACCAGTTATTCTCGAAATTGGAAATATTTTTTTCCAAAAAATAAATTGCGATTTCTAATTGTTGCTCTTGCCAAGTTCTGTCACTGATTAAATTTAATGTACTTATTTTTGTTACACCCTGTATTTGACGAACTTATTTATTAATCTAGCTGATTTTGAAACGAAATATTATTTTGGTTGCCACTGGCAGCCTATGTCATTCAATATATGATTTATTTTCATACAAATTATAAATTAAAAAAAAAGGATTATTTGGTTTCCTTTCGTTGTTTTGTTATTTTACTTGAAAATGAATTCCGGATTTCAAAAAGTCGATGGCGAAAAGTAATAAGAATTTGGAATCGAGTAGTTCACCTCTTTTTTCAATATTATCCCCAAAGTTACCTATTTTTCAAAACAAATTAATTCTTGATTTTATTTATATTCAGAATAAATTATATTCAATTATGAAGGATGCATATTGTTTTGAATAAACTGTTTCCTTCCTTATAGGGTACCTATTAAGGTCTGTTTATATGCTAAATATAATTCCATTTTGTTGAAAGCCTCCTATTATAACTGTTTGAAGCATCGAGAATAGAATACTAAGCAGTCTGACTGCATTTGTACGACCCTGATTTACATTCAATGTTGTGTCACTATTTGTAATACCGTCAAGGAAAAGATTTGGGAATTCCTTGCATACTACACGATTAAATTATTGAACTTAAAAGTTGAATGAACAGAAAATGGACAGACTTTTAAAAAGACATTTTTTGTGTGTCGCAATTTTGTTCGTGTACAGATCTCACGGTAGATGATATGATATAATTTTGTTTTTGCGTAATAGCAGACGAGCAATATTTACTAAAAAAAAGCAGTTGACTAGCAGCGTTTTATCTCTCATTCGTTTATGTATTAATAATAAATGCATAAGGTACAATATAATTGAGATTGAGATACTTGGTGAATCTATTCTAATTAGAATATTTAAAAAATTATAGTTGACACGTTTGGGATTTGTGTAAAATACGTAGAATTGACGGAAGGTAATGTGCAAGATGTTTTATAATATTTTAAATAGATCATCAAATGTTTCTTTTAAGCAAATTACATAGTTAAATTTTATTTCATAAAACAAATTGTTTTCGTGTTTCACGTTTTCTTATTTCAATTATCCGTCCGGCCCGCAAAGAAGAAAAATATATACAATGTGACCCGCGAATTGAAACTGCTGACCACCCCTGCCCTAGGAAGCAATGACTAGGTTGAGTGGACGGATGATAAACCATCCAATATGATATACCACTGCAGTCCAACTGTGCTAAATACAATATTTAATAAATCACAACTCAACCAGAACCACAGGCGCGTTTCGTTCTTATTGGAGCTCATCAGTGTGCTGCACTATAGCCTCTAGGAAAATAGGTTTTGCTGTACGCACGGGATTTTTACGGAGTTTTTTTTCATTGTGCCAAATGTAAAGGGTCTTGGTAGAACCTAAGTCTGGACTATAGTAAAAATTTTTAGGCAGAGTAGTCACGCCATCATTTCATTACAAAATGAAAAAACACTGTAGTTTTGTATATGTTTAGGAAAACGAAGAAAATAAATACTATTTTTTGCATACTATAAGTACATTTTAATTAAATTTACAATTATTTTAAAGTCGAACATAATGTTTTCAATGAATTTTAATTTATTTAAAATAATTGTAGTTCATTTTTTCACCACATGTTGGTACTATTGGATTTCAATGTTTGAACGTTTACATGACATGTTTATCCCGGAATTGTCAAGCGTCTGCTGTCATTAGTTCGTTACTTTTCTGTTTTTAGTTTGTGTTAATTTCAATAATTGTAAATTGTATTATTGGAGTATTTTCAATCAAATATAATATATTTTTTAAATGTTATTTTAATTATATTTTCAATAAATCGAATTTATAGTGCTACTCTTTACTTTTCTATAACACTACAGAATTGTAAATCTAAATAAAATCAAATCAATTGTTTTAAAAATATATTCAGTGTCATTTAACATTAATTTTCTTATTTTTCATCAAGTGCTTCATTCACTCCCCGTATTCCTTCTGAAACCCGACTCGGTGTGCACTACACCGAATTTTCAATACCATAAATTGGAAATACAAGGTGTCTCAATAAGCTTGCTCACTATTGGTAACTTTTTTATTTGAAGAGGTACGAGGTTGGTTAAATGAGCAAAATTGTGCCATTTTATATTAGAAAATTAGTCATGTAGACAAAATAAAATTTGTGTCAGCGGTTCTCAAAATTTGGGACAATATATATATATTTTTTAAATGGAACCATATATTTTTTATTATCTTATTGGAGAGAGTATTTTTTTCTCTTTCCAATAAGGTAATGTTGTTTATGTACAATTTTTTCAAATAAACGAGTTATTTACGGTTAAAAATTTAAATTTTGTGAACTATTTTATTAGTTTTTTAGTCAAGTAAGCCATGGAAACAATTGATTCTTTGTTTGTTTGACGTTTAATAATTTCTCCTGTAAAGTTCTCTGTGTTTAATAATGTTTAATAACTTTACAAATGATGAAAAGTTAGATATGATCGTGCTATATGGAAAGTTATATCTAGACACCATTACGTAGAACGGCCGGCTCTCTTTCCAAAAGAGTTTAAATATGCGAAAGAAATAATGGCTTTTAATTTGAATATTTTCTTTGTGTTGTTATTACTGTAAAATTAATTAATAAAATTATAATTTTATAAAAGACAATTGTTTCCATAGTTTACTTGACCTAAACTAATAAAAGATAATTTTAATCTTTAAACGTAAATAACTCGTTTATTTGAAAAAATTGTACATAAACAACATTACCTTATTGGAAAGAGAAAAAAATACTCTTTCCAATGAGATAATACAAAATATATGGTTCCATTTAAAAAATATACATATTGTCCCAAATTTTGAGAACCGCTGACACAATTTTTATTTTGTCCACATGACCAATTTTCTAATATAAAATGGCAGAATTTTGCTAATTTAACCAACCTCGTATCTCTTCAAATAAAAAAGTTACCAATAGTGAGCAAGCTTATTGAGACACCCTGTATATTACATTTTACAATAATATTCAATTATTATTCGACTATTAAATAAATTAACTTGATCACATAAATTAGCATCGCAGGTAAATACAATTATTTTCTAAAATTAAATTAGTGTACCATGTAAACCTACTAATTTCGTGACGTCATTATCTAGTTACAACTTTGATGATGTGACTACTCTGCCTAAAAATTTTTACTATAGAGATGACCCTTAATATTTCTTTATATTTATAGTAGGCGAAAGAATTTTATAGAATTTTCTTAACATTTGTGTAGGTTTTATAATTTGTAGAAAATGTAAATCGGCCGAATTATTATGAATTTGGTCTCGTATATCGTCATTACACATTTACATTACTAAAATATGTGAATAAAGCAAATTGGCCACCCAGAAATGTGTAGTAAATACGTTTTTTCTTTTTTCCAGGTGGTTCCGCAAGTATCATCACCTGCTCTCACCTCCTCCCCACGTCGCCTCGTGCTCCACCAGGTGGAGACGTGGAGCACCTAGCTCCTCCTGGAGATGACGTTCGCCTACGCATATTCCCCACTGGGCTACTCATCTCTTGTGTGTTCCTGGTGGCCACCCTCGCCGTGGGTTTAGCACTTCCTGCTGCTCACGTACACGCTCTCCACTGGCGGTGTCAGACGCATCATGTCGCTTGCCTCCTGGTGGGGTGTTTTCTGTTGGCTGTGACGCAGTTGGCGGGGAAAATGCAGAGGGGGGTGTGCGTCACAATGGGTAAGTTTTGTATGTTTTAATGTTTTTAAATTTACGTATTTACTAACGCTGCAAACTGTTCCATTGCAGAAAACCATTGCTTTATTTACTATTTTCTTTTTAAAATGTCACTGTTATTAATTTGAAGTGATTAGTTTTTTGACAGTGACATTTACTGTCAGTTACATTCATTTGAAATATGAACTGTGTAACAAAGGAATTGTGTTTATCTTAGGCTTCGGGACTAATAAAAAAAATCTGATGTGGCCAACACAAAACCTCCCGCTATTTAATTTTTATTAATTTAAATACATACGTACGTATTTACTAACGCTGCAAACTGTTCCATTGCAGAAAACTATTGCTTTATTTACTATTTTCTTTTTAAAATGTCACTATTATTAATTTGAAGTGATAAATTTTCTGACAGTGACATTTACTGTCAGTTACATTCATTTGAAAAATGAACTGTGTAACAAAGGAATAGTTTTTATCTTAGGCTTCGCGACTAATAAAAAAAAATATTTTTAAATTTATCTGTAAAATATATAGAAAAAGTATTAATGTATACCTGTAGAAAATTCAATAATCTTTAATTGTCATAAGACATAAAATTCGAAAAAAATGGCATTTAATGGTAATTTTTGAAGAAAAACCATTATGAGCTTCAAGTAAAGTACCATTTCCGTTTATCCGATTTACACCAAAATCTAATGGCTTCTATTCCTATTAGAATAGGGTAAAAATACAAGGTTTCAGAATTTTCTGAATGATAGTATTTGAGTTAGAGTGCAAACAAAATTCGTACACACACACATACACACATACAGACATCATCGTGAAAATGTTAAAAATGGATTCTAGGGACCTTAAAACGTGGTCATTTACTAAAATCTCGATATTAGATTTTTAGCACGATCCCTATACCTCCCTTACCAAGGGTAGCGGGAGGTAAAAAATCAAGTGCATTTGGGCGCGGTCAAATATAAATATTAAGCGCCGGCGGCCCGGTTAAAATTCGACTTGACCCTTTTAAGGTCCACCCTTAAACGCCTTTGCCCCCTACAGACTTTACACAAGCCAACGCCTATTTTTGGAATTCTTTCAAAGTAATTTCTGAAAGACTTAAAACAAGGCATCGAACCAAAACCGGAACCAAACCGTTACATTTTATCGAACTTAAACCCAAAACCGAACCTCGGATATATTTTTCCATTGAACCCGACTCGAAACCGAATCGTGTATTAAAATTCGATCATCATCGCCTTCTGTGTCTGCGATGCTGCCTGTGTAACCTTTCGTGTAAATTGTATTGCATTTTTGTCTTGCGTTGCATTATAAATTCCGGCTCGCATTGTAATTTTTTTCTATATGAAGATTGTTATTCAAAACACATTAATTCAATTTCTATTAAGTCGAACCGTACCTGAACCCAATACCTGAACCCGGAACAAAACCGGATTTTTTTTTGGCAGGTTCGATGCCCTTCTTAAAAACTGTCAAATCTGTGAAATTAATTTCCGGTTTTTAATAATCATTAGAGTTCGAAATATATCTAAAATGCATATTAAGTGCATGCTTGCATATTTTTAAGAAAATTGATTAATGCAAATTGCAAAATAAAATAAGTGCATATTTTGCCAATTTATGATTAATAATATTAAATTCTCGATTAAATTATTACTTCATAGAAAAAGTGGCGGTTCGTACTTGAAGAAGAAATTATAATAGAAAATTTATGGTCAGCCAGATGATCTTCTAGGGTGCTATGTGAAATTTTTATTTACATTACCACTTATTTTACACTTTTACAACGGAATTTTCCCACTTCCGGGTAATTTTTAGCCCTCTACTTGTATTGAATTTTGTGTAATGGGGTCATTTCACATTTTCTGATTTATTTTTTTCTTGAAAAAATAGGTCAAATTAAACATGTATATGTATGTTTTACATCTTACAAGTTTTTAGAATCAGAGATATGATTTTTTAAAAGTTGCGTTTAATTTCAAATATTTCAACGGCTGACGACACATATTCACGGATACAACAGTCGAGCTCTACCGGTTTAATTTAGAACTATGATTATTTGGTTTGGTATTTATTTAAATAAATGGTTTATTTACATACCTTATACTGCACTAGTACTTTTAAAGAAATAGAAAGTAATAATAATCTTCTTGTATATTTTGCTGTCAGCTGTCACACTTTTAGGTTAGGTTACTGTTTCATGTTGTGAAGCGCGTGTGTGTGAGAGAAAATTGTCTTTGTGTGAGTATGAATTTGTGTCGTCACAAATTTAGTCCGTGTTTATAAGCGCGAAAGTTTATTAGCAAATTTATGAATGAAAAGTCGCATATTTCAAATTATTTTCTATTACTATATTTATTACATGAGATGGATTTTATGATTTTATAAAAAAAATCGACAATTATTTTTTTTGGAATGACCCCATTACTCATTAATTGTTTTTGCATGTTTATGAGAAGAAGAAAACAAAATTTAATTGTCCATTAAACAGAAATTCTGGATTTGAAAAATTTACACCCCTGCTATAGTTTCTTGCGAAGTTGAACCTATGTTTTCTTTTCAAACTCATTTTTACTGATAAAGGCAACATTTTAGTTTCGATAAATTAGAACACATAGGGTGGTAGTATGAACAGGTGATTATGGGTGATTGGCTCGTTGATTTAGCGAGGAGATGACTAGCAGTGATTCATCTCTGTCAATCGTTTATGGATTATTTTAAAGGAAAAATACTTCAAATAAAAGTTGCGCACAATTAATTTTTCTGTAACTGTTATATACTTGAAGTTTTTTTTCTCTAAAAAACAGGGTTGTTGTAATTTTGTCCGACACAAAAAAACCCATCTAAAAAACCCACTTTCATGAAATCATATTTTATTAATTAAATATGGTCCATACTTATATAGTCCACACATATATATATAATTTTTTTCCACCAGCAACATTTTACAATCAATTTCATTTTGTGTACTTCGTGTTTGATCATTTTTAATACATTTTTCATTGCTGTGCGAACTTTGCACAGTGTTTCTTTTATATTTGAACAACTCCAATCCTTGTGTCAGCATTTTCATTATTTTTTGTGTAGTGTATTAAACATATTATTTGTTTAACGCGGCTATAACAACTATCGCGATAACTTACACACTTGGATCTAATTCTTGTACACACTTGCATTGCACAGACTTGCAACTAATTCGTAACTTGTACGCATGTACACTCTTTTTTTTATTGTTTGTTACATTATACTTAAAAAAATTTTTTTAAATATTATTCATATCTGTTATCTATTACGCCGACTTGTGTATGTTAACTAAGATACTTTATAAAACTAAAGTTAAAAAATGATACATACTATAATTCGATGTTTGTCAACAAAACCCGCTTTTATTTAATAAAACCCGGTTTTTTTTTCAACCCTGCTAAAAAATCCTTAATAAATACCCTTAAGGCCTATTTATAATGAAGTAACGCAGTTGCAGTAAGGTAACGCAAAAAATAAATGTGCGGTACAACATATACCGTTTTATAATGAAACGCAACGCAGAGCCGCAGAAGTAACGTAACGCAACGCAACGCCAAAGCTGACCAACTTTCATCTTTCTACCTTACTTTTGTACCTCTGGCCAATCAGAATTCAGTGTTTTAGTTGTACTATAAAAATCTGTATTATCGATATGTTCGTCAGGGAATACTCATGTTCGTGAACTGTCAAAATTACATAATAAATTCTACATTTTATGGTTAGACCGGTTAGATTTTCAAAGCGATACCAAGAATAATTATGGATGATAGAAAATTAATCGAATTAATCGAGAATTACCTAGTCAGAAACAATATTGCCGCAGCTATATCGTCGTCACTGTCCATTTCTATTCAAATTATTTTATACACTTATTTATATGTCATGTGTCATAAAAACTATAAATAAAAGCGAGTTGAATTTCAACAATATATACAGAATTCTTTTGATTGGTTAGAAATGCTATCTTCGGCGTTATTATAAATCACATATTTTGTGTTTGCGTTACTGATTACGTTGCGTTTTACGTTACTTCATTATAAATAGGCCTTTAATCACGTGTTCATGCTGCCACCCATAGATATTTTTTGTTATAATTATAATATTTTACATAAAAAGATTAATAGTATTGTTTTAATTACTTAAAAAATATGTGTATGTATAATATGCACTAATAAATAAATTAATCATAACGGCATACGTGCGTAAAGAGCATATTTTAGTATATATTTAATGCATATTTTTAGATTTTTGATGCATATTTTCCTAACTCTAATGATGATATTTGAAGGCAAGGTAGTAAAAATGTTAAGGTACGCCTCTGTTCACCAGCTTACCGTTACCCAGTCATTATGTTTGACTCATAAGTACAAGAAATTAAAACTTTTCTCAAGGCATGACTATTCATCTTTCTATTCTATATTATCTACGTATCATAATATGCATTTATTTACCATTGTCGATTGTATCTTCAACAAACTACTTTTATTAAAGATGATAATGGTACAGTAATTTATTTTCAAATTGAATAAAGAGCTAGAAAATATTTACTTTTAATCATGGTTACTCATCTCTGTTTATCTCAATATTTGAACTGAAACAAACAAATGGAAATAAATAGATAATAATATTTGAAATACTTTTTGAAACAAATTTCGCTTTACTTTTTGATCAATTCTTGTATGAATATGTAACAATTAATTGTGGAGTATAAACAAGTGTTGAAAAAAAATCACCCCTCCAAGTATAAAAGGTCAACCTGTTGCATAGGAAATGACGTCACCATTCGGGGTTAGTTAACTATATAACAATCGCTTTTCAGGTTTTTAAACAAGAACAATACACAACCGATTAACAAACAAATACATATTTCATGCTTTCATTCAATGTACACCATTATTATTATATAGAAATTACTTCGCTTTTATTGACAGTTAACTAGCTGTGAAATAGAACACTGTTGTTCACAAATATTCACCACGAGCCCAGATTCATAATAGTTCGGCCGGTTGACATTTTCAAGAAATTATAAAACTTACACAAATGGTGAGAAATTTTTAAAATTCTTTTTCGACTGCTGTAAATATAGACAAAAAAAAAAAACTATTGGCCAAATGACGGGTGATGATATAGACGAGCAGTTAAATGTTCATCTTCTGGTCCAGATTTATCTTTTACCGAGACCTTTTAATTTTGGGTCCTTCGGAAAAATCCAGTGCATACTGTAACACCCACCTTGACAATGGGGTCATACCACATTTTCCAATTTATTTTTTTTCTGGAAGTATACTTAAAACCACTCACAGAATTATATATTTTATGTCACATAAGTTTTTAGTTTTACAGAAATAATTTTTTAAAGTTTATATTAAATTTCAAATGACGTCATGGTTTTGCGACCGTGACCGTAGTCTCTCCTATCGAATAAAAATGGAACTACGTTTGACGTTTATGTTATTTGACTTGAAAGCAAACGTGACAGCAAGTTATTTTGTATTCGTGCTTTTGTTTTTATTGTATATTGAATAATTTGATTATGGAAATTAATCTTGAGGTTTAGAAATACGAACAAAAACTTTATTTTTGCTTCTCAACGAGATGTTCTCGCAAGACGGCACAGAACAATATTATACAACCATGGTAATATCTAAATCACACATAATTTGTATTTATTAGAACATTTCGTTATTTGTACTTACATTTAAACAAAAACAACTTATTGCAAAGATATTTACTTTGAAAATGTTGGTTATGTTCGAAAAATGTGACATCTCTGCGCTGCGCTGACATTCATGTACAGTACGTGTACGAGTACATGTGTGCGTGACTATCAATGTATGTGTGTACAAAACCATGACGTCACAAAATAAGACTCAAAATGTTTAGAAAGAAAATCATGAATGAAAAGTATAAGAATATTACATATTTTTCATGTATACATGTATAAAATTATTTAATTTTTTTAATTATATAAAAAAAATCAATATATTTTTTTTTTTGGTATGACCCCATTGAATCGCTTAGTTTCCAAACGCGACAAATCCACTTACGTCAAATTTTGGGAAATTGGAAAAAATTGTTTTGATAAGAATGTTTCAGATGAATAATTATATAAAAATATCAGTACACATATAATGTTGATGGTAAAGAGCCAGAAATTACTTTGTTGAATAAGAAAAACTAATTAATAATGTCCGAATTTAAATTTAAATAAATGAATTTGTTGAGTTTTGATTCTGAACTTTGGATTTTTTCCGTTCTGTAACTGATTTCATTGAATTTACTTCCTAAACTTCTATTATTTTGGATTTATATGAAAACATTAGGGGTTTATTCCAATTATATGGCAAAAATAAGTCACACTATCAAAAATTGAAGACAATCACAATTAGATTGTGGATTTCATCTACTGTTTCCCACACATTGATACTGCATACAGAATCTTCTTTAACTATAGGAGCGCCCTCTGAAGGATTATTGTATTTTTTTTTTATGTTTTCTTATAGAATATTAACATCTTTAATATTTTAAACCACTGGATTATGTTAGCTCCTACCTGCAATCAATTGTTTAGTTATTATAAATTATTGAAATTATTAGAAATTTTGTTAATAAAACTATGGGTATTATTTTTTTTTATTAAATTATTGCAAAAAAATTGACATTATTAAACAAAATGTACACCCAATAGGACCACGTGACTTCCAAAACGCTTCTCTGATTGGCTAATTTAGATTTGCTGGCATTAGATCTCAACCGATTGTGGATTTCTCAGATTTTAAAACTAACCTTATATTTTAAACGCAAATATTATTTAAACTTGTGTTTTAATAAATAAATATATCATCACGGCATATTACCCATTTCTGAGTATGCGAATCTGTTTTATCACAGATATCGGTAATGATGATGATATATTTGTACCGTGCGGGCGCCTACCAGCCGTCTCCTCACAAAAAAAAACACATAAACATCATACCAAGTTATGGAGAATGAGAAGGTGAATGCGTTGAAATATCAAACTCAGTTTTGTCCAAAAATGGATTTGTCGCTTTTTGAAACTAGACGATTCAATTAACAGAAGAATGTGCAGGCCTTGTGGTTACAGTGTCTGATAAAATAAAAGTTGGTGTTACTAATAAAGGCTATGTAATCCAATGTTAAATGGCGGAATACTTGAATAACATATTCAGTTTTTGTATGTTTAAAATCTATATTTTAAACTAGTCGAAAAAAATTTGTACAAAATTTCCCACCATTTGTGTAGGTTTGTTGAAAATGTAAACCGACCGAAGTATTATGAGTGGGCTCGTATATTTGAATGGTTGCAAAGATTCAAAGACAATGCTGCTTCTTTGGAAAACTAATTCTTTGGTGCAAATATATTATTATATTTATATGTAGTAACAATTATTGAATTATCGATAATTATGAATTTAAATTGAGGATGAGCTAAATACATATAATAAAAAATAAAGTAGTAATTATAAATTTAGTTAGACTTCCTTTGTAAATAATTAACTACCTCCTCTGCCCATTAATTTAATTGCAAAGTATTACAATGTATGTATAAGAAAACGAACCGACATAACAGTAAATACTACTGATGGCCAAGTTTCATTTCTTGCGGTACCATGCAAAAATAATAATTGCTTTACGAATTAAGCACGGCCTATATAATCAATGAATGCAAATTTAAACAGCAGGTAAAGTAGATTTCTCGACCGACAATGTACCGACATAAGACTTGCGATTTGCTCTGTTAAATAGAGCCTTCCATAAAAACATGTCATTAAATTTGCTACAGGTATATTTCTAATGAATAACTTTGTCTTTATGAAAAATAATATCCTGTTTAGTATTTATTCAATCCTGGCCTGTCTAGTTTTTGAAGGAATTCATTGCAAGATCTTAATTTGCAGTCGTATTCAATCCCAAACTCCTATTAGTTTGGCCTGTTAACATTTTCAACAAACAAATTATAAAACTTTCGCAAATGGTGAGATATTTCTACAAATTTCTTTTGACTATTTTAAAATATACATAGATTTTAAACTTACAAAAAATGAATATGTTATTCAAGTATTCCGCCATTTGGTATTAGGTTACATCGCCTTTATTAGCACTACCAGCTTTAATAGACACACAATTGCAATTTCCAAGAGCGCATCTTGCGGCAAAGCATAGAACTAAAGGTTGCTATGGGTACCACTACCAAACACAGACCTGTCATCAGCCATAGACTTCTTCACTCCAGACATCGTTTTAGTTGAATAATCGAATGATCTTCAATATTATCAAACAAAAAAAAAGTTGCCCCACTCACATCTTGTGGTTTTAAACTCATTTTTATTGAACACAAAGAATTAGTTAAACACTGATAGGGAGCGGGACGTAAGACAACGAGGGGAGGTTTGTTTGGAAGCATGATCTTCTATCTCTCTCTCTTGCATGTGATGTCAATTCTGTGTCTATTGTAGTAGAGCCCTGCAAATTTTCCTTTGAGAATTGTCGTTGTCCCGCATGTCTTACAAGGTACATTTTACTGTACGCACTGGATTTTTACGAAGTTGCATTTCATTGTATAACTGTAGGGTGTAGGGTCTCGGTAGAAGCTAAATCTGGACTAGAAAATGAACCTTAAAATAATACCGGTCTAACTATTATCACTAATCATTTGGCCCACAGTTTTTTAAAGTTTTATGTTTATATTTAAAGTACCCGAAATAATTTTGTGGAAATTTTCAACCGTTTGTGTTTGTATTTTATAATTTATTGACAATGTAAACCGGCCGATTTATTATGAGTTTGAGCTCGTATGTGAATTATTATATAAACAATTTAGTTACGAATTATTCTTTACTTAGAAGGAATAATTATTTTTTTAAATAGTCATAAAGACATCAATTGCAGTAAAAGATTCTCAAATTAAATTATCTTATTCTGTCAATTATCATTCCTTAAAAAAAACAATTGCAATTGCACCCACTTATTATACTAAATTACTGTTAAGTAAAGATACTAAATTGTTTTAATAAAATAAGACATACGTGTAGGAGAAATTAAATTTAACATCTCAAGAATAGAATTCATGACTCATCCAATATATATTTGATCGAATCTTCCTAGATTTTTTTTTCTTCATGATTGTGCAAATTTTTGTAATGATTTAAAGTATGTCCCTGGAATTATAAGAACAGAAGAGCAAATAACAATTAGTGTGTGTTTATTGGTCAGCAGATGACGATTCTATATTATCACAATTGTTCGATATAATTTTTCAAGGCTGGATAAATTGTTTTATTGTTTATTGTTTCCGCGTCGTAAAATTACAAGGGTATGAATTGTTGATAGTTGAAAGACAATTAAAGATATTAATTGTCGCATCTGTTATTTATTATCATATAAATTAAATGAATTTTATTAATATGAATTAATATACAATATTAAACAAAGATGTATTTATCTGTAGTGTCAACAAATAAATTACTACTAAGATTTAGTAATGAAACACTTTTCACCTCGACTAGTAATATGCATTAAAGCACCACTAATCTGGATCATTAGAAACTGTCTCAATCCGGATTAAAGAAAAGTCCGGATTACTGGTGTAATATAAGGCGTCATAAATGCTAAAACATTGAAATTTGATGTAAGCAAGTAATGTTACAGTGCTTGCTAAAGCGCTAAAGTTATATTATGAAAACGGCCCTAAGGACAGAAAGTGCTTGCTACCGACAGGGGTAAAAGAGCACTTACTGACCGCAATGCTTATTACGTTTTTTCCACGATCGGCGCACAAGTTTACAAATTAAATTTAAATATTATTTTGACATATAAAAAAAAATTTGCTTGCCATTTTTACCTCCCGCTACCCTTGGTAAGGGAGGTATAGGGATCGTGCTAAAAATCACATATCGAGATTTTAGTAAATGACCACGTTTTAAGGTTCGTAGAATCTAATTTTAACATTTTCACGATGATGTGTGTGTGTGTGTGTGTGTGTGTGTGTGTGTGTGTGTGTGTGTGTGTGTGTACGGATTTTGTTAGTGCTCTAATTCAGAAAATTCTGAAACTTTGTATTTCTACCCTATTCTAATATGGAAAGACACCATTAGATTTTGGTGTAAATCGGATGACCGGAAATGGCACTTTACCTGAAGCTCATAATGGTTTTTCTTCAAAAAATACCATTAAATGCTATTTTTCGCATTTTTGTCATTATAAAAATTAAGAAAATTAAAGAATATTGAATTTTCTACAGGAATACATTAATACTTTTTCTATATATTTTACAGATAAATTTTAAAATCTTTTTTTTTAATCCCAAAGCCTATGATAAACACAATTTCTTTGTTGTACAGTTCATATTTCAAATGAATGTAACTACTGGTGAATGTCACTGTTAAAAAACTAATCACTTCAAATTAATAATAGTGTCATTAAAAAAAAAAGTAAATAAAGCAATAGTTATATGCAATGGAACAGTTTGCAGCATTAGTAAATACGGAGGTACGTATTTAAATTAATAAAAATTAAATAGCGGGAGTTTTCATGTTGGCCACATCAGATACCCTATCACTAAAAAAAAAGTTTCTGCAAAATCCAAGAGATAGATTTGTGGAGGTGCAGATTAGCGGAGCTTTACTATAACAGTATTTTTGTGCACTTTGATTCCTTTAAATTTTAATGTTTCAATAATATTTATACGACTAAAATCAATGTATAAAATTTGATATGTCTGTTTCTATGTCACGTCTAGTTTCTGATTTTTCTTACAAGTATGTATTTCCGTTTCATGTTTGTTACGTGTGAGTATGTGCTAAGTGCGTTGTAAAGAGGTCGCAACTACCAACGGTAACTTTGATCTTTACTTCTACCAAGGTCGTTGCGGGCAGATGTTTTTAAAGCTACCATAAAACGAAGAATATCTATCATTTTATGTTTAGTTTGATAACAATTGGTAGAGAAATGTTAGTGGACGATAGTGTTGTGTGTTCTTAGAAATGCCATAGCTAACTTTGATAGAAAGGATAAATATTTGAAATGATATACAAATATTTTAAATACATAGATTATTATGGTGTATTTGTATTTTGATAAATTTTAAAATATTTTGTATGAAGCACTAACTATAGTTGCTGCTGATATTATTGTATAACAGTTACGAGTAGGCCCATAATAAATAAATACATTTCAGCTCTGGCGTCCACAATTACCGTAGGTACTCGTTTTTCGAGACCGATAGTACCAGAGAAGTTGGTGTACGTAACCTGTGCGTCAGCCACTGATTGCTATGCAACCAGAGCGGCATGGAAAATACTCCTTCTACAGCTAGCACCATCTATGTTTAACATGGACAACTGGTCAGATCATCGCATGCGAGTGCGATTATTGCCTGATATTGTGACATTTTAACAACTACTGATTCAAACCGAGTAACCTCAGATTCGATCTGAAGATTCAGACTATTCGGAGATATAGCGCCTTAATGCGCACGGCCACTACACTGGCAAGTCCATAATATGAGACATAATATTTTAGTATTTGTACTTGTTTCCCTACACAACTTTTTGTTGTAAAAAGCAGTATAGGTTGCCAGATTTATGAAACTTAATTTCTTTATAATGTTTTTATCTCTAAATTTATTGAATATATGTAGAAATGGGAAATAGAGCGGAAAATATATTACGAGAGAAATGGGTTATCTACAATAGAAGTGGAAAGGTAACGACAAAGAGGAGAAATATTGCAAGGAAGAATAATAAAAACTGATAAAGAAAACAAAAGATAAGAACAAGTAAATAGGATAACAATCGAGCTATAATCAACAGTACAAAAATATTATAACTCAATTTACCACGATACTTACATGAAGAAGGAAAAAAGGGAAGATTCAAATTAATCGCGCGGTTTAGATGCGGCAATGAAGAGAATGGTAACAAAAAATGAAAACCAGAAGAGGAACAAAAATGCCGAATCTGCAACAATAAGAAAGAAACATTATGGCACTTTGCGTATGAGTATGGATCATAGGAAGAAAGAAGCATGAACGAGATATTGGATGATACAGGTACAGGAGAAGAATATTAGAAAGAAGAAAAATGTAAATTTTTCAATAAATAATATGTAAATATAAATAAATTGTAATTAACAAATATTCACAGTTGAAATGTATTTTCAAAGCCATTTTTGGCACGAATAAAATAAAACTAACTATTGAAAATGTAGAAAAAATAATATTTGACAGTTTTTCATTTCTCCATACGGATGTAAAAATGAGGAATACGAAAAATTGTAATTTTTTGTATTGTAGTAATGGAGTTTTATTAAAGGCAAAAAAATCTACACACACACACACACACACACACACACACACACACACATATATATATATATATATATATATATATATATATATATATATATATATATATATATATATATTAAGGGTAACTTATCATAGCTTCCTTCTGAGAAGAAAGATAATCTATTTATTTTCTAATTCTAACACAGACAGCAGACGGCGTAGAAAAAAACCTTAAGCAAATATAAAC
The DNA here is from genome assembly GCA_943142095.1 of Ophonus ardosiacus. Taxonomy (NCBI): domain Eukaryota; kingdom Metazoa; phylum Arthropoda; class Insecta; order Coleoptera; family Carabidae; genus Ophonus; species Ophonus ardosiacus. Next base: position 49,899,047 of record OW964825.1, on the reverse strand, counting down.
ACTAACAGGAATATCTATTTTCCGGTAGGTAGTTGTAAACGAAGCTTTATTTATTTTTAGTGTACGTTGTACACACATTAACTGTCTTTATTTATTGGTTTACCTTCCGAGAACATTACGCATCAAAACTGTTTAAAATAGATAATCTATAATTTAAATAAAAGAAGAGCGAGAGTAATCAAATAATTCCTAATTAACCTTAAAAACGTTCACTTTTAGTTTTAGTTGAAAGATATAGAACAGATATAGTGTAAACAAGTCGTACAATATACCTAAATTAGTTCTTTAATCTTTTATGTAGAGCATAGACCTAAATTTCACCTATTTACATCTATAAATGATTAAGAATAAGACAAATTTCTTTGATATTTCCTTGCTCAAAAGTGGCCTATTAATCTTAGACAATAATGCTTCAAATAATTAAATTTTACTTTTAATTCGGTAATCATATTTTTGTTTTGCATGTTCCGTAACTGAACAAATTGGTTTAGAATTTTATAAAAATAACTTTAGCCAGGGTAACGAATTAATCACAAACAAACGTAATGACATTTTACCTGTCAGAAACGTATCTGTCAATTGTATGTGTATTATTATTGAAATAACAAATTACTAAAAAGTATTATTTTGATGCAAATTATATTTTATAATTTCTGACAGGTAAAATGTGTAAATTTTTAATTGCATCAGATGTAGAATTTTATGTTCTTCAATAATAGTAACAGAAATTTTCAAAAAATAATATTTAGAAGTTTTTTTTTAAAGAAACTATTACTTCCGGTTGTCCAATTGTTACCAAAATGTAATCAGCTCCTCCCAGGATTGTCAGATTGAGGAAACTACAGTTAAATATCTTTTAAGTCTTCTGGTATTTGAGAAACCGTGGTTCCAACATCCACACATCCACATACACACACACGGACATCATCGTAAAAATGTTATAATCGGATTACATTATTTTTCTTAAAAAAGTAAATATTATTATTAACTATTTTTTGACGTATTTTTAATGCTGTCAACAATTGACATCATTTTATTTATTTAGTTACTAGTTGCTATGAGTTTGAAAGAAAACTGTATTCCGATTGGCGATATTTAAAATTTTTTAAATCTAAATTACAACTCTAAGGCCCAGTCTTACCATCTCTGGTTAAAATTTTAACTATCAGTTAAATAAACAATATTGAATCGGATTATTGACAGCAATTATAAATTTTTCATTTGACAGTTCATTTTGTTTCGATTTTGTTTATTTAACTGGTAGTTAAAATTTTAACCAGAGATGGTAAGATTGGCCCTAAATGCATCATGCAGCAGCAAATGCATTTTAAAACCTTTTATATTATATTTATTAATATAAATTTGGAAATTAAATTAATACTATAAAACAGTAACTTTTATAAAATTTTAAATTCAATTGGCTCGGTTACAAAATAAAATATGATTACTGAATTAGTTGCAGAATTTAATTCTCTAGGTCCGGTAGTTTTATCGCCGGTTAAACAGCCCGTTAATTTAACTGTCAGTTAAAAGAAAAACACAGCATCGATATTGTAGCATAAATTGTAAAAATTACACATGTGTCAATTTTTCAATGCCACATTGTTATTATAACCGACAGTTTAACCAGAGATGAATATATCGGGCCTTAAACATATATATGAAGGATTATTGTTGAAAGTAATAGACCACTTTTTCACGAGGAAAAACTATTTTCTCATGTTAAACGCCCATGGCCCGCTTTTCATGTAACACCCGGTATATATTATCTTCGTTACAATTCAAAGAAGCAATTATATCATCTATTCATCTTCTTATTGGCCGTCATTGTAAGCTGTCATTTGTCTATTTTAATCTCCAACAAAACAAATGAAAATCGTGACAATCATGACGAATACAATGTACTACTTCAAAAATAAAACAATGGAGTATACTTAGAATTTTGACAGATAAATCAAAACATTTTAAATATATCATGCTAAACAAAAGAATGAGGCATAGCTGATAATTTTTTGTTTCTAAATATGGAAAGTTGTTTTTTATGCATTCATCAGAGATAAAAATATATTGTTGTTTTTTGAAATATATTTAAGTAGATTGCCACACCCAGCAATGGATAAAAAATGTGATAAAATATTTCTTTATATTTTTCTTTTCTTTTCAGCGACACTGATGCATTTTTCATTCCTGGCGGCATTTTTCTGGCTGAACACAATGTGCTTTAACATTTGGTGGACATTTAGGTGAGTAACTTTTTATTTTGCGTGTCTGAATAGCTTTTTAAATTTAGTGCGGTTTTAAGCATTTATCTCGGTATTTATTTTATGGAGCAAAATCGCGTAAACGACAATTAAGCGTCATAAAATTTAATGTATAGTGCACTCAGTTTTCAAGAAGATCGTTAAATTATATATCACGCTGCGAAGATTGTATGGAATTAGTTTTGCAATAAAAAACAAGTTTAATACTTAATGGGTGTATATTAAAGAAGTATGTAGTTTTAGGTTTTAAAGTAATGCTAAAAATGTAACAGATTTACTTTATTTTGTCTTTTTGTTCATGCATAAAATAAAAATTTAAGAACGGATTTGAAAAAGTGGCCAGCACATTACCTTCCGCCATTTTTTTGTATTTTATACAAAAGTTCCTTGGAAGAGATTCTATAGCGTGAGTATTTTTTAAAGTGAAACATTGGGTTTGTCCGTTTCATATAAAACGAAACATAGGGAACGAATTTGACATTTGGTAAGACGTCAATAGAGGTTAGATTTGTTTAAATAATTATACCTGCATTCTAAATTAAAATTAGTTGTAGAAAAAATATAGTATGCACCTTGTGCCCGAGTGGTTTTCTGACTCAGTTAAATTTCTTACAATATTTAAATATAATACTTCTGTCAAATTCATTCCCCATGTGTCATTTTAAATGAGACAGACAAATACATTGCTGTCAATCAAATGTCAGATCATAACTTATAGGAAAATTCAACGGCTATCTGTCATATTGACAAGATGTCATTAGAGGTTAATTTTGATAAATAATTATTCCTGTTTTCTAAAAATTAAATTTAGATGTAGAAAAAATACTGTGTGCACTTTGTGCCCGAAATATGTTTAGTGCTTTCGAGGGGTTTTCTGACTCCGCTAAATTTCTTACAATATTTAAATATAATACTTCTGTCAGATTCGTTCCTTATGTTTCATTTTAAATGGAACGGGCAAATACATTGCTGTCAATCAAATATCAAGTCGTAAGAATGGATATGAAAAACTCAATGTTTCACGTTAAAAAATACTCACTGTATATCCAGTAAAACTGTAACACGAACATATACTATTTTCTATAAATTCCATGCCGAAAGTTCCTTGGAAAATATTTTATAAATCCAATAAAATTATAACACCAACATACACTATGTAAATTGCACTTGACACTGACATCTGTCAATTAGAATTATTTGAATATATCAACTGTTTCCATGATTATAGCAAAGATGGCTGATTTATAATAGTTAATCTTTTTAGGAAAATGTATAATCAAACCGTATAAACAATAAAATATTCTTTCATATTGATAATCACATAAAATGTCACAAAATGATATTTAACTGCATTTTTTCAAGAAAAACTGTTAAGAACTTCAAATAAGGGAACTTCCGGTTGACCAATTATAACCAAAATCTAACAGCTCTCCACATGGATGTAAAGAAGAGGCGGAATATGAAAGAATTATAATTTTTAGAGTTGTAGTATTCACGAACACACACACACACAACGTACGCATACACAAACAGTCATATACAGACTTCATCGTAAACTAGTAAAATCTTTTCTAGGAACCCTAAAACGTTCTTATTCATTAAAAATTCACCACCAAATTTTTTGATCGTGGACAATACCTTCCTTACCTAAAGGTGACGGAAGTTAAAATAGTGTACTGTTTTTAACGGACGTAAAAAAATAGAATTAGTATATTTTCCTTAGTTTTTAGTCATTGATGAAGGTGTGCCACAGGACTATTTTTAGTTAGTTGTTGATTTTATGTTTATGTTGACCCATTAAAATCCTATCAATGTATATAAGCTATAGCATAAATATTTTATGTTGTTTATAAAAAAGTGTTTTGTCCCAACTTCCTTTATTTTTTTTTCGTCTATAGAGTTTATAGATCAGTGTGTTTACATTGATATTTTTACTTCAGTTTAAAATAGATTTCAGTGCATTAATTATATGCTTTGAAAGTTGTCATGCAGAAGAAGTATGATAAAAAATTTAAATGAAAAACAAGGAATGTGTTGTTTGAAAATAAAACTAACAGTTGTGATTCAGAATGGCTCATTGAATGTAAGTTATTACTATGAACACAAAAAGTTAGCATTGCATTTGTAACAGAACACAGATTATTAAGGAATTAATTTAAATAATTAATTTGCAGCTAACTAGTACATACACTCGCCGTCAAATGAGTATGGACTGATGCTCAACTTTTTCCCTTCTCCGCGCCCTGTCCCTTGTCCTGTGGTGTCCGCAGTTCCAGAAAATTAATTGTATGAAACTTTTATTTTAACTAATTTTCTATAAAATAAATCGTAAACGATTGACAGAGTTAAAACACTGCTAGTCATCTCCTAATCATCTTTCATGCTACCACCCATTATTCTTTAAAGAGCCTTAAATTTAAAAATATCACTAAATATCCATTAGATATTTGACAATTAATTATTCAAATGGGCCCAAAACCATAACAAAAAATAGTAAAATGTACACTTTGTCTTTAAAGTACTACTCAATAAATAACGATTAAGATAAAAAAAAACATTTTTTTAATAATTACTTTGCGAGATATTTGAATTTATTTCCAGGGCCACAGATGACGTCACACTATTGGTATCTTTCTCGCGCAGCCTACTACAGAAACTGGTGTGAGAAAGATAGCTATAGGTTTCTTTAAAAATCAAATGCAGTTATACAAAAAACAATTATGACTTTGACACCACGAATTGCTTCAAAATTATACGAACTTACATTTAAAAAATATTTTAAAAAATTGGTTTATGGGCCCATATGTGTAAATAATACTTTGAAAAAGTCACTTGATCTGAAAGAAAATGTGAAGTCGAAGTTCATTATCATGTGACAAACTATCGCCTACTTATAAATAGAGTATTTATGAAAATAATTTTTTTTTATTACTATGAAAAATATTGTATAAATTTGCATTGAAAATACTTTTTTTTAAAAATGTGAAACCCGCTTATTGGCAACAGTGTAGAAATCTCCAGTCCACACTTATTTGACGGGAACTATAGTACAGTAATGCCCATATTCATACACTCGTAAATTGTTAAACGGTTCGTTATAATTTTTATCCAGTAAAAATAGTCGACACTGAAAGAAAAATCGAAATATAATTGGTCAAGTTTGATTCTATTTGTCAAAAATTATAACGAGCCGCTTTTAAATTTTACCAGTGCTTATGAATACGGATATTAGAGTCTTTAATACGATTAATAATTTGTGATTACTACGGCAACAATGGGGATACTCTTGTTTCTTGCAGAATCTGTATCCTGGTATGGTAACCATGAATGAAAGTACAAGTAAAGTTTGCCCTTTGTACCGCAAAGGAAATCCAAAAAGAGGAAGTTGAATAATTTGGCGATAAAATAAATGAGATACAGAAAATATTCGATCACAATATCTCAAATAAGTTTTATGTATTGGAAAAAACTACATCCTGTGAGTCACGCATACATTAAGTATCCCTTGCTTATATCGTAACAATATATGTACATCATCCCTGTTATTCTATTAATATAAAACGATAGATCCATAAACATGTCAAACTGTCATTTATTTATCTCTTGTTGTCATGGTGACAAAGATAACATTATATCGTGCTTGTCAGCAGACTTGTAGGGTTTTAAGTTACAGAGTTGTGCGTCAAGGGTGACCAAAATCAAAACAGAAAACGAATATTTCAGTCATTATTTTTAGAATCGATTTAATAAATATTCGCTAGTTATAAGTAGTTTGTGCGTCATGCGAATTTTTTCTATTGGAATATTGTAAAATAAATTTAGAAGATTTAATGATTAGTCGAAATAGAAATGGGAATATTATTCTAAGAAGATTGGAAAGATTTAATATGTTTTTACACACATTAATTAGATTCGCATTTAGTTTATTAGTTTACAAGATCTTAAAACTTTATGATACTTTAATATCTACTCTATTCCAATTTTTTTTTTCTTTTATTGCCTTTTTGAAACTCGGAATTCATATTCAAATAAATTCATGCAAAAAATAACGACACAACGAAAGTATTTATGATGATATCAGGCGGAAACTACGTGCTTTTGTGTGGAAATGAAAGTTATTGTGAATGATTTATATTATTCTTCAGGTAAGAATGGCATTGCGCAATAAAAAGTGTATGATTCTTGGCATATGTTATTGAAGTACGTAGTTTCTTTTTGTCACACAGTTTGTAAAATCCTAGAATCTATTCATAAGGCGATGTATGTTTGCCGTAACTCTGTTCAGAAAATGTTTGGACCTGTCAACATTGTTTGTATACATTAGCATCTATTTTAGCATTTTTGTGTCTCGTGTTGATTCACCTAATTTATCAATAATGCCGATGCCGTAAAAATTATCAAAAAGGGTCTTGTTTACATGGGCGTTTCTTTATACAAAAAAAAAAATAGTTTCTAAGTAGGTGTTAGCATAGATTACAGAGCGAATTGAACTACCTATAAACGAAATATTATTGCGCAATGCCATTCTTAAGACAATCCTATAGCAATCCTGAAAATGATGTAAAACATGAAATTCGCGAGAAACGCTGTACAGCCCGCACTATTGAACAATTCATTAAAAACTATACATACTGTGAAAGAAGAAAGGATGATATACAAATTAACCGTACTTTTTTGAAAAAAAAAAATTTAGGGGCCAAGTTATGACTACTTGAAAAAAAAAAGTTTTTGATAGCTGATATCAGTCTTTTGCAAAATTTCAAAATTTCATTTGAAATATATTATTTATTGGTTTTATGTTAATAACATGCTCAAAATTTATACTCAAATAGATAGAAATAGAGGCTGAGGAGTTTCGGGCGATAAACAATATTTTCTAGAAGTTTTATTAATTTGCGCTCATAGTTCAGTAAGTGTTCTATAAGTTCTCGTCATCAAAAATCGAGGTACGATCATAAACATGTTAACCACTCTGTACTATAAAACTAGAATGGAATAGTTTATGCACTAGTATAAAACTAGAATGGAATAGTTTAACACGGTACTCCACAAATTGCTTTAGCTTTGTGTGCAAAACAGTGACAATATTGAGTGTTATTATTTATGATGGGCAGAAGTTTTAGATTTCTTTGCTATGGACGGTTAAGCAGTAGGCGTGTTTCTTCGGACTGTGATTCGTGATAAAATTGAATAAAGTGAACATGATCAAAAAGAAAATTGTTTCTTTGGTCGTTATTCGTTATCCCCACTCTTTCATGTTGTGATTACAACACGCCATTCTCCTTTCCCTTCTGAATCAGTCTTTTCGCATGATCACTGTGATTGAAATAACAAAAGATTTGAGAATTTCGGAAAAAGCAAGCAATGAAATATTGGAATGTGCAAATTTATGTCTACATCACAATCATCCGAACTACTAGATCTTGAATTAGTAGATTCAACATTCATTACTGATTTCGATTTTTCTAATATTAGGTCCTGCAGCAATAAAAAAAAGTTAAAGAAACTTGTTTCCATATTTTACTTCACATTCCATACCAAAAATATTATTTCTGCTTCAGCGCAATCCATCTTTAAACTATTTTCGATTTGGGTATTATTTCAATCAAAATATCTGATTTATCATTTGACGTTTGCCGCTAGTTCGTTCGACGTTGTGTAGGTTTCGCGTCAATCGAGTTAATTTTGCTGTTTCTTTGGAATTAAATTTAATCATGGTTCGAAGGAATCATTATTTAGAAAATCATAATCACAGTCCGGAAAAACACGCCTAAGTGTATGACCGTCCCTCGATTTTTGGTGACGAGAACTATACCTTCACTTCGTTACGCTTTCCTACCTCAGATATACAGTAGGGGACGTATCAATATTGTCTTCTGGACTGTAGTTGAATCATCTACATAATTGCCTCGTCGCTATAGGATTAGAATACTATAGACAGGAACTTTGGTACTGTAGATTTTTTTTGTTCTGCTGTGAACTTATCAAAATTGTTTTTTTTTTCTTTTAACATTTGTTTGATAACGTCTTTAAATTCTAAACTCTAATAGATGCTGTGTAAAAAGTGAAATGACTTTACAAAAACTAAAGTGCCTATAGTGGTCTGGTTTGAAATTATCTAGTCCACATTCACACATTACGGAATTCAGAGTACTGGTAGACCACTTCTCAGCTAAATTGCCTAATTACTTGCTGGTCTAGAGTCAACTAATTGCGCGATTTAAATTAGCAAGAGGCGTCAGACTGCTACTGCCTTAGAAAACCACATGTGAAAAATTATACACCATACGGGCTAAATAGAGTCATTAGTTATTTTATTTTCTAAGAAATTGTAACATAGGATAGGATATAAATAAATGTATACTTGTGCTTTCTATGCAGCTATGTGTACGGGTGTGACAAGATGATATATTTTAGGCTTGGAGAAATTATCAGGCGACATTTATGGATATTTATATAAAAACAAATAAAATGAAATGTGTTTCAAGCTATAGAAAGTTGGTTTTAGTGCAGTTACACCAACAAGGCTTAAATTTTAAGTTAGGTATAAACTAAAAGATGTAAAAAGAAATTTTGTCAGCATTAAATTACAATTCATTTAACATTTCATTTCGATGCAATTCGCGATGCAAGTTTAGACGTTTTGCGCCTCTAGCGAACTTGTTTGGAGGGTATTGAGATCTGTCAATCTCGTGTTTACTTTACTTTGTAATATTTTTGCGTAATTTCTCTTATATTTGTATTATTATACAAATTTAAGTTCTTTGCGATAAGAATATACAATACTTTTGTATATAAGCATCGTTTCCATCTATCTAGTATTGATATTGTAACTTTTATGGTAGGTATTACTTACAAGGTTATGTAATGATTTCATTGCAATATTTTTATATCATTTCAGTTTCATTAAATATTCAATAACATCGTAGTTGTTATTATATTATTATTTTAAACATATTTTTTATATAAAAATTTAAAAATAAAGCGAAATTACACAAAAATATGACAAAGTAAACACGAGATTGACAGATCTCAATACCCACCAAAGAAGTTCACTATTTAGTCGCTAGCGTTGCTGCCGTCTAAACTTCGCGAATATTGTCAATTTATAGGTCAGTCGGCAAGGCATTTAAAAAAAGCTATTGTGGAAATAAATGGTAGTAATATTTCAAAATAATTTTCAAATTTTCGTGCAAAAAATGTAATAAGCATTGCGGTCACTAATTGCACCTTTACCGATATCGGATGTATTCAAAATCATCCTCAATTGGTAGGAAGCAAAATCTATGTTTATTTATTTATTTATTTATTTATTCATTCGCACAATTTTTGTGTTGGTAGGTGGAATTTTGAGAATTTTCATGCATGATTTATTGATATATCATATAGTATAATCGTTTATGCAAATGATGTTTGGCATTGCGAATATATGCATATATGATTCACCTTGTATTTCCATTTCTAGTTGCTATTGTCTCTGTTTAATAACCTCTCCATTTTTTAAAATTGAGGGCGTGATGTAATTTTAATAATTTCGAGATATATTTTGCAAGAATTGTAGGAATCACGTTTTTTTTTAATTTGACAAGCATTAAAGACATTATCATAATTATATATTACATTACGCGAAGAAAACATTTTTATAAAAAAAGAAACAGAAATTTTTAATTCAGTTTTCTTACAAATAATAGAGTTCTTTGCAGATGTGTTGTCTTGTTCTACATATCGTTAGCTGAGTATTGGTTTGTTCCAAGTTCGAAAATAATATATTCGAGAAAATGAGATTTAAAAGTTTTTATTTCATTATTTTTTATCCTGTAAGCTTAAAAGGAAGAGATTCTCTTACCCAGAGATAATAAAAAATTGAAATCCTTTGACAATTTTTAATTCATAAACCATCATATAGTATTCTTCACATAAGAATGGCATTGCGCAATAAAAATAGTATGATTCTTGACGACGCACGTAATTGAAGTAGTTTCTTTTTTGCCACACAGGTTATAGAATTTGTAAGGCGACGTATGTTGTAACTCTGTTCAGGAAATAATTTGGAATTATCAATATAGTTCGTATACATTGTGGCGTGTAATTTAGCATTTTTGTGTCTTGTGTTGATTTTGATTTATTAAAAAAAAAAAAACTATCGAGAAGGACTAGACTAATGGTCTTGTCTGCATGTGCGTTTTTTTTTTAAGCAGGAAATAGTAAACTACATCCCAAGTGGGAGATGTTTCGTTACAGCTGAGGGTTTATGTATATTAACGAGAGGCGAAGCCTCAGATAAAGGGCGAGGCTGTGATGAAACTCCCACCGAGGTTATGTATACTATTTTATGCACAATCATCCTCATTTTAAATCAATAATTTTCAAAATAAATCAATAAGTTATAACTTTTAATTTTATTAATATTTTTGACAGCTCTCTTAAAATTTGTTTAGCCTACTTAATTATATAGGGATCTATGGCAAAGTTGCTAGGCAACCTCTACAAAAACATTTCCAACCCTAGAGATGAACATGAAATCTGTTTTTTTCAACCCAAGAGATTGTCATTAAAGTTAGGAATGCCGTACTTCCCAACCTCCAAAAGATTAGGAATTAGTATATTACTATAATGATTGTGAATAATAGTATATTACATGCGAGGTGGGAGATGTTTCATTACAGCCGAGGATTTATGTATATTACCGTGAGGCGAAGCCTCGAGATGAGATAAAGCGCGAAGCTGTGATGAAACTCCCACCGAGGTTATGTATACTATTTTATTCACAATCATCCTCACTTTAAATCAATAATTTTTAAAATAAATTAATGAGTCTTTTAATTTTATTAATATTTTTGACAGCTCTCTTCAAATTTTTTTTAGTCTACTTTATTATAAGGATCTATAACAATGTTGCTAGGCACCTCTACATAAATATTTCCAACTCAAGAGATGGAAGTAAAATATATTATATTCAAAACAAGAGATTGTCATTAAAATTAGGAATGACGTATTTCCCAACCTCCAAAAGGTTAGGAATCGGTATATTAGTACATAAATGATTGTGAATATATTTTGAGATATTTTCCTAGTCGGTAGTATCACAGATTATATAGAGAAGAGTGAATAGACACTTACAAAATTGACGTCACTGCAAGAGAGAGATAGAAGTTCATGCATCCAAACAAACCTCCCCTCGTTGTCTTGTGTCCCGTTCCCTGTTCCTATCTGTCATTGTGTTCGCATCTGTTATTCAGTGTTAAACCTAATTCTTTATTGTGATGTGTACGTTGTGTTTAATAAAAATGAGTTTAAAACCAGAAGATGTGTCTGGGGCAACTTTTTTGTTTGATAATATTGAATATCATTCGATTATTCAACTAAAACGATGGGTAGAATGTAGAGTCTACGGCTGATGACAGATCGTTGTTTGGACGGGGTAACCATAGCAACCTTGATTTCTATGCTTTGCCGTTAGAGGCGCTCGTGCAAATTGCAATTTTGTAAGTGTCTATTGGACTATAAACGAAACATTTTTGCGCAATCACATTCTTACGTGAAGAATATTATATGTTACAGTAAAATATTAAAAAAAAAAACTTCTAGCAGTTTCGCAAAATGAAAGTAAAACTAACCAAGAAATCATTGCAATTCCTATTAAGGCTTGCATACGAATTATGATATACACTGTTCAATTATCGTTACGAAATGAATTGGTATTCTGCAACGATCTATTCCTGCATATAAACATAACAAACGCCGATCGTGTATGATTCACAACGATTCGCATTTGTTTATCCATAAAGTGGGCCATACCAGTGACCCCAATATGAATTTCGCAAGCGGAGAAAAAATCATAAATTTCTTTTTCTTTGAACATGTGCTTCATATATTTTTATAACTATTAAGTTTGACTTCTTGTCATCTCTGAAATTAATTATTGTAAACGTCCTATGAAACCAGGAAATTAATGAAATAACAAATTTGAAACAAGATAAATTAAAAATGTGAAAAATGGTTTTCGGAAATTCAAAAAGAAAAGACAAAATGAGAGATTATTAATTATACTAGCCATCAAATAAATATGGGCTGATGCTCAACTTTTTCCCTTCTCCCCTCCCTGTCCCTTGCCCTGTGGTGTAACCGCTTTTCATAACAGAATTTTCAACATGGCTACGGAATTGGCAACAGTCTCCAGTCCGTACTTATTTGACAGGAACGTTTTAAAATTGAACTTTTCAAATATTTTTAATCAGGAAATACGAATAGACTGTATTGATATTCTCGTATATTCGTGTTTATGTTTGAAAGTTATTCAAAAATTAAAAACTAAGTATCATACGGCAATCTGTTATCTTACGAGAAGTCCAAATTTGAAAAACGAGCCGCGAGGCGAGTTTTACAAAGGATAAGTGCGTTAACAGGCTTTGTTTTTTATACTATTTTTTTCTATTGAAGTAATTTACAATGAGATTTTTAAAAAATGTGGCTTGGCATAAATATGACAATGATGTTTTTTTGTGATTTTTTTTTTTTTAAGTTTTACATTTCGACTATAGCATGTTGTGAATTTTGTCTGATTGTACATAAATAAATTGTATCAAACAGTGCGCTTATAGATCTTCTTCTCAACGACGTGTTATCAGTGCTTTTATAGACTCATAAGAACTCCGAAATAGAAAAAATAGTTATTTATGTATTAGGCACTGAAGTTGTATTTTATTGTATCACGAATGTGGAAAATAAATCATATGAGTGATCGAAAGGAACATTTATTTGATAGTTAGGTTAAAAATAATCTGTCAGTTTGACAGTCAATGTTGCTAACCTCGGACAGTTTTCGTAAAGAATATTAAAAATTATGTGTTATATGATAAACTTATTCGTCGGAATTATTTAGTTCATTCTTCTTGTACATATTTTTGTCATTTTACATACAAATTTGCTACTGTACATCCGTACACCTGCCCAAATTATCTGACTACATCAATTATCATAAGGTTGGCAACACTGCAATGGGGGATTCCACCATTTTTTTTTATAATTTCATCTGAAAATATTAGGAAAACTAAGACTATTGATGAAAATCCGGCGAAAAAATTCCTATTAATAAGCGAGTTATGTGTTTTTTTATCAAACTGTTTTCATCATGGACCTAAATGATCTTGAAATATATTTACATAAAATAAATGAATATTATAACACTGTATAAGTCTACATACTTTATAATTACAGGTGTATTTAAATTATTAAGTTTAATGCAAGAAATTAATGTTAAAATAAAAACTGTTTGGAAACTGCAATACAGGAATGCTAGCCCCTCCTTTCGAATTTGAATTTCTTAACTTCCATTGATAGTAACCCCCACCTCCTAACACGCTATTTGTTATGCATGTATAGGCGGTCTTTCGGTCGCCAATCAAAATATTATATATTGGATTTCATATTAGTGTCGAAGCGCTATAACAAAAAATCCCTTATTTCCGAAATATCTCAATTATACCATTTCATTGTTTTATTAATATTCGTTATTCAGCATACATTCGTATTTTTTTACTATTTTCCTTTAATTCGATTGAGATGGAATCCCCTATTGCATGAAATCGTGGTATAATGTATAATGGATTATTTTAGTACGGATTTCTGAACTTTTAATGGTGATTTTTGTGTACTTTATTGACGATTTCAAATAAAATGTTTTCTGCATCCTACAATAACGATAGCTGATATTTAAGTTGCTGTGTTGCAAATGCAAAGACGTGTTGCGGACTCCAGTTTAAGAAACGCTGTTCTACATTGTAGATTCTACACTACAATATCTTTCTTTGAACATAACTGACACACTTAAAATAAAGATATAAATTCTAATTATATATTAATTAATCATTTTACTAATATTATTAATTAAACTTTCAAGCTCTTAACATTATCTGTCGTCAATATATCAATTCTTAATCCCATATATAACTTTTCTCTCTCAATTTCTCGGTAGAAATTTAAATCCGGTTTAGTGAAAGTCTTCTTTTGATGCGTAGCTTTACAGCAGGATCTAGTTACATGGGCGGTACCACATGTAAGAGTAAGACGGTATGTTTGTAAGACAGAGAGAAAGTTATATAGTGACCCGAAAGTGGGTCGCAGTGACCCAGACAGGTGGTCAAACAACGAGCGAGTCTGGACTGGTGTTAAGTATGGGACAGGACGGTTGAGAAATATTGCGTACATGCGTACATGTAGAGTATAAGGACTTATAAGGACAAGTAGCCAAATTGTAAAGTTATGAAATAATTTTTAACCTAAAAAGGGGATATGTATCTCTTACAAAATTATTAATTTAATATAACTTTATTAACCGTTCTATGATAAATGAATACATTTTGTTGTGAGATGACGTTTAATAAGCATACTTAAGGTGGTTTAATTTTTTCCGTTGACCGTTTATTAATGGGTTATGCTACGGACAGAAAATTATTCATTAATGCATTTTTTTTTTATTACTAAACGATTTTAGCGAGTAGGTTACAGACAACCACATACAATTGTCAAAACTTATGTGTCAAACATTATGAACCTAAAATTTGGAATAAAATTAGTTTTTCCAAGTTACGCTAATGGAAAAAAATTGTAACTAATTAATTGTTAATTGGCGTTAAAATGTCTCAATCATTAATCGCCCTTATTAATACACTTGACAGTTAATATTTATTTACGATACAAGTACGTAAAGCTGGTCTTTAGTCACAATATCAAACAAATATTTGTGTTCATGAATTAGAATATATATATATATATATATAGAAGTTACTGTAGATAAATAACTATTAAAGTAAAAAGACATACGTTTCTTATTCGTAGTCTAATCCGAGCTATTTTTTTTAACTCGCTGGATGTACGTATATGTTTATATTTACCTGTATAAATCTCGATATAAACCTACAGAGATAAATTATATAATAAACAACCCAAAATTACTTCGTACAAAAAATTGAATAAAAAAGGCCAGTGTTTATATTCTTGAGTATAGACTAAACATTTCAATAAACGTCTCTAATTAAAATATTTAGAATGATTCCCTGCTTGTTATTTAAAAATATCACGTAGTCAATATGGAAAACAAAAAGTGTAAATAAGATGAAATAAATGAGCGTCATTACGCTATCAGAGCGTCGAGAGCGTCTTGTGAGAACAGTTGCCGGCGCCAGAGTGTCGATTAGTTCTCACACCCGCCGCTGTGTCGCCACTACCATAGCACACTTGATAGGAAGCTCTGTGGAGCGTTATAACAGATAAAATATTATTTCTAACACTCTATACTTTAAATTTATTACCATAACACCATAACAGGGGTTCTAAAAATGTTTGCCAAAAGGGATGTGAAAAAGAGCAGCTATTTTTTCATGGTGGCAAATGATGGAGCAGAGTTCCCGCAAACATCGTCCAACTTGGCTTTGATTCGCACAGACGTATTGCCTTTTAAATGCAAGAATTTAACCTCGGTACGATTTTAGATTTTATCCATTTTTATAAAACACTGAATTTGACTGACACAAATGACTGAGCAATAACTAAGCGTCCAAAATGGTTGAAATTTTCAGAGGTTTATTTCAAAGCATCATCATTTAGTAAATTCTGTCCTTGAACAGGTTTCAACGTAAATGTATCCAAACTAATCTGTCCTGCGCCTCCCTCCTAAGTCTCGTAATTTTGTCCGTTCTTAATTTCAGTAAACATTCCAAATTTTCTTCGTCTTCTTTCCCTTTTTCCATGTATATTCCCTTCAATTATAAAGCCTCATTTTCCTAATGCATAAGAGCTATAATTAATAAAGCGCAATGCGAAAAAATATTTGTCATATGGCAACATTTACTACCATTTCCAGCTTTGCATAAGGATTAATGCTTGAGAGCAACGTGTAAGAACAAAAGTTTACAAACTTCTAACCTGAACTGTCAACTGTAAATCTATTTTATAATTATTAAATTTTTAATTTTTCGGTATGGATGTAGATACAGATAAGTATGGTACATAACATATTAAAAAAATATCTGATGTGGACAGCACATGACTTCCTTGTACGCCTGTTACACTGTACATATTTTGTTAAAATTAAAATATGTATTATAACAGACCCAATCATAAAATTGCACGTATTTGACATAATTTGACATCAACATTTTATTTTTTTGTTAATTTTTGTCCTAATCCATAGCAAACTTAATTAGAGAATACAAAGAGCTAATTTAATCATAATTGATGTTTTCGACGCAGAATTCAATTCTCTAAAACTTTTATTTGAAGCATTTATTACTAAAATCAAAATAACACCATTTTTTTCAAGAAAAACTGATAACATCTTCATGTAAAGTATCACTTCCGGTTAGACTATTTTAACCAAAATCTATTATGTTATTCCCATTGATATAAAAGTATTATATACCAAATTTGAAAAGTTTTGGATTATATTTTAATATAGTTTATCATTCAATTTATTGAAGAAGAATGTTTTTAAAGAGTTAAGTGATTCTGTGGAGCTCTTGCTTTCATCCCTTTTCTTATTATTTTCGGGTTTTTGCTAACCCACTAAGTGGGAAACGCGTGATTTTATGTATGTATGTATGTATGTAGTTTATCATTAAAATCTATTATAGGCTTCAAGTAAAGTACCACTTCCGGGTAGACCATTTTAACTAAAATCTATTATGTTATTCCCATTGACATAAAAGTATTATATACCAAATTTGAAAAGTTTTGGATTATATTTTAATATAGTTTTTCACTAAAATCTATTACAGGCTTCAAGTAAAGTACCACTTCCGCAAGTTATGTAATGACCAAAAAGGGAGGTGCACAACTAGATGTTATAACAGTTCTAAATACAAAATTTTAACTTTCTACGGCTTCCCGTTTTTCAGTTATGCGAGATACGTACATACGTACGTACGTACAGACGTCACGACGAAATTAGTCAAAATGGATTCAGAGATGCTCAAAATGGATATTTCCGTTGAAATCTGGAAACCGAAATTTTTCGCGATTACAATACTTCCTTTACTTCGTACAAGGAAGTAAAAAGAATTGCTGGTGCAATGGCAGTCCGCTAGACAACAACAAAATAAGGAAAAAAAAATGTAACATATTTGTTGAATTAGTTAATAAACAAAGTAGCTGGAAATGGTATCCTAGTAAATTGTCATAATGCACTAAGCCGTATGAACTAATCATTATGCTTTAAGCATTAAAACATTTGGTGGAAGTAGGTTTAATTTTCTGTATACCATCCCTACTTGCGTGGTACTGAAAATCCGATTTCTATCACCATATACGTAATGTTATGTTGAAAACAAATATAAAAATATAAATTTTATTTTAAAAAAATATTTGTTTTTTAGTAAATTGAGAAAGAAATTTTTCTGTGACGTCATTATATTGAACTGAAAAGGGAACCATGTTTAAGAATGTAACTTATAGATGGCATTGCATGTGAGAAAGTTTTAATTTGAATTTGATATTTTTCTCTTTCTGGGCTCTCAAATATATTCATTGCTGCACAAATAAACACATAGGTAGTTACATGTAATTCAAAATATCGATACGAAAAATACATACTAAAATACTAACCTCCAAACTATTGTTGAAACGTCAAACAGGAGATCTATTACCCGTACAAACAAACGCTATGGCTTTACGACCACTCATTGGTGCGGCGTAATTCTACATCATACATGGCGGTAATTCAAATAATCAAATTTCATTATTTTTTTTCTGGCTAATTAATAAAAATTTTGCCAAAAGAAAAAATATGGGTAGCAAGTTTTTACATGCTCTTCAAAAATATGAAATAAAAAAAGGTACACAAGTAGCCCATTCTCCATACAAGAAATTTTGCAAGTCTTTTTTGCATTTCAATATTAATGCGTTTATCTATTAATAAATCGTGTATTTTGCTGTATACTGTATGCTTCCTTTCCCTGCTTCTAATTTCTTCCTTGCAATTTCCGTTTCAATTTATTACGCTGCTGCAGGTATTTGAAGGAACTTACTTGCTTTATTCTTTCTCCATTCAACCATATCTGTACGGGCCCCTCTTTTTTTCGCTACCCTCATTACTTTTAATTTTTAAAACTTAGTTTCATTCCAAATTCTTTATAAACAATTGTAATACCAGAATAATTTTGATGATTATCAATATCTATGTTACGGCTAACAACTGAATCCCCCCTTCATAAAAAGCCATGGAAATATTTTTGGGTACCAATTATAGCTTTCGGCATTGTACAAGTACTTGAAAACTATTTCCTTGTTGTTTATTATGCAATAAAACGACCTTTGAAAATTCCGTCAAAATTCTTCACATTTTATTAGGCACTTTACAGCTTACACTTCAAACATATTTCTCTTCCTTATATTCTATTATTCTCTCCGAAAATTTCCATATTTTGTTGGGTATTTTTTCCTTTGTGTCTGGCCAACATCTGTACCTGATTTGTACTTTCACACTTTGTGAAAAATCTCTGTTTTGTCGGCACTTTTCCTCGGTTGACTGCCTTTGGCATTCAGTCAAACTTACCGAGAACCGATTGAACTCTGTTGCCTACCAGATTTTACAACTAGCATAAACTCACTGAATAGACAGATAGGAATGGGGCACTCAAAAGTTTATAAAGCCCTCGAGAGGACAAAGAGTCGTTTGTAATTATTATAACTTGTATATTTTAGCGAAAATATACGGAAGTTTATGCTGGAACTCAAATATGTTTTGACCTCAGCTGAACTCGACGAAAAGCGAAATATTTTGAGATTTATGATTTATGCTCTGTATCACACGATAATTTGTTTTTTTACTTTCATAAATGGATTATGACTTTGTTTAACAACCAAGAACTAGTGGGTTCTGGGTTCACTTCTTTTCATCTAATTAATATTAAGTTAAAACATATTTAGTGGTCTGTTACAATTGTTCGTATAAATTTCTCAATTCTTAATTTTGATTCATGCTTGATGCTTTCAAATTATATTAAAAGATTTACAGAATATTTTATTATACAAATATCGGACTCATTTACCCAAAAAAATGTATGTATTTTATTAAAAATATCTGTTGTGGCCAGCACAAGACCTCTCGCCATTTCCATATTAGGCTATATATGTATTGTATTGCACTTCGCTTTCGAACCGTCGTTTTATAACAAAATATTATAGAACTTTACCCAAATATTGTTTTTTATTGTATTTAACATGTCTTCTGCATACATATAATTCTAATTATATCTATTTTATATAATTTTCATGTCAGAGATTGTTCCAATTCATTAACCAGATTGGCGATATTTCTGATGGATATATGCATTTTACCACAATTTTACCTATAATTTCAAATATTTAATTAATAAAACAATAAGAAAAATGAAATATACTTCCCAGAAAAGCTATCAGAATGTCACTAAAAATGTTGATATTTGACAATGGCATGTGTCATGTTATAAACATTTAAATTTGTCAACTGGTTTCCTTAGTGCCTTGGCCTCTGCGATTAGTTTACTCTATAAATTATAGTGTCTTTATCTATGAATCTATACAAGATATAATAAAAATTTTAAGTGCATTAGATGGAGAATTTTATGTTCTTCAATATTTAATAAAAAAAACTCCCAAAAATTATATTTAGAAGAATTTTTCTAAGAAACTACTACTTCCGGTTGTTAAATTGTTACCAAAACCTTTTCAGCTCTTCCTAGGAATGTCAGATTGAGGAGACTGCAGTTAAATATTTTTTAAGTCTTATAGTTTTTGAGGAATCGTGCCTACAACATCCAGACATACATACACACACACACACACATACACACATCCACACACACACACACACACATGAATTTGAAATTTACATTTGAAAATATAAAATGTAGTTATATTCCAAATCTAAATTTCAAATTTCTAATTTTGTAAATCGTTCATAAACTATCTTATGCGTTTTAAGTGAGTTTATATAATAAAATATAAATTATAAATTCGTAAATTAAATTAAACCTTTTCAGCTCTTCCTAGGAATGTCAGATTGAGGAGACTGGAGTTAAATATTTTTTAAGTCTTATAGTTTTTGAGGAATCGTGCCTACAACATCCAGACATACATACACACACACACACACATACACACATCCACACACACACACACACACATGAATTTGAAATTTACATTTGAAAATATAAAATGTAGTTATATTCCAAATCTAAATTTCAAATTTCTAATTTTGTAAATCGTTCATAAACTATCTTATGCGTTTTAAGTGAGTTTATATAATAAAATATAAATTATAAATTCGTAAATTAAATTAATCATAAACCAGCTCTTTAGTTTAGAAGGTTTGAAGAGGGAAGAAAATACAATTTGTATTAGTACATATTTGTGCCATCAATAAATTTCAAAATTGGATTTATTTCAACATTTTTCAATATAAATGTACAAGTTCTCATTTATGAATTAAATTGAATGAATTATTTATAATATGTAAACTTATATAAATTTAAAAATTAATAAATATGTTGTGACAATTTTTATTGCAGTACATTTTTTGTCATCAATAAATTTCTCTATATTTTGCCATCTTCTGTATCTAATCAATTTGCAAAATTTGGTTAGCACATGTAGTGTATAAATACTATGTCTGGATAGTGGATATCTGTTTATTTATAACTGCGTCCAGCCTAAGAGTCGAACTAATTCAAAATGCGAAGAGAATTCGCATTTACAAGGCCATTACTAATATTAGATATCAGTCTAATAAAACCACACTATCATAAATTGTTTTTATTTCTTGTCATGCATCACAAGGAAAAATAAATTTCACCAGGAATATTTTCCGCGCAGTTTTAACTTAGAAACTGCAAACAGATCTCAAATATAAAAAGATTTATCTTTATTTTATGGCGGTGGATCCGGTCCCGGCAGCCGGAATTTCTCAATACATCTAAAAGTCCTGACAGCCGACGAATAGTTTACATAGTTTGTATATTTCAACACTAACCTAACCTATAGTGACTGTTAGTGTGGCCAACCGCCGCCATATTTAGGCAAAATGCGCGGGAAATTTGAAATCATATGATGTCATAACTAAACAAAATTCGATAAATAATTAATGAAAGAGCATATTAAATGGAAACAAAATATTTATTTTCATTCTCAATCCTTTCGAAGAACTTTTTTCACAACCAACAGCCACGCAACCAGGCATCTAAAATATATACCTTAATATTAGACATTTTTCGTAATTTTGACAGTTAACCTAAAAAAGATGTGATGTTAAAAAATATGTATATATTACTTTGTTATAACTATACAAATACACGTGTAATTTAAATATTTGCACTATCTAAAATATAAATATAATATAATTACCTTCAATTCACGTATAATTCACGTAACAAATCTGAAAATGTCACTTTGTCGGCATAATATCCGCCATATTTAGGCAAATTCGCGCCGACGAATCAAAATCGATCCCCCTATTGGCCACACTATGTATATACAGTCACTATAACCTAACCTAACGCACAAAAGACTCGCTTGGAAAACTCGGGCCGAGTTTTGTGCATTAGGTTAGGTTATTGCTGTTGTTTTTAGGGAAATATATAAACTAAGTAAAAAGTACGCTGTTCGTCGACTGCTGAAACTTTTAAGTGTCCTGATAAATATTTGTACGATTTTTTGATTATTGTTTAATTCGGGTTAATTTTCGGTCGATTACGTCAAAATCCGAAAATAGGTGTTCTTAATTTGTCTTTATTTACAAAATAAAAATATTAATATATTTTCGTTGAAACAACTTTGCAAAATCTTGCGAAATGTACTATCGAACTATGTTCTCTTGCATGTTAACAGACTTGTTCGGACAAAACTTCTATTTATAGATAATTTCTTTTGAATAACTAATAATATTTCAGTTTGATTTTGTCTGAAAATTTATTATACATAGATTTGTTTTGCACAACGGTGAGAAATCGTCACAAACCTTTCTGAGCATGCGCATGTTTGTTCAGCAAAATATATGCGGTATGTTAAATATATACTTTTTCTTAGATACCGCACTGCGTTAAAAGCAAAATAGTGATTTTACGACCTTTTATGGCCTAACACAATAGAAAAACATTCCGAATCGCACGATTTATGACACTTATATTCAAGCAGTTCTCTTTGCACATAGGCGTGCATAAATTTATTAAATTTTCTTACTGGCAATAAGAAATCTACAAATGATTCAATTTTTTGAATATTTATTTCACATATTACATATAGCATGTTAGTAAAGTAAACGTATTGACAAATATTTATATTTTGTAGCTAGTAGTAAACTTGTAATGTACATTATAATATAAGCTCAAATCTGCTCGTAATTATAATCTAAACCTAAAGACTAAGATTTAAACACCAATTACAAGAAAAACCCTTATATAAATTATGCAATGTGATTATTATACAAATAATATCAATACATATTATGTATTTTCTATTATTTTTTTATTTGCATTTCGTACTTGACATTGTTGTATTATTTCTTTTTAATGTAATAAATAAATTATTATTTTCTGTACTGTTTGTGCATTTATTAAATTGTTTTTTTTTCCGGCGCGCCTATGGTTTTTATACCTTTACCGTAACCACAGAGAAAGCCTTTATTACTTCAGCTCGTCAAGTAATATCGTCCAGACTATATTTATACCCTATTCTAATATGAAAAGAAGAAATGGCACTTTACCTAAAACTCAGAATGGGTTTTCTTCAAAAAATACCATTAAATGCCATTTTTTCGCATTTTGTCATTATGAAAATTAAAGACTATTGAATTTTCTACAGGAATACATTAATACTTTTTCTGTACATTTTACAGAGAAATTTAAAAATATTTTTTTTATAAGTCTCGAAGCCTAAGATAAATACAATTCCTTTGTTCATATTTGAAATGAATGTAACTGACAGTAAATGTCACTGTCAAAAAACTAATCACTTCAAATTAATAATAGTGACATTTTAAAAAGAAAATAGTAAATAAAGCAATAGTTTTATGCAATGGAACAGTTTGCAGCGTTAGTAAATACGTAGGTATGTATTTAAATTAATAAAAATTAAATAGCGGGAGGTATTGTGTTGGCCACATCAGATTTTTAATTTGTGTTGCAAGATTTAGCGGTATTTTCAAAAAAGAAAATTAAATAAATTTAATATAAAATCGTAACTTAAGGCTTATATAATAAGTTAAAAGTAGTTATTTAATTTAATATTTTCTTTTCTTTTCAGAGATTTACGTCCAGGTTCTTTGGAAAAAAGAGCCGAGCGATGTCGGTTACGAGTCTATAGCGTGTATGCATGGGGTGTCCCATTAGTCATTGCCGGCGTTGCTCTGTCTTTAGACATGGCGCCGGAAAATCCAGACATACATTTCTTGAGGCCAAAATTTGGGAATAAAACATGCTGGTTTGCTGGTAAGATAAAAAATTGTTATTAAATAATAGGGTGCTTCACTACAGCAACAAATTGAGTACATGAGTTATTTATATTAAAACTATACTTTAAAACTGTGGCACAGGGAGTAAAAAGTGTTAAAAGAGGTATTAGTTTTTAAAATATTCGAGTTATTAATGCCCTTAACATTTACTCTATTTCAAAATCTTACTTTTTTCAAACCTTCTATTTATCATTTTTTAAATTCGGAATTCATTTTGAAGTAAATGAATGCAGAATATAACGAAACAACGAAAGTAAACCAAAAATTATTTGTTTAAGTTATGATGCCATGCCAGGCAGAGACCATGTGCGATTGTATGGAAATGAAAGAAATGTTGAATGACGTAGGCAGTACAAAAAAACTTGAAACCTTTTGTACGTAGTTTTTTTTAAATTATTTTATTAAACATTCATGCCTATTTCCAATTATTGGCCACAAATTATTTTTTCTGTACAAAGTAGGCATTTGCGCTCGCTATTGTGTACGCAAAATGTCACTTTGCCGCTCATGCGCGACAAAGTAGAAAAAATGCTCGCTGTCCGAATTCCTAACTAGAAAAGGTTGAGAAATATCACTTGTGTTCATTCTTCATGGGAACGTTTAGTTAAGAATTAATGGCATTGTAGGCTGTAGTTACTTACACATCATCGGCGACACAAGAAAATCTCGTAACTCCCTTGAATATGATTTTACAATAAACGGCATTTTATAATTGAAATATGTATTATTAACCCACAAGTAGTAGTAACAAGAAAAGAACATATTCAAATAAAAGAGTTAACGTTTAAATTTATTATTTTAACATTTTTATGTTTTACGTTAAGAACATATTAATTTTACGCACGAATAAAGGAGTTACGAGATATTCTTGTGTCGCCGACGACATATGTCAATCTGATATCATATGACTGCTCTGTCGGTATTCGGTTTATTACAAAACCAAACAAAATGCAGTATACCTCTCAATCGACAATATCCCATTTTGTGCTTTTAATACACAAATAGCTATTAAACATATTTACATATTTTTATAAGTTTGTGGTTTGTGTGACTCAAATTATTAGCGAATTCCATTGTTCTGGGTTTGAAAACAAAATGAGATTAACTACGTCATAAAATATTAAAAGAAAAATATTACGGTTTAACTAATTATAGTAAAGACATTTAGAACTACAGATTTCTTTCAATTTAAAAAAAGGAGGTTTATTAAAAATAGTGGAGGACCCCATAATATCCAAAGTCATTTTACATTCGGTTGAGATGTCTCAATCTTCTTGTGATAATATTTATCTTTATCAAATGTTTCTGCAGCTAAGCTAAATTTTATGTAATAGAACACGTGCGTTTAGAATGTCATTGCATAGTATTCTAGTAAAAGAAAGATTAAAGATGTGGTAAAGACGACGTAGCAATGATAAAAGACAGGAACTGAGCTAATGCCTTGAGTTGCAGTCGGCTTTTGTCCTTTCACAATTCACAACCCAGATAAATTGGCTATTGAATGGTGAATGGACTATAATCCTCTGCTCAATAGTATGTACTTACTTTAGTGTACGACTTCATACACGGAGAAAAAATAATTTATTTAAGGGGCAACAAGAATTAAATTTGCACACCCAACAATGGGTTATAGTTTATTTTTTGAATACAGAGGATAATCAATAAAGTTATAAAAAAAAATATTTATTTATTTATTTATTTTCTAGTCTATTGCATTACACAATTCTTAATTTTTATTGTCTAGCTCTCATTAAAAATTTAATAATTTGTAAACAGACCTCAAAATTAATTTGGTTACAACAAGTTTAGGTAAGATTATTTAAAATTCATTCAAATCACCAGTGTTCGTTTAGCGATCGAAGCATGAGGACGTGTATATGCCATGAGAGTGTTTTTTCTTATTTTTCAGGTGATATGGAAATCTTCACATACTTTTTCGGTCCTGTTGGAGTTCTGTTGGTCATCAACTTGTTGCTTTTCGCTGCTACAGCTTGGGAACTCACATGTGGACTTTGGAAACGGGAGTTGGTCAAATCCACAACAGAAAGGTGAGAAAAATAAAATATATTTTATTTAAAAAAATAAATAAATTAATGTAGAAATATATATAAAGTAGGAAGCTACAACCAACAATGGGTAGTAAACAGACATATTGATTGTTTATTTATTATTTCAATATTATTTTATTCCTAATTTTTTGAACTATTATTTATTGATTTTGTATTTATTTATTTATTTATTTATTGAACATTAATGTTATGTTATTATCCTATAACAAATCAACAAAATAATAATAATAATAATAGTATAACATCAAACTAAATAAATGACAATAATTAATATAATATTTATTGATGTCAAATTAAATGATACGAGTATAATACAAAATGTTGGAAATGTACTTCTTTTAAAGAAAATTTTATACGACAATAGTTTCAATCTATTTTAGGAAAAATAGTCTAAAACCCAATATTTTGATTTTTTTAATCAAAAATTAAGAGCTTATGTTACGTTATTATGTATAAAAATAAACAAATAATATAGTTATTTTATTTATTTTATGGGGTAAACATTGAAAGTATTGATAATTTCATGACAAAAATAGTCTCCGTACGATAACCAAAACTTTTAAATAGTAAACCATTTATTCGAAGGGTTTCCTTTGGTTTTCTCTCCTAGTAAATGCGAATTATATTATGTTATTCTTCTTGTGATTAATTTTAAATTCTTTTCTGGTTTATATTCTTATTTATTTCAAGAATTTTCCGCATTTTCTTACTAATTAAACTCAGGCGACTGTGGGAGATGATTGACTGTATTTTCAAGATAAGAGCCAAAGAGCCATTATCTTAAAAACGTGAATTGTTCTAATTTATGAAATTAAATTATTTTTCTGCATATTACTTTAAAAATATCGAGGTAATCTTTGCTATCCATTATTATTTCAATAATTACTAATTATCGTACTCCCGCTGACTAAATATACCCCCAAAACTTATGTTGTCACCACCGTATTTAACAATTATTTGAAATACCTTAAATTTTAAGTTTTCTCCATTTTTTTTTGCCTTCTATATCTAATCTGTATGTAACGAACTTTTACGTTACCGGAATCTCTAATAAGAATTAAAAGTATAAAATTTACGGCATTTAAAAGTAATAGTTAAATACGGAGTTGACACTGTTGACAGCATTACGGTTTGGGAATATTTTTAGTCAGATGGAGTACGCAAATATAAAACAAAATATCGAAAAATAGGGTTAGCAGACAATTTTTATGTCATGTATGAGTTCGATATAACAATTACTTCGTATCTCCTAAGAGAATGACTATTATATAATATCGTCTCCGTACTTTAACAAGATTGAGAAAGTGCGGAAAATTAACAATAAATTACAAGAAGAATGGCAGGATATAATGCCATCAGTGACCAAAATTTGCTAGATTCAATGCCTCGTCTCTTCGTTACTGATGGAAAACCCAAAGGAAACCCTTCAAAATATGAAACACAAATAAATGGGTTCTTATTTAAATGTTTTGGTTATCGCACGCAGATTTTTTTGTCATGAAATTATATATACTTTCAATGTTTACCCCATAAACTTAATAATATATCTACATTATTTGTTTATTTTTTTGATGCTTTTCATTTTGGATTAAAAAAAAAATGAATATATTGGGTTTTAGACTGCTATTTTTCCTAAAATAGATTGAAATTATTGTTGTACAGAGACTTTTTGTATGATTGTAAATTCACGGCTATCAAAAATTTCAAAATATTCTTTAATATTATTAGTATTATTGTCAGGGGTGTAGTCGAGGGTATACGCGGGTATACGCCGTATACCCTCTGGATTTTTTAGGTGCCCGAGCGTATACCCTCTGCTTTTAAATATTTGAGACACAAATTATAAATATTAAATCTACTAATGAAAATTTTATGCCACAATTACTATCATTTTTTTAGAAATTATATTGAAATTGTCTTTATGTTTATAAAATGTACTTTATTTTATTGGCGTCGCCATCTATTATTGAAATTTTAATTTTTGTTATATAGAAGCCGTATACCGTTTTCAGTTTTCGCAAAATGTACGATTCGTAGTAGGCATGTTTGCGACTTTGATACGTAAGGCAGTATTTAATTATTTTATTTTTTTCTTTGTGTTTATAGTTTTTGTATTTTGAATTTTAGTTGAAAATTTAAAAGATGACATTAACTTCGTATTAAGTCACAATGTATAATAGTCGCGCGCATATTGTGTTGTTGAGTTTCGATTTTAGACAGTTTATAGAGATAAATATATTCTCTTTTGTAAAATGTTCTGTGATCTGGCAATTTATTTTTATGCATGAAAGGGAAAAAACGTGCAACTTCACATCCCTTGAAAAAATGTAATTTTCAATTATAAGGCATTTGACCTTGAATGAAAAAAAATTTCGCCTGCGGCGCCATTTTTACCCCCCTGCGTATTTTTTTTCTTAATTATTGCCGCCCCCTTGCGTATACCCTATGTTTCCAAATATATTTTCAGCGTATATCCTCTGCTAATTTTACGACTACAGCACTGATTATTGTTCAACAATTAAAATAATTATATAACGGTATACCAATATAAATACAACAATACTAAAAAATGTTTACATATATGTATAAATGTTACATAATAAATTTAATAATTAATAATTAATAATTGTTCAGAATTTATATATTTATCACAGATAAGTACATTGTTTTACATTAATTTATGATCTTTTATTCGTAATTATAATGTACATAATAATTGGTAGAATTATTCTTGAATATTGCCAATTCCTTAAAAAAAAAAAACTTTAACATTATATCAACTTTTATAATAATTGAAATATTTAAAATCAAAAAAATTTACGTTATACGAGTATTGGGTGATCCATTCCACCATGCGTTCCAACTGAGGCAACAGTAGATTTTATGGAAAATTGGGGAAATAAGACAAGGAAATTTATTTTCCCCATTTTCCATCTTCCATTTCACAATTGGGTGTACTATTTCCTATAATAGTAGATATAAATTGTTAAATAACCCAATCCACTTAATACTAAAGCCTTTGACTCCCAAGAAACAGGAATGCTTTATTTACAGCGGGGTTCATAGAAATAGAATATTTATTTTCTTATATAGAATTAACGATTTTTTAAATAAAATTTAATAATTTCGTATTAAACATTTGATTCACATCCATTTATAATAAGTAATACATTAATTATTAAAGTCTTCCTTCAGTGAAATGTGTTGTGCATAATGAGGTCATGCACGATTTTTTTTTTATAATTTTAATCGATAGAGTAGTGAAAAATAATAGACCCGTATTTTTTATTTTTCCTCAAATCGATCTTTAATCATGAAAAAATTGTAATTGAAAATGACATTCTTTAAAATGCGGCTGAAGACCCCCGCTTCGTCCCTTGTCCAATGACGTCACAGAGTGAGAAGCACGACCATTTTGATTTTCAGATTGTCTTAAACGTCAAAGTGACATTCAAAGATAACCTAAAATTTATGAAAGTAAACATGTCGATGGAACGTTGTTTCGTGCCAAAATAAAGAATAAAATAATATTCTGGAATATATTCAATGTCTCATATGCGTTTATAATCTCCTACCGTCTAATTCAAAGATTCAAAAGTGAAAGAAACATCTGATGTAACGTAGATAATTTCACGCCAAATGAAAATTATATTTATAAAAATAAATAGAACGATATTATATTAATATAATATAGCATATTTAGATATGTAATCCTCAATTTATAGTTTATATATATTTTTCTTTTAGAAATTATGTGTCCATATAAAATGTCTGTTTGAAATGAGTCTGAACTTCGTTCGTAACGTTGTGACGACAAAACATGGCTGGTTTTTGCAACTTTTTAAAAATACCATACTTTAAAACGATTTTATACAACAAAAAATATAAATAAAAAATAATTTAATCATACTGATCGATGAATTAGACTATCCTTTTTCGATTTAAACTGAAAAAAGGTACAATTATTTTTTTTTGCATGACCTCATTGTGTCATGTTGAACGGTACGTTATCTGTGATGAATATTTCATTCTAGTATTAGGATGCATTTTGGTCATTAGGTTATCATCACTTCGAGTAAATTAAACTGTATATTTTCCGACAAGTAATTAAAAATTCAAGACCGCACAAATGCACTAGTAAAAACTCAAATTTGTTTACTAACATCCATCAAGAACTGACACTACTTGAACTTAAGAAAGAGTTCCAATGTTCTAAATGAATGCTTGTAAATTTATGGAATTTAACAAAAAGATATAAAAACATTATTGTAAAAAAATGATATTATTTGTATAAAATATTTTGAAAACAACCAGGACAAAATTGGAATATTTTTGAGTGATTCATAAGGATCTAAATGCCATTTTTACCTCTCGCTAAGAGAGGTATTGGAATCATGCTAAAAATCACATATCCAGATTTTAATGAATAAGCACGTTTCAAGGTCACTACAATCCGATTTTAGCATTTTAACAATGATGTCTGTGTATATATATATATATATATATATATATATATTTACATCCCACTACCATTGTGGCGTCCCCTGTGTAATTTTCTACATTCAAAGTGACGTCCTTGTGCATAAGACGTCCGTATACCGGACGTCATATGCACATGGCCTTATAAATTTTTTTCTGACATCAGGGGGGCCTCTAGTATCGTATAGCAAAATTTGTTATGGACGTCAGAATGATAGCGGAATGGAAAATGTATATTTTTTGTAGTTCAAAAAAATTCCACTTGCGGTGCTAGTGTCGTCCGGCGTATATACAATGTATATACTGAAGTTTCATTCCAGCGACATTCTGAACTCCGTATACTTGGCAACAGTGGAACTTTGGGTACTACATTAGCGCTCTTTTAATCGTATTTAAATCTACATTGTGCACTCCTGGTAGTATTTTAAATTAATATTTATGTAATCAAAACTTTTGTTTTGCACTTGTAAAATCCTCTGAGCAAATACAAAATCAATAAACTTTGAAATCAAAATGTATGGTTTACAAATGTAATAAATTTAAAAAAGGTAATTATTTATAAATACTCGTATCATAAAGCTGACTTATTAAGTACAAAGTCGAAAAAGAGAGAGTAGAAATAATTATTAAAAGAAAAAATGTTTAAAACATATTAATATGTACTACAAACGATTTATTAAATATAGATATTTTTTATTCTGGGTACTTCTACCTATTTCTCCTCTACTTGAGGTGTTTCATTAAAGTGTTTTCTTTTAATTAGAATATATTTTTATACATTTTAGAAAGTTTAAATACGTTAAAATATTTGCTTTTTATTTTTATTATAATGTAAATTGAAAAATTTTATTATATGCGTTAGTGAGATATGTAGAAATATAAATGATCAAAAGTAATAACTTTTAAAAACACCGTATTTTTATTGCAATCTATATGCAAACATAGAAAGAAACGTGTA
This sequence comes from Ophonus ardosiacus, assembly GCA_943142095.1. Classification (NCBI taxonomy): domain Eukaryota; kingdom Metazoa; phylum Arthropoda; class Insecta; order Coleoptera; family Carabidae; genus Ophonus; species Ophonus ardosiacus. The sequence goes on along the minus strand of OW964825.1, from coordinate 49,867,799 downwards.
TAAATAATTTGTTTATGTGTAACAACTAAAGATTAATGAAACAAATTAATGTTTATGAAATACTCTCTCTGGAAATAAGCAGGACTGTTCGATGTAATAATAAATATTTCATAAATTTCACTTATTTGTTTTTACCTCCCGCTATCCTTGGTAAGGGAGTTATAAGGATCTTGCTAAAAATCGCATGTTGAGATTTTGATAAATGACCACGTTCTAGGGTCACTAGAATCCCATTTTATCATTTTCACGATGATGTCTGTATGTGTGTGTATGGATTTTGTCAACGCTCTAACTCAAATACTATTATTCAGAAAATGCTGAAGCGTGTTTTAACCCTATTCTAATATGAAAAGAAACCATTAGATTTCGGTGTAAATCGGATAATCGGAAACGGCACTTTACTTGAAGCTCATAATGGTTTTTCGTCAAAAAATACCATTAAATGTCATTTTTTCGCATTTTATGCCATGAAAATTAAAGTTAATTGAATTTTCTACAAGTATACATTAATAATTTTTCTATGTATTTTACAGATAAATTTAAAAAATCTTTTTTATAAATCCCAATGCCTTTGTTTCAAAGATAAACAAAATTCCTTTGTTACACAGTTTATATTTCAAATGTGTCACTGAAAAAAAAAATTAGGTATAAATTTAAATTAATAAAAATGAAATAGCGGGAGGTATTGTGTTGGCCACATCAGATTTTTTCATTTTATTTTCTCCGAAGGGGTTCAATAACTCTCAAGGGAGATTGATAATTTCAGAACAGTTCACAAGCTAAAACTCTAAAATTATCTTTTATAATATTTATAATATTTTATCAAATTTCCATAATTTCGACTATACTCCTATGTCAAATAAAAAAAATTTATGTGGCCATCACATTACCTTCCCTCAGTTCTATACAAATGCCATACAAAAAGTTTCTAGCAAAAGATTCTACATTTCCAGTATTTCATTACATTGCATTCTGGCAGTTCCATGTATTTTGTACAAATACCACATAGAAAATTTCTATATTTTCAGTAAAATTATAACACAAACATATTATGTAATTTGCACTTGACACTGACTTATTATGTCAATTAGTATTTTCTTTATAATATGCCTATTATTGTAATTTCCGTAAAAATTCCAATTTATTGGAAAAATAGCCGAACCCAAACGGCTGCTTTTCATATATTTTTACTATTTTATTGACATGTGAAAATTAATTTGTTCAACAAATAGCTATTTACTTAGAATAAGCGTATTAAAATCGGAATTGAATATTAATAATAAGCTTATTATTATAAATTTCATAAAAATTTGGATTTATTGCACAAAATTTGTTTAACAAATAGAATAAAAATATTAAAATCGGAGATTAATAATCATATTAACCTTATTATTATATTTCTTCACTATTTTATTGACATGTAACAAATACTTTGTTTGTCAAATAAAATTTTTATGACTATAATACAAAGGATGACGGCAAATTTTACTAAAAGAAATACTGCAAGTATTAATTCAGTTCATATTAAATTATTATTAAAAATAACTATCTGTACTTTTTAATTGTAAGATTTTGGGGTTATTTAAATAGTTCATTCTTCACTTATTTTCACATATTTACATTTACCGTCGGAGAAAATAGAATTGTTGTTCTTGTACACTAAGTGCAAGAACATTTCACATTTCTATCACATTTTGTACCATCGAGTTCTTTTACTGTAAATACATTATTAAGATTTTGTTATTGTTTACTTGTATAACGGGTATCTACTTTTTTTTTGTTATATGTATGAGAAACACAATGGTAAAATTTTAATTTAGAGAAATTTTTTTCCTAATAATTTTAGAACAAAAGTATTAAGTATTAAAAATGACATTTTAAATGACATATTAACAGTTCCATTTTCAAATTGCTTACAGATTGCCAAAATAAATTACCATTATCATACATTATAGGAATCTATTATGTTTACAGCAAAGTATGCATATTGTTGTGAAAGAGTGCTTTGGTTTCTGCATTAGAATAATGTATTTAATATTGGCAACGCTGCTGGACGTCACTGTAACGGTAGTATGAATAAAAATATACAAATTGGACGTCACAAGTACTGATTATGTCTGAAGTATATACTGTGGACGTCGGATTCACTCAGAATGGAGGAGCTCATAATGTCCGTCAAATGAAAGGAAACGTATATCGTTGTAAATCGACTTTATTGAAATTTGAACCGAAATTCATAATCAGGGGGAAAAATAAGTAGATATACTTCATAAAGTCGAAGCCTATCTCTATTCCTTTCGGTGGTTGCCACAATGTCCTAGCCATGAAAGGACGCAGCAATGATAGCGGGATGTAAATATATATATATATATATATATATATATATATGTGTGTGTGTGTATGGCTGGATATTGGACGGACGATTCCTCAAAAACTATAAGACATAAGACCTGTTTAACTATGAATTCCTCAATCTGACATTCCTGGGAAGAGCTGAAAAGGTTTTGGTAACAATTGAACAACCGGAAGTAGTAGTTTTTAAAAGAAATTCTTCCAAATATTAATTTTTGAAAATTTTTGATATTACTAATTTTGAAGAACAAAATTCTACACCTGATACATTTAAATTTTTATTATATCTTCTATAAATTTAGAGATAAAGACGCTATAATATATAGAATATCGGGATATAACAAGTCGAGTAGGCGAAACTACACTAAGGAAACCAGTTGACAAATTCAAATGTTTATAACATAATTTGTAAATGACAGATTTCAGTGTCAAAAATCAACAGTTTTAGTGACATTTTGTTAGTTTTTTCTGGGAAGTACATTTAATCTTTCTTATTGTTTTATTAATTAAATATTTGAAATTATAGGTAGTATGCATATATCATCTGAAATACCTCCAATCTGGTTAATGAATTGGAAGAATCTGTGACATTTAGAAACTTCCTCATACAATGAAAAATAGATATAATTAGAATTATATGTGTGCAGAAGACATGTTAAATACAATAAAAAACAATATTTGGGTAATGTTCTATAATATTTTGTTATAAAACGACGGTTCGATAGCAAAGTGCAATACAAAACTTATACGTATAGCCTAATATGGAAATGGCGAGAGGTCTTGTGCTGGCCACAACAGATTTTTATATTTTAAATTTAAATGATGTCAAGTGTTATGGTTCTATTTTTTACCAGATCCGGCATTACAAATTTATTTCTAATAAAATTATGTTCAACTATAAACATTTATTACACAACTTGTTTTCTTTAAGTGGAAAATGTTTTCTGCATAAATTACATTACAGTGGATAGTTTACTTGCAAACAAAGTATTAATTACACTCGCTATAAAAAATAAAACAATAAACAACCGTAAACAATGATTATCATCAGCTACCCTTTTCCAAGAGTTGTATAATCTATCTTAACGATCGGTAATAAAAATAGAATAAAAATTCTTTGACAATCCTTGAAAATAAAAAATACAAAAATGACAGCAAGGTCGTTGGAAAGAATTTGCCACGGGCGTATTGGATTCAATCAGTAGAAATCTAGTTCTGAAATATAGATAGCTAACTCTATCTATGGTAGAAATGTTCGCTTACTTCATTTGTTCAGAGATAAAAATTTCAAACCGGTTTGTGCTTTTTCCCGCGTTCTACTATGGAATTAACGACCACCAGTGACGTACAAACCATTTTCCAAAAGGAGAGATTATTTTAAAAAATACATATTTTTATAACAAGGTTGTAACGGCAAGAAAATAATATGGCGAGGAAACTGATTTGAAATTTGAACTCGCTATTATTTGAACCTTATTGCTATCGAATTAACATTTATTAACTGTATTAATAGATTTAATTCTATTTGGAAGAAAAATTACAATGGCATGCATAGTTATTGAAAAAAATAAAAAAAATACAAAAACAGGCAGTTAGAAGTATGTACCTTCAATTTTTCACATTTTTCACGGGATCGAAGTTCTAACTGCTCATATTTAAAAAAAACTCTAATACATAAAATTATTTATTTTTATTAATAAAATATAAAAATAAATTTTTGCGCTACAAATAATAATAATAATAATAATAATAATAATAATAAAAATAAAACGAATTAAAAAATAATAAATTTTTCCATTAGAAACAAAAACATTTAATTTTAATATTGTTTTACATATATTACATTGAATTTCGCTTCTCGGCGCTAATTTCTGAACCTCTTTTTAGCTTCTTTGGCTCAGGGCTCAGGTGTTTGAAAGTATTTCTATCTGTACTATATTGCAGATAGAACTTCGTCCCTACACGATTGATTCAATTTTTGGCATATAGAACTTTGTTTCTGTAGTATCTCGAAAATGGACAACAATGTATAAAAAAAAACTAATATCAAAAAGAGATAGAATATGGCTGATAGAACCTAGCCGCATAAAAATCTTATTTTACCAATAAAATATTTTATTGTAATTATTGCTGAATTTGTAGAAATATGTTTGTAAATTACTCATTTTCATCATTTATTATTCTCGTCAACAATTATTCACAAAATAATTACACAAAACATATATTTTAAAATCAAAGACGCCGATTTAATAAATATCGCAATAATTACGCATAATATTGATAAATTCTCCATAAAAATCAATTATCTATAACCTTTAACTTTGAACAGATGTTCTAGTGAACCATTTTTATTAATTATGCAAAATATAACATCATATATACCGCAAATTTTTATCGATAATTAGCTTTGACAATATTAGCATTCCCTTTTGTTTTTGTATAAAAATGACGTCATACTTCGGAAGAATTTGTTTAAAGTGTTATCTTTTGTTTTTGTGGTTGGTGCATAATTAATTTAAAGAAAATATAACTATTTTGCCGATGAAATGCACATCTGGGCAATACGTAAATATTATGCAAAGATAATAATTAATTTGCGATGATAAATTTTATTGACCAAAAACACGTGTCTAAAAATAAATTAAACAAATGTGGAATACTTAAAATAAAAATGAAAGAAATCTTCCAGATGTATTTACATTAAAATCTTTCATTTCTAGCTTAAATACGTTGTATATAATAGAAAATAAATAACCAATTCCAACAATCCTTTGATCATTTTATTTTATAAACTTTAATCACTTCTGTCATGTTTGTTTGGTCGTACTATACACATATTTAATTCCAGGGCCGCATTAGGACGAGTTTGTATCAAGCTGGTTGTTGTTATGGGCGTTACGTGGATTTGTGACGTATTATCTTGGGCTGTAGGAGGACCCAAATATTTGTGGTACGTTACGGACGTTATAAATTCACTCCAAGGCGTTTTTATTTTTATTGTGGTTGCCTGCCAGCCTCAGGTACGTAATAAGGTAAATAAAAATATTTATATTTTACTGTTTGTTTTACTGTAAAACATAACATCACTTATTTTTGTAGATTTTATTTAATGGACTTAGGGCCGTTTTCATAATCAGGTTCACTTTAAATTTTAATTAATGTTATTTTAAGACTTTATATTTAATCATTAAGGATGAAATTACATTTTGAAATTTGAATTTGACATTTCTTAAAACAGTGTTTTAGTTTAAAACCGTGATCTTGTTACGAACCATTGGCTAGTATGGTCATGGTGTTAACTAAAACACTGTTTTTAGAAATGTCAAATTCAAATTTAAATATTTAATTTCACCTGTATTTTTAAAGAACGATTTTTAAAAAAATATTTGTATAAGTACAAACTATGTTCTGCTTTAAAATCATGTTTTAATAAATTTGATATTAGTTATTATTGTTATTAAATAATGAAATTTGACGTTTCTTAAAACAGTGTTTTGGTTAAAGCCGTGATCATACTACGAGCCAATAGGTATAAGAGCAAAACAAAATTTTAAAAACCAAGTCACTTTGAAATGTAACATGGGTTGCCTATTTTAAACTTTAAGGCGGGAACGTAATGGGCACCTGTATTGTGAAACCGAACACAACTTTAATTTTAATTTGAAGTGAAGATAAAATTTATTATGAAAACGGCCCTCAGGGCTCCACGTTTTGATTGTTCTAAACGTGAACCAAGTTTACAATAACGATAAATATGTAATAAAACGTTTTAGACAGCTGTTGAACGTCGTAAGAGAGTTGTAGCACTGTAGTCAGTGCAAACGTTTTAGCTGAGATTATATATTATTATATACAGAGTGATCCAGAACGTGCCGCGTCGCTCTGATTTTTTTGTTTGTCTCATCGTTGTGCAGGTTGCATTGGCGTACAGTCAATTTTTGAAAGGGGATAAAAATGTATTTAGGTTATTTAGAGAAGAATGAATTTATATCCAAAATTAACTAACAGTAAATTGATGTTATTTTGTCCGTTGAATATAATTTTGATCATAATCAGAACTTTTTCAAGTCACGTGACTTACAATTATTCTGGGTAACTCTGTATTATATTAACTTATATATCTTTTATGTCCAGGGGTGGGATCCCAAGACTACGCTATGGTAGCGTAACGAAAAATAACCCCTACGTTTCACCATATACCTATTAACTAATATATTGCGGATCCTTTGCTTTTCTTGAATGAAACACTGTGAAATGGAAATATCATTTCTGCCTAAGTCTATCTCACACAAACACCCAACCGCGAATTATGCGCATGCTTGGAAACCTTGACTACTATTGGCTAACGAGGAAATTATGATCACTTTTTGCGAATCACAGAGTTCTGTTTATTAACGACTAGCGCGAGAAATTTTAAATTTAAATTTGAGAAATTAAACAATGTACCTACTATTTATTTTGTATGTACATTCTTGAATATAAATATTAGTAATAATAAAAAACATTGACATATTCTAGTGCTAAATTTGAATTAAATAATTTACTTTGTTGTACTATAAAAATAATAGGAATACAATCTGGTCAGGATTAATTTATTTAGGTGACAATAAATTACTGTATGAAACACAAAGCAAATGCTTTCGAAGTACAACTACAAACAGAAATGAAATCAAACGTCAAAGTCAAACCATGTGCTCGCTGCATAACCAGGGCAGCGTTCCAAAACCAAGAATACCGAGTTCTGGCGTAGAGTATGATGTGTTGTGTTTTGGAACGAATGAGAGTTTTGTTGAAGTAAAAAAGTGCGCTCCATAAAAGCGCTTTTATTATAAAAGTATGCTAGTAATACACGCCAACTTATGTTTATTTTCAACCAAAAGCAAGTTTTCTTCCTCAAGAAGGCAAATTACTTTCATATGTTGAGAATCGTGAGCATCTACGTTTAAAAATATTGTGGAGTAATTTCTATACCCTCCTCGTTAGTAGAGTAAGTAGAACATCACTTTGGAGTAAACTCTGGCTGTTTTGGAACAGGTGGAGTAAACTCTGAGAGTAAGATTATTAGTTTTGAAACGACTTTGAATAATTTCGTACTCTAAGAGTAGGATTTTGGAACGCAGCCCAGCCAGCGACGCTGTCAGCGTTAGTCAATAGTAGTCAAGATTTCGGAGCATGCGCATAATTGCCGGTTGGGTGTGAGAGATAGACTTATGCAGAAATATTTCCATTTCACAGTGTTTCCTTCACTTACTCTTATGGGAAAGATACGAGCATTAGCAATATATTAGTTAATAGGTATATGCGTTTCACCTTCCTTTCTTTTTCCCTTCAATTTCCACGGTTGTTATTTGTCGCTACGCTATCATAGCGTAGTCTTAGGGTCCCACCCCAGTTGCACCAACAAGGCTTAAATTTTAAACTAGGTTTAATCAAAAAAATGCAAATCTATATTTTGGCAGTAACATATAATTAAATTTAACATGTCATTTTGATGCAATAAAAAGCAAAGTTTAATATTTAAGTTTTTTTTTTATTAAATTTTGTTGTTTGGAACTATAGTAATATAGGGAGTTGGGCAGAAAGGGCGGACATTTTTTAAAACTTTACAAAATTGATACTTTTTGTTAAACAAAAAAATATTGACAGATGACAGATTTGAGTTCGCATTTGACATAATCAAGTGTGGAAAACAACATCTTGCATGTGCTATAGGAACGTATTTTTTATAAGATGATTGGTATAATTACGCCATAATTGTCAAATAAAATGTAATTTTCAGTGTAACACTGTAACCAGAGATATCGGTACCGATTACTATCGCACGGGTTGCAGAATCGTACCCATTATTATTCTATGAAATATTTCTCTGTACACATATTCTTTTATCCTCATTTATATTCAAACAGCATTCATCCAATATCTATTATTCCTTACAATCATAAACTTTCTCTTTGCTAACATACTACAAATAATAATAGTAATAATATACATAAATCTAGGATATCATGTTCTCATTTCTAATTTTTGTACCATATTTTAAGGTTTGGACAGCCGTCAAACGCCTCTGGTGCAAACGCCAAAGCCTCGCTGCCGATATAACGGGCAACGGCAACCATCATTCTTCCACATCTCATGGTTTACCATCGTATGGTGATTCGGTAACAAACCATAGCGTTAGTAACACGACGAGATCAGCCCCCATCGAAACCAGTTGCTAAAAATGTTAAATTCTCTAAAATTCTTTACCATTTAGTTACTATAACTCGTATGTTGGATAGAGGTGTTTCCAGTTTTATTTTTGTGACTAATCGGAGAAAATATTTATTATCAGGCGAGAATTTTTGTTGTACTATAATAAGGTTATTTATTGTTAAATAAGATTCCTATAAGAATACGTAAATTAGATATTTTCTAATTGGTGTTTTGATAATAAATGAAAATAATTATTAAAGCATCAATATATTTTGCAACGAATAAATAATTGTATTTTTGTACCCTTTACAAAGCAACGTACAAATATTACAAATGTTAAAGTATATTTACTAGTCAATATTATCACTTTGTGTAATAATATGTTTTTAGAATCTTAAATACCTGTTTTAACTTGCCAGTTACAGTAATAATACTTTAATTTATACTTTCAATTTATTACATTTTGATAAATTTGACGTTTTTGATAAGCACTTTTACATTTTTTCTTCGCTTAGCTCTGCATAGTACTTTACAATTTTTTACTTTTTACGGGGCGAGAAACCGAAAAAATAACGGTTATTGATTAACCGAAATCGATAAGAAACCGTTTTAATATATGCATATTAAATCGGTTAATAAAATCATTCGGGAAAGAAATAATCGTTAATAGTTAACCCAAGTCGATAAGAAACCGTTTTAATATTTATTAAAAGTTAATAAAATCGTTCAGGAAAGAAATAACTACTAATACTATAATAAGGTTATTTATTGTTAAATAAGATTCCTATAATAGAATACGTAAATTAGATATTTTCTAATTGGTGTTTTGATAATAAATGAAAATAATTATTAAAGCATCAATATATTTTGCAACGAATAAATAATTGTATTTTTGTACCCTTTACAAAGCAACGTACAAATATTACAAATATTCGCATAATAATAAATAAAAAAATAAATAAAGCATAATTCAAGAAATGACTGTTAATTGTTACTGAAATCGAGGTGAAACTATTTCAATATTTATTAAATCGATTAATAGTCATTCAGGAAACAAAATAGACTCTTATTTATATAAATTATTTTTTACGACCGTTAAAATGTTTTCATTTATTTTAGTGTAGAAAATTAGAAACGGTTTAGAAAACTGGTATAATTTATTACGGTTAATTGTAACCGATTTAATAAATCGGTTTCTTGCTCTGTTTTTCATTACATATTAACGACTGATAAACCGTAGTGCCTATCTTGAAAGCAATAGCATGTATCATGACTGATTTTTAGTTTGTTACCAAAAATCAAAACACTAGATTTAAAAACGAATCTTAAGGTAGCTTTAAGATCAATAGTTGTACTGTAGATCTGAATTGTTCTGGACATAATATAAGCCAAATTAGCTATTTTCAGTATTAATTTACATTTGATATAACGAGACAATAATTTTTAACGAAATATTTGTAAATTTTTTGATATAATATACTCGTTTTTCAAATGAATTTAGCTTAAAATGTATTTTGTTATCTCTGTTGTACTGTAAAATGTATTTTGTATAAAATATTGAATATATTTATTGTTTTATTTTTATTTTCAGATAAAAAAACACATTAACTAACAAAATTTAACAATCGGTTTTGGTTTTTAACAAATCTTAACAACCGGAAAACGGAAGCCGGTGTTACTCCTGGAATACGGCTCGCTGCTGCAATCTGAAATATAATTTTTATCAAAATTTTTAAGGTAACATTTAAAATCTCTTACTGTTTGTGGTTGAACAATACTTAATTTTTCTCTCTCTTCAAAAGATAAATTCAAACTGTGATCATTATAATTCATACTTTTGGGAATTATTAATTTTTCATCTCTTCTAACTTCTTCAACTTCTAAGGCCTGTTCAGCGGCTGCAGCTTCGTATAAGGCCTCAATTTTCAATCTTTGACACAAAGAAATGTCGTCAGTGTATGAATTAAGTTCGGGAATGATTTTTGAAAGGCTGAAAACTGTCAGAGATTCAATTGGAAGTGACAGCATATCAAATGCACTGAAAAGCAAATATTAATTTGTGTTCTGAAGTTGAAATTTTTATAGTTACGTTTTAGGTTCGATGTTTTTTGATGGAGCAAGTTTTAAGAGATCTCGCCAGATTTTTGCAGATTTGTTGTAACTTTTTAATATGTCTATTCCTTCTAATATTTTTTGTTCGACTAGTTTTGTTCGTTCATATCTTTCCTTACTAACTGCGCCTAGTTCATATCCTATAAAATCGTAATTAAATAAATATGTCATGATAAATACAGTCAACCAAAAGAATTTATCAATAAACAATTTTTACCCTTGTGAGTTAATCGTCTATCGGCATTATCAGGCCTTAAAGTTAATCTAAATTCTGCTCGACTTGTAAACATTCTGTATGGTTCGGTCGTTCCGCAAGTAGTTAGATCATCAATTAAAACTCCAATATATCCTTCAGTTCTTGAAATTATTAAAGGAGGTTTAGATTGCACCTAATGTAAAACAAATTTATTTTAAACTTTATTTTTTCTATTAGAAACAGGGCATTGAACCCGCGAATAATTGGGTTCGGTTCAGGTTAGTTTTCTGAGAGATGGGTTCGTGTGCGGTTCTGGTTTAAGCATTAATAAAATTTGCAGTTTTGTTCCGGGTTCAGGTTCGGTTCGACCTAATGAAAATTGAATTAATGTTTTCTGAATATTAATCTTTATACAGATGAATGTATTTTTAAGTCGAAAGAACACGAACAGGAGGCGTCGATAATGGGGTCATCATTAAATCCATCTCATTTAATAAATATAATAATATAAAATAATTTGAAATATGTGACTTTTCATTCATAAATTTGCTAATAAACTTTCGCGGTTATAAACACGACTAAATTTGTGACGTCACTGTTTCATACTCACGCGCCACAACATGATACAATAATCTAACCTAAAATTGTGACAGCAGACTATACAAGAGAGAAGATTATTATTTCATTCTATTTCTCTAAGGACTAGTGCAGTGTAAGGTATGTAAATGAAACATTTATTTAAATAAATACCAAACCAAATAATCATAGTTCCAAACTAAACCGGTAGAGCTCGACTGGCGTATCCGTGAAACTGTGAAGGTTAAAGGTTTAAAGGTAACTTTTAAAAAATCATTCTCTGATTCTAAAGACTTGTAAGGTATAAAATATACACCTACATATTTAATTTGATCTATTCTTTCCAAGAAAGAAATAAATGTAAAATGACCCCATATGTTTCGAACCGGAACCGAACCCTGAATCCGAATTTTAATTCTCGGTTCGGTTCCGATTCAGGTTCAATTAAAAACTGAGGTTTAGTTCTGGGTTTTATATATTTATTTTTTTACAAATATGAAGATAATAGCAGCCCTCAATACACCACTTCTTTAGTCTCCGCAAATCTCTCACGCATATCTTTCGATCACTACCAACCATTGGCTGGTAGTGCGAGCTCGGTTTTAACTAAAACGCTGTTTTAAGAAATATCAAATTCAATGTTCAATATTTAATTTCACCCTTATGTTTAAAGAATGATTTTTAAAAAATATTTGTTTGAATACAAACTATGTTCTCGTTAAAAATCATATTTTGATAAATTTGATATTATTTATTTTTGTTATTAAATAATGAAATTTGACATTTCTTAAAAGTGTTTTAGTTAAAACCGAGCTCACACTACCAGCCATTGTGTGTGTAGTAAATGGAAAACATACGCCGATATTTAAATTTTTACTTACTTTCGCTGCAGCATTTATTCCCGCTACACATCCTTGTGCAGCTGCTTCTTCATACCCTGTTGTCCCATTAATTTGTCCGGCCAAAAATAATCCAGACACTTTATTTAATTCAAAATTTGTACTCAATTCTCTTGGATCTACATATTCATACTCCACACCATATCCTAAAAAAAATAGCTTAAATACAATAAACAAATACTAATCATTTATTAACTGCGTACAACATATGATAATTTTTTTATAAATGTATTTTAATGTTTACTTACCGGGTCTGACCAATTCAACATTCTCCAGTCCCGGTATTTGCCTAACTAACTCAACTTGTATTTCTTCGGGTAAAGTACAAGATAAACCATTTGGATAAACAACATTACTATCCAAACCTTCTGGTTCAAGCCAAATGAAATGTTGTCTCCCTCCAAATCTAAGTATTTTAGACTCAATACTTGGACAATATCTCGGTCCGGTAACTTCTTCCGTAACATGTCTGTTAACGTGCAGATTGTTTTTGATAGTTTTCTCGATAGATAATGGAGTTTGAGTCATGAAGCATGGAAGTTGATCTTCGGGCTAGAAAAATAATATTTTTTAGAGGGGTTGTTGAAGTTTGGGTATGTTTTACCTTCATCCAAACAGAATCATTCATGAAAGAAAATGGAATTGGTGGATTATCGGCGTAATGAGTTTCACAAACAGAATAGTTTATTGTATCAGCTTTTAATCTTGGGGGAGTTCCTACAATTTATATTTTATAATCAAAGCAAAGAAATTATTGTAAATTTTACCAGTTTTAAGTCTTCCCATTCGGAGTCCTAAATTGTCCAAAGTATTTGCCAAACCTATAGCTGGCTCATCTCCTATTCGTCCCGCGGGCCTTACATCTAATCCAATATTAATTTGTCCTTTTAAAAACGTTCCTGTTGTAATTATAACAGTTTTTGATGTAATTTTTGTTCCGTCATCTGCAAAATATTTAAATTTAACATTCTTAACGCTTTTGAATAAGCACGTTTTAGGGTCTCTAATATATGATCTTCCTATTTTTACTATGTATATAGGCGTGTCTCCGATAAATCCAATTCCAAAAATTAGAACTGTTTTGTATTTCTCCTCTTTATATCCAAATGTGATTAGAATTTGTTTACAAATAGTCAACTGGAAGTACCCTAACTTGAAGTTTTAAAGTTTTTAAAAAAAAAAAAAAAAAATTACCGTTAAAATTTTTTTTTACACTATTTTTTTTATAAATATTAAAGAATATTTTATTCTATATACGATTTGATTGCAATTTATATTTCATATTCAGTGGATATGAAGTTAAAGAATTATAAAGAAATTAAGTTTCATAAATTAGCCAGCTATGCTATAAGCATGGAAACAAGTGCAATTTACATAATATGTTTGTATCATAATTTTACTGGAAATAAAGAATCTTTTGCAAGACACTTCTTGTGTGGAATATGAACAAAATGCATAGAACTGACGGATGGTAATGTGCTGGCCACATCAGTTTTTTTTGTACGATATCACGCTAGAATTATTGAAAATAAGAAAATCATATAGGGCCCAAATTTTAAACGGTTATTTAAGTGTGATGAATTTGGTATGAAAATAAGTATTAAAAATCAAAAGTAATGAGAATAGCAAAAAAAGAGGGACCCGCCTGGAAAGCTTAATAAATTGGAATGGAAACTGCAAGGATCAAATTTTCAAATTAGAAGCAGAATTGTACAGGGAAAGGCAGCATACAGTAAAATACACGATTTATTAACAGTTAGACGTATCGCATTAATAATGAACTGCGAAAAAGATTTGCAAAATGTCTTATATGGAGTACTGAAATATATGGTTGTGAAACGTACCCCTTGTGGAAGACTAGGAAAAAGCTTGAAGAAGATCGGGTGAAAGGAGAGGTGTTGAAAAGAATTGGAGAAGTAGAATTTTGAAAGAAATATGAAAGTTAACTGGATTGGATATATTTTAAGGAGGGATGGTAAACAGAAAAATATAATTGAAGGTAAATACATGGGAGACCGGGACGAAGAAAATTTGTAATGTTACTTGAAATTAAGAGCAGGCCGAATTACTAAAGGACTAAGAGAGAGAGGCGCAAGACAGATTAGTATGGAGACATTTTCACTGAGACCTATTCAATTTTTTAAAGTACTGAGTTGGATGCTCAGGGAAAAACTTTAAACATATTTAAAATAAAATATGAACCATTTGTCTTATTTTCAATAATTATAGTTTGTTTTTCGTATTAATTCATACTTAAAACAATTCCTAAGCATTGTACGGGGCTGTTTGAACTGCAATCATTTTCTGAAATGATTAGATCTTCCACTGCCGAAACTAAAATATCTAGATTTGGAGTATTATTAAATAATTCATCCTGTATATGTTTTTTGTATAAAACTCTATCGATTTGTGCTCTCAATCCCCATACAGCAGGTCCTTTCCTTTTATTCAAAACTTTGTAATGAATACCAGATTTGTCGCATATTTTACAACAAACACCATCTAACGCATCTATTTCTCTCATCAAATGTCCTTTTCCGATGCCTCCAAAGGACGGATTACACGACATTTCTCCTAAATAAAACATGATTTTAAATAATGTTTTTGATAGTTTATAAAAGTTTTACCTACTGTTTCTTTTTTGTGGGTGACTAATAAAGTTTTCGCACCCATTCTAGCAGCGGCAGCGCAGGCTTCAGAACCTGCGTGACCGCCTCCAACAACTATTACGTCATAATGGGGCGAAGCAATAGAAAACTGTCTCTGAAGAAGAGATTTGGAAAGAGTTAGAAAGAGAGATGTTGACTGATGAAATTTAGAGCGAGAACATAACATTTTGAGTTTTATAGCTTATTATTAATTTAAAATGTTTTAGTAGAACTTATTAACCTTTTTATACATGCTGTACGATTAGAGCAGGTTAGAAAATGTGGGGATTTTTGTAACTGCAAACTGCAACTTACATTAAAATCTGTCAAAAGTGTCAAACGTCAAATTAAAAGTTTGTACTCCGGCTGCTATATTTTATACAAATTCTATACTTATTTATAATATTTATTAAGAATGGCTGATCCCAAGTACGCAAACCTTCCAGGAATTGTATGTATATCAATTACTAATAATGTTATGTTAACGGCTCGGTGAATCATACATGTTGCAATTTCTTTTTACGGATTTAGGATCAAATTCTTTACCCAAAAGTTAATTAGAAGACAATATAAACCTTAATTTTTTTAATAGAAACATATAATGTATTCATTGTTAGATTTTATCAAGCATTTCGTGTTAGGCATACGACCAACCAGACGTCTACGAAACAACCGACCTTCCGGAAGCCGATCAAAAATCCGATTTCTTCGAAGATGAAAAAGACCCAGTTGAGCGTCTCCACATCTCCGCCGCGGAAGCATTCAACAAATTCAAAGACAAATCCATCGATGGAAAACTCGTGGACTTTTCCGAGCGAATCTCGAAGAGATCCCGCACCGGTTATGATGCCAGGTCTGGCGATTGGGAACTCGTGGCTGAAGGGGAGAAAGAAACTGCGCTTCAGAAGTACCAGCGCTTGCAATGCGAGATGAAAGAGTTGTTGGAAGAAGTGCAAGAATTGAAAGATGAAGATAAGAAGGATGAACAGCAGTCTTGTTTGGTTACAAGCGAACAAGTTGATAAGGCGTTACAACAGTTGTATGATTTGAAACTGGAGGATACTTTAGGGTCAGAGATTGTTGGAAATTTGATTGATCCCCAAGGAAGCCAAATAAAGTAAGCAAACTTCTTGTTCCATTAATTTTCTATTTCATTTTGTACATAGTTACTGACTGCTATCCCTTCTATTGTATTCACATACACACATACATAAAAATCACGCGTGTCCCACTTGGTGGGTTAGCACAAACCCAAAAACAAGAATAAGAGCTTAGCTGACTAACTTCAGCAAATATTCCTCTCTCTTTACATATTAAAGTGACCGTTTTTCGGTTGCGACTTACCGCATCTGGACCATAATAGTTACGTAACAATCATCGTTCGCCACACATTCCTGTTCAAACATACTTCTTTCGCCTCCTCCACATTCATCATCGCATTTATACATAGAAGCTCAGTTGAGTCATTCCATTCTCTTAAGAACATTCTTACTGACCATACATTTTCATACCACAATAATTACGAGTCAATCATCCTTTGCCACACATTTCTGTCTAAGCACACTTCTTTCTCTCTCGGAAACTTTCGCTCTTGTAGCACACTACCAATCAAATCCATCAATTTACACACTGGACGGCCACGCAATTGAACATCCTCAACTTCACCAACATATATACGCTTTACGGCTTGTAAAGCCTATATATGTTGGTGAAGTTCATTTGTCATTCACTCCAGTCGACCAAACCATCTCAACTGACTCACTTCAACTCTCTTAATAACATTCTTTCTAACCATACTTTCTTCATACTCCAAATTATCCCGTCTTGTATACACACATATACCACGTAAAATCTCATTTCCACGGCACTAGCACTCCATTATATACACTTAACCGAGAAAACGTACTCATCATGCTACCCAAATATAAATAATAAATATAATGTATTCGTTCTGCATTATAATACATCTAATACATTTATACATGGGGTAAATCGAAAGGTGAGGCACATGTGTTTAACATGGGAAATCAGTTTTTCTTTGCGCAAACGTTACTTAATTATTTTATGCAAAATACTTGAAATAAAATATATAGATATTTAAATTTTGCATCTAAATCATGTAAAATGATTATTCTAGCTCTTCATATAAACGTAAAAATTAATTATAATGTTACAGTTTTTATGAGCTTTTAGTATAGGCAGCTATGGATTTATGAAAAAAATAAAAATAAACAAATACATTGTTTTTATCTGTCAATTAGAACCAAAACATTTTATCTTTTCGTGTTTTGTGTTAATTTACTGCTCTAATCCAAAATTAATTATAAATGACAAAAATAACGCATTTGTTTATTTTTTATCATAAATCCATGGCTACCTAGACAACTAAAAGCTCATAAAAACTGTAAATTTTATAATTAATTTTTACGTTTATATAAAGAACTAGAATTTTAATCTCTAACTTTACTTGAACCATTTTTGCATACAATAATTAGGTAATGTTTGCGCAAAGAAAAACTGAACTCCCATATTAAACGCTTGTGACTCACTTTTCGATTTACATCCTTATATAAAATTAGTTTAGCTTTATATTGGCTCTTAGGAAGTTTTTAATTATATTTTCTCAGCAAACTTCTCTGCCAATTGGAAACATTCAAACAAACATCTCAATCTTCTACTCAACCACCGTCACCTGAAGATTCCATCACTTATCAACTTCTATACCGGCCAGCTCAGACTCAGTTAACTCAAACTACTCGTCTTTCGGAGCTAGAGCACCGTTTACACCGTCTTGAAGCTGTTTTGGGAACACAAAGTGATAAATTATCACGATTATCTCAAGCAACACAACAGCAAACGTTGTGGGACGCCGCACAAACTCTTGGGGCGAAAGCTGCGGTGTTAGATTCGCAGCAATTGGACCATGTGGAAGGGAGGTTGACGGCGTTGCAGCAGAAAATGGATGTAGTGAAGGAGAAACGGGGAGAAGACGACGGAAAGGATCAAATAGTGAGGAGGATTTTAGTTTCAGAATTATTGAGAATAGACTCATGGTTCACATTTTTTAGAATTTTATTTTTAATAATAATACACACAACCTGACTTATTCCCAATAATTCTATCGTGTTTTAATATTAGAATCTTTTATGAATTCTTCATCTTCTTTTAAGATAATCGAATTGTACGACATGGTAAAGAAAAGCGAAAACATCTCCCAAATTCTCCCAGAAACTATAGACCGTCTTGTCGCTTTGGAAAACCTTCATAATAGAGGTATACATATTATTTCCATATATAGAACCTATTTTTTATTATTATTATTCCTCCCAGCGAGCGAGTTTTCCAAATCTTTAGCGCAATTGGAAAATCTTCAATCACAGATCACTGCAGGGCTCCAAAACAACAAGGCCCTTTTGCAAGGCGTGCAAGAATCCTTTGCCATCAACCTCGACAATATCAACAAGAGTATTGTCAGCTTAGATGGAAGAATAAAGGCTTTAAACAAATAATTTATTTAGCATTAACTTTAGTAAGTATCACCGTACTAGCACAGCTTATTTTATAAATTTGTTTGTCTATAAATGTTACTTATTCATATAATAAATATATTTAACTGAGTATTTGTCAATTATTAAGGGAAAGAAGCTATTGTATCATTTATATAATAAAAACTAATGCTGATGTCGTCCGCATATAAAAAGAGTATGAACTCTTGACAAAAAATTAATTTTATAAACCTATTCTATTTACCTCAATGGATGCATTGCACAGTAATTGCCCTCTGACGTCATATTAAGTCTGTCATCTAGCGATATTTTTGTAAAGCTTTGTAGAGATGATGCTCTGTTGCCACATAATTGATATATAATTAAATCAGATTATATTAATTAAAAATTATTCTAATAATGCCAAAACAAATAAATTATTGCAATTTTGAAGTTAAATATGATATATCCAATAAAGAAAAATGAATTTTGTGTCAAAATTAAGTTTTAAACAATAGTAAAATTTAATAATAAACGCAACTGGCAACAATGTATAATCTGTCATGTTATGAATGTGCTTGTGCTTAGTTTGCGAAGCGTTGTTGAATTGTTATAAGTTTAAAAAATATCTCAAAACTATGGAACAAATAGAAGTAAAATGTGTTAAGAAACACAAATTATTTCGAAAATATTGTTCCGTAGCTTCTTGTAATGCGTCGTCCCAATTATTACCGTATCATAGATTTCCGAAGAACCCAGAAATGAGAAAAAAGTTGTCAATTTCATTAAAAATTAATACAGAAGTAAAGTAATTCGCATTTGTCTGTTGTAAACATTTTAAGGAATCTGATTTCATACCAAGCTTTTTGAATTTAAAACTGACAATTATTTCATTTCATCATCTCTATGCGCAGAAAAACAACTGCGCTTTGAAAACATCTCATTTTTTACTATCTCTCTCACTTTGTGCAATGCATCCATTCGTAATGTAGTAAGGTCCAACTATTTGATTTGATAAATTCGTCCCAGGTTGCTGGTAATATGTAAAATAAGTACCACTTCTCGTTTATTAATTTTAGCAAAAATCTAATTTGTCGTTCTCTACATTAATATAGAAGTCCTAAATATCAAATTTGAAAAGTTTTGGATTATATTTTAATACAGTTTTTTTAGTAAAAACTGTTATGGACTTCAAGTAAAGTAACACTACCGGTTGAAAGTATTCGAAGTAAAATACCACCTCCAGTTTATCATATACAGGTGTCTCTTAAATAGGGGGACATGGCTTAACCACAGATTCCTGAGGCTAAAATAAGACGATTTAACCAAACTTGCTTCTACCAGAAACTGTACCATTTAGCCAGAATTCTGCTTCAAAGTTCTTCGAAAAAAAATTAATTTTGCTTATAATAATCGGACGCTTTATTCGATTTGGATCAAATTTAGTATGACAGTTTATATGGTTATGTCATCTTTTAAGGTGATACTTGTTATTAATAGTGAACCACTAGTGTATGAAACTTAGGTGTCCCAACATTAATTAGACCGTAACTTTTTAATGGCAACGCTGAAAACGTGAAATTATTTTTCTTCAGAAAAATACATTCAATAGTAAACTTTTCTCTCTCTGTGTAATTTATGATATCTGTTACGGTTCACACAGAAAAAAATAAAATCTGAGTGTTTGCACTGCTAAATTTTTAAAATAAAGCATTAGCGGAATGAGTTTTTTATATACTACTTTACATTATTTACAACTTATTAAAATTTATTAAAATGATATTCTGAGATTTCTTCTGGTGAGGCATTGCCTACCCTGACAAGCCGCCACTGGTCTTTGCCTCCGGGAAAAGCCCTATAGGTTGCAGCAGCCTAGCCGAGGAGTTTACGTATGACTGACGTTCCTAGTCCCTATTTAGTCCGAGTTGTAGGCCGTAAATGCTAAGCATCGCGTGGGGTCAGCTCAACCCCCGCGTAAACTACCCGTGCCTGTGCCAATTCCTGAAATAAAAGAGCTAGAAAAGCCGGAGAAGTGTTGATAAACTTACTTGAATCTGCAAAATTTAAATCCCTTGTCAGATTTTCCCCAAAGGCTCAAATAAGCTCTTAGTCCTTTATAAAAGGGCGAACTCCTATCGGATGGTTATTTTCCTACCTTGAAAACTTAATACTAAAGGATAGGATACAAAAACTCTGAAATATTCTTAAAGAAAAAAACTCTTATTTATTTATTTATTTATTCTTATAAAACATTATCTATTATCTTCGTCTAGTGTTGTAGTTACCGTATTCTTGAGCTGGATGTAATACGGAACCTGAAAACAAATATAAACATTGTTTATTTGACCGCCAAAGTATAAAAAATGTACACTTAATTACTGTTAATTGTTACGTTATAATATTAATATAATGTTTTTTTTATGATGAAGACTTCATTTCTTTTCAGACTTTGATGAAACGAGCATGGGGTGTTGTGAATAATCGTGTATTGTGATAGTGTAGTAAACGAATAACTTTGAAGTTTTTATTGCAATCGTTCAATATATATTTTTAAAAGTATTAGATTTACCCTTTAATTTTCTTAAAATTATTCAAATAATTTTAAATAATTTTCGATTCGATCAATTTTGTAAAAGCAATCTAAATTTAAATGTGCATAGTTTCTTATTTACAGGAAAATCTAAATAATCAAAATTTAAATTATTTATTTAAAAATATTACATAAATATCTGTCCGCCCGTTGGTGTTTATTACTTTTAATCCCATCAAAATTTTATTATCGTATTAGTAACTGTATGGTCTTCAATATTATTAAAATAAACATAATCATATCTACAAGTGAAGTCTATTGTTTCAATAATACCAAATGTTATAAATGTTATTCTATGCAATTTTTACTTCAAAATGTATTGTAATCTGTGATAATTCGCCGTCGTCCCAAATACATGATTGTAACAACCTTTTGGTATTACAATTACATTTCAGAAATGGGTAATATGCCGTGATGATATATTTATTTATTTATTCTTCTATACTGTTGAGCACAAAAAAAATGTGTCTCCCATATCCTAATCGTGAATTTTATGTAAAATCTAATTTTTAAATTAGAAATATGAACTAAGTGCACATGCTACAGTTCAAAGAAAAATTGATTAAAATACATTTGTTTTAACACCTTGTAACTCCTAAACCATCCAACGTTAAATTTTGTTGACTGACGTATCTTATAGGGAATAACAAGTAGATTCCAAATTTTCATTGTAAAGGCTACTAGTTTAGTGAAATATGTATTTTACAGAATTTGCTTTGGAGATCAGGCGAACCGGTTCACGATTTCACGATATCGCAGGAGATGGTTTCCTGATGCGGGAACGAAATGAATTCCACTAGGTCCGGAGAGAAGCTACAGGCTACTAAAGACTTCGAACGGGTTCTCCAAGCTGGAAATGGAATCATCTGTTAAATAAAAATATTTGTTAATAAAATTATAAATGTTATTGTATTTATTTATTGTATCTGCAATTTGTGTTTATCTGTACTTATAATATCGCTTTATATATTAATATCTGAACTAGTTGAAATTTCCTGTAAAAAATATTTTTCATTTCACCAATTTTAAAAATTTGCTTATTTATGGAGAAGTGCATGTCGAATTCAAATTTGAAACTTAAAAGATTCTATCTTGCTTAGTCTCAAAGATATTGAGCCCTAAAGTTGAAACTGGCTTCTTTGTAGAGAAATGCAAACTGAATTCAAATTTCAAACGAACAAGATCCTACTCTGCTTAGTTTGAGATGTTGAACCCTAAAGTCAAAATAGCCTATATTTCTATAGGCATTTGTCCAAGCATTACAAATTTTTTTATCATCTGTTCCTCACCCTAAAGTTCAAATATTAGACATATTATCACGGGTAGACCATGATCCTTGTTTACGAATACACATGTCAAAAATCTTAGGAGGTGATCAACAAGTTATATTATACATAGATATCAATTTTATAATTTTAGTTAATCATTATCTTAATTGTTGACCATTATTTTTTGATTATTATCTAATTTATACATTGTAAAATCATTATTATGTAACACTTCAATCAATAAATCATTGTTAGCATAACGATTTCTTTCATTCCAATACTACTACCAAAAATCGCATTCTAAAGATCTAGGTTCATATCCCGCATGTTAGCAATGATCCTGTAGCTGTCCACCAGGATTCGTACCTCAGAGTAAGACCTGGTGGCCGACTGGATGCTCGGCTGGTTGCAGACTACTGGTAACTAGTAGTGGGAATCGAACTTGGAAACCAATGATCCAATCTGATGTGGCCAACACAATACCTCCCGCTATCACGTAGGAATTAGTTATAAACTTCAGTAGGAATTGGCATGAATTAGCTAGGAATTAGAGCATGGAATTTGAAGAATTCCCTAGAAATTGAAGGAATTCACTAGGAATTGAAGGAATTACCCACGAAATAACTAATTTTAGGGGAATCCACGAAAATTTGAATAATTACTTTATAAATTACAGATGTATATTGTAACGCATAAATGGATTAGATTTTATTTTTTACATAATTTTGAATTACTAAGAATAAAAGCAACAAAGTACATCTGTAACGGATAATTACTTGGGGAATTAACAAAAGATATAAAAATTGGGTAGGAGTTAGAGGCATTATCTGAGAATTAGCGGAATTACTGGGACTGCTTGGAATTAGAGGAATTATGGGAATTTGTAAAATTTCCTGGGAATTAGCGGAATTACTTCGGAATTAGCGAATTTATTTGGGAATTAGCGAAATTACTGGGAATTAGCAGAATTACTGGAATTAATTGGGAATTACTGGAATTACTTAGGAATTACTGGAATTAATTAGGAATTACTGGAATTACTTAGGAATTACCGGAATTACTTAGGAATTGCCGGAATTACTGGAATTAATTGGGAATTGCCGGAATTACTTAGGAATTACCGGAATTACCTAGGAATTGCCGGAATTACTTAGGAATTACCGGAATTACTTCGGAATTACTGGAATTAATTGGAAATTGCCGGAATTATTTAGGAATTACCGGAATTACCGGAATTACTTAGGAATTGCCGGAATTACTGGAATTAATTGGGAATTGCCGGAATTACTTAGGAATTAACGGAATTACCTGGGAATTACAGGAATTAATTGGGAATTACCGGAATTACTTGGGAATTACCGGAATTACTTGGGAATTAGTGGAATTACCCAGGAATTAGCGGAATTAATTTGGAATTAGCAGAATTACTGGAATTACTTGGGAATTAATGGAATTACCTGAGAATTATCGGAATTAATGGAAATACCTGAGATTAACAGAATTAGTGGAAGTATCAGAGAATTAGTTGAATTACCTGATAATTTAGTGAAATTGCCAGGGAATTAGAGAAATTACCTCAGAATTGGTGGAAATGGTTAAAAATTAGTAGAATTCAAATTGAATTGTACGTTTTGTTCCCAAGTGACCAGCCCCTCGAAGGAAATAGTAATTGGAGCAATAGTTATACGCAAAGAAACTTAATATTCTAGTTTGCAGCATTAATAAATATGTAGGTAAATCACAAAAAAAAATATACAAACAATTCCAATTCCACATAATTCATGTAAATCTGATTAATTCAAATAATTCCATTTAAATGCATGTTAATTTCTTTTAAACTACATTAATTTTTTTTAATTCACAGTAATTCCATTTAATTCCAAAAAAAATCAGTGGAATTAGAGAAATTACCAGTGAATTAGTTGAATTACCTGAGAATTAATGGAATTACCAGGGAATTAGAGAAAATTACCTGAAAATTAGTGGAATTGGTTAACAATTAAATATAATATTTAAGAATTAGTGGAATTAAAATTGAATTGTACGTTTTCTTCCTAAGTGATCAGCCCCTCGAAGAAAATAGTAAATGAAGCAATAGTTATATGCAAAGAAAATTTATATTGTACACAATTCCAATTCCTCATAAATCATTTAAATTTTTTTAATTCACGCTAATTCCATTTAATTCCAAAGAAATCCAATGTGAATTAGTGGAATTATCAGGGAATTAGCTGAATTACCTGAGAATTAGTGGAATTACCAGAGAATTAGAGAAAATTACCTGTAAATTAGTGGAATTGGTTAAGAGTTATATACATATAATATATAAGAATTAGTGGAATTAAAATTGTACATTTTCATCCTAAGTGACCAACTCCTCGAAGAAAATAGTAAATGGAGCAATAGTTATATGCAAAGAAACTTTATATTGTAGTTTGCAGCATTAATAAATATGTAAGTAAATCTCAAAAAAATATATACACACAATTCCAATTCCACATAATTCATTTAAATCTGATTAATTCAAATAATTCCATTTAATGCATGTTAATTCTTTTGAAACCACATTAAATTTTTTAATTCACTCTAATTCCAATTAATTCCAAAAACTTCCAATAAGAATTAGTGGAATTACCAGGGAATTAGTTGAATTACCTGAGAATTAGAGGAATTACTAGAGAATTAGAGAAAATTACCTAAAAATTAGTGGAATTGGTTAAGAATTAAATATAATATATAAGAATTAGTGGAATTAAAATTGAATTGTACGCTTTCTTTCTAAATGACCAGCCCGTCGAAGATAATAGTAAACGAAGCAATAGTTATATGCAAAGAAACTTCATATTGTACTTTGCAGCATTAATAAATATGTAGGTAAAACACTTAAAAAAAAACATACACACAATTCCAATTCTTCATAATTCATTTAAATCTGATTAATTCAAATAATTCTATTTAATGCATGTTAATTCCTTTTAAACCACATTAATTTTTTTTAAATTCACGCTAATTCTATTTATTTCCGAAAAATTCCAATAAGAATTAGTGGAATTACCAGGGAATTAGTTGAATTACCTGAGAATTAGTGGAATTACCAGGAAATTAGAGAAAATTACTTAAAAATTAGTGGAATTGGTTAAGAATTAAATATAATATATAAGAATTAGTGGAATTTTGGGGGATTACGGCTCAATCGCATTAAAGGAAAATAGTAAAAAAGTACAAATGTATATGCTGAATAACGAATATTAATAAAAAAAAATGAAATGGTATAATTGAGATATTTCGGAAATAAAGGGTTTTTTGTTCTAGCGCTTCGACACTAATATGAAAATATTTTGATTGGCGACCGAGAAACCGCCTATACGTGCATTACAAATAGCGGGTTAGGAGGTGGGAATTACTACCAATGGAAGTTAAGAAATTCAAATTCGAAAGGAGGGGCTAACATTCCTGTACTACAGTTTCCAAACAGTTTTTATTTTAACATAAATTTCTTGCATTAAACTTAATAATTTAAATACACCTGTAATTATAAAGTATGTAGACTTATACAGTGTTATAATATTCATTTATTTTTATGTAAATATAACTTAAAATAGCATATATTTCAAGAACATTTAGGTCCATGATGAAAACAGTTTGATATAAAAACACATAAATGTGACGTCACGTCAATCTTTTCAAAATTCGGGAGACCATAACTCGCTTATTAATAGGAATTTTTTCACCGGATTTTCATCAATAGTCTTAGTTTTCTTAATATTTTCAGATGAAATTATAAAAAAAAATGGTGTAATACCCCATTGTACGCTTTCTTTCTAAATGACCAGCCCGTCAAAGAAAATAGTAAATGAAGCAATAGTTATTTGCAAAGAAACTTCATATTGCAGCATTAATAAATATGTAGACAAAACACTTAAAAATATATACACACAATTCCAATTCCACATAATTAATTTAAATCTGATTAATTCAAATAATTCTATTTAATGTAAGTTAATTCCTTTTAAACCACAATAATTTTTTTTTATTTCACGCTAATTCCATTTAATTCCAAAAAAATCCAATTGGGCTTAGTGGAATTACCAGGGAATTATTTGAATTACCTGAGAATTAGTGGAATTACCAATGAATTAGAGAAAATTACCTGAAAATTAATGGTTTTGGTTAAGAATTATATATAATATATAAGAATTAGTGGAATTAAAATTGAATTGTACGTTTTCATCCTAAGTGACCAGCTCCTCGAAGAAAATAGTAAATGAAGCAATAGTTATATGCAAAGAAACTTTATAAAAAAAATATATACACACAATTCCAATTCCACATAATTCATTTAAATCTGATTAATTCAAATAATTCCATTTAATGCATGTTAATTCCTTTTATACCAAATTAATTTTTTTTAATTCACGCTAATTCCATTTAATTCCAAAAAAGGGGGTTAACTTAAAAATCTTAAATGGGACCCCCTATTTTTTATTGCAGATTCGGAAAGAAAAATGTGAATTGCTAGAAAAAAATTAACCGATTAATATTTTATTAATAACTTGATAAAAAATGACGTTTGTTGTTTCAAACACAGAATTAATTTCTGATGAAATCGAGTTGTCCATAGTCAGTTTTTAAAAAGTTTCTTTCTTTTAATTCCCCGTGAGTGTTTACAAAACTATGTTCCCAAAATAGCCGCCGTATAAACACAAGCTTACCCCGCATGATATCAGCTTTGTGTTTAGACTCCCTCTATATGTATATATATTTTATAACTCTATGGTTTATGCTGAAAACTAAATTAAAATATTAAATTGTAAAACTAAACTAAACAAGCAGAAACCATTGTTATTAATGACATCGTTTATACAACTGAACTGCAGAATTAAACTAATGAAACTAGATTAAGAAGTTGGCTATTTTCAACTTTTAGTTTAATTTTATAATTTTTTAGTTTTGCGCCTGCGCCATTCGCGCATTTATGACAGATTTTCGCACCTAACCTATGAAAATGTACGATGATAACAAAATTTGGAGAAAAAAGCGACGAAATACTAATTACACTTATTCAGCAAATTGTTTACCTTTATTTTTTGTATCCTATATAAATATAATGTATCGCAATTTCACCTATTCGCGAAAAAAATCGAAGTAGCTGACCTCTACAGCGCCAATTGCGAACTAGAGAAAGAAGGAAAACTTTGGTTTTATCATTTGTGCATGTATGAAAAAGTTGCTCTAATTTTAATTGTTGTTATTAGAATATATTTTAAGAATTGTTTTTATTAGATCTAGTATTTTATTAAGTTTGTAAATAATAGTGTACATAAGCTAATGGTTTTAGTGTAAAACGTTTTTAAATGAAGGTTAAGAGTGACAATGACAAGTAAATCTAAGCGGTATTGTTCGGTTCCCCAGTGCAATAATTATAAATCATTCATCATAAAGTATTCATTTCTTTCCAAAAGATCCTAAATTATGTAAAAAGTGGGCTATTGCACTTAAAATCGGTAAGCCAGTTAGTAAATGTATGACAGTTTGCTCTGATCATTTTTTGCAGTCAGACTTTCATCCAGGTAAGAATAATAATACATTATTTGTTACAAAGAAGTAAATAAATATCATTTATTAAAATAAACTATAAAAATATTAACTGCTCATAGTTACTCAAAATTTTAGTCACCCAGTCACCCTAACTAATTACCATGGCTACCATAAAAATACATTGGAATGATTAAAAAACAATTGAATTTGTTATTTTAGTCATATCTTAATCACCCCCGATTACAGGCCACTTTTTCAATCTTCAGTTAAAATTTTAACTGGCAGTTAAATAAACAAAATCGAAACGAAATGAAATGTCAAATGACAGATTTGTCATTGCAGTCGATAATCCGATTCAATATTGTTTATTTAACTGCCAGTTAAAATTTTAACTAGAGATTGAAGAACTGGTCCTAAGGTTAAATACTACCAGTCATTGATATTAATATTTATTTCTTAATACAGAATTTATAAAAAAATAAATACCTATTTACGTGTAATAATACAGCAACTATGCGTTTGCATTTTCCTCCTAACCGGCCTTACAAGTACATTTGCCTTGTAAATTTGGCTTTAATAATACTTCAATAAAGTGTGGAGCTCCATTTAAATTGCTCGTTTGAAGGCAAAATTCAAAAACTGTGTTTAAATCAGTGTTCTTCAAACCGCACATGGTTACATGGCCTGCTTTATACACAGCTTCTCCTTCCTTTATTGGTCTTGAAGAACCAATGTAGTCAAAAATATCACTTAGATCAATATTCACTTTTTCCATTTTGCACTTTTTGCTGCACAGACACTGGATACTTATCTGTTACAGATGTAAAATAACACTGTCAACTGACGTTACAGGTATACGCGTGCATTTGTTTTCCTTCTTTCGTCTCCATTTTGTCGCCGCTCGACCTGACATCTATAGCTAATTTTTTTCGCCTTATTCGCGAAAAAAATCGAAGTAGCTGACCTCTACAGCGCCAATTGCGAACTAGAGAAAGAAGGAAAACTTTGGTTTTATCATTTGTGCATGTATGAAAAAGTTGCTCTAATTTTAATTGTTGTTATTAGAATATATTTTAAGAATTGTTTTTATTAGATCTAGTATTTTATTAAGTTTGTAAATAATAGTGTACATAAGCTAATGGTTTTAGTGTAAAACGTTTTTAAATGAAGGTTAAGAGTGACAATGACAAGTAAATCTAAGCGGTATTGTTCGGTTCCCCAGTGCAATAATTATAAATCATTCATCATAAAGTATTCATTTCTTTCCAAAAGATCCTAAATTATGTAAAAAGTGGGCTATTGCACTTAAAATCGGTAAGCCAGTTAGTAAATGTATGACAGTTTGCTCTGATCATTTTTTGCAGTCAGACTTTCATCCAGGTAAGAATAATAATACATTATTTGTTACAAAGAAGTAAATAAATATCATTTATTAAAATAAACTATAAAAATATTAACTGCTCATAGTTACTCAAAATTTTAGTCACCCAGTCACCCTAACTAATTACCATGGCTACCATAAAAATACATTGGAATGATTAAAAAACAATTGAATTTGTTATTTTAGTCATATCTTAATCACCCCCGATTACAGGCCACTTTTTCAATCTTCAGTTAAAATTTTAACTGGCAGTTAAATAAACAAAATCGAAACGAAATGAAATGTCAAATGACAGATTTGTCATTGCAGTCGATAATCCGATTCAATATTGTTTATTTAACTGCCAGTTAAAATTTTAACTAGAGATTGAAGAACTGGTCCTAAGGTTAAATACTACCAGTCATTGATATTAATATTTATTTCTTAATACAGAATTTATAAAAAAATAAATACCTATTTACGTGTAATAATACAGCAACTATGCGTTTGCATTTTCCTCCTAACCGGCCTTACAAGTACATTTGCCTTGTAAATTTGGCTTTAATAATACTTCAATAAAGTGTGGAGCTCCATTTAAATTGCTCGTTTGAAGGCAAAATTCAAAAACTGTGTTTAAATCAGTGTTCTTCAAACCGCACATGGTTACATGGCCTGCTTTATACACAGCTTCTCCTTCCTTTATTGGTCTTGAAGAACCAATGTAGTCAAAAATATCACTTAGATCAATATTCACTTTTTCCATTTTGCACTTTTTGCTGCACAGACACTGGATACTTATCTGTTACAGATGTAAAATAACACTGTCAACTGACGTTACAGGTATACGCGTGCATTTGTTTTCCTTCTTTCGTCTCCATTTTGTCGCCGCTCGACCTGACATCTATAGCTAATTTTTTTCGCCTATAAAAGTTAAATTATACGAAATGTCAAACATAAAATTCTGAATTTTAATTTACTGCATAAACGACGTTATTTTAGTTTCTTAATTTAGTAGCTTAATTTAATTTCATAATTTACATGCTGCATAAACCCAGCATAACTGTTATCTACATATATTTGAGATCTAAACTGTTGTAACCAAGGAGATACGTGTTTAAAGCATAGGCTTCGGGATTTATTTTATAAATTTACACATAAAATATATAGAAAAAGTATTAATGTAGAAAATTTAATAATCTTTAATTTTTATAATAACATAAATTGTGAAAAAATGTAATTTAAATAATTTTTTCGCAGAAAAACTGTTTTGAGCTTCAAAGAAAGTATGAATTATGAACATAACTACTTTATAGTGAATATTTTTATAATACATAATGGAAAGGAATGTTGTTTAAGACAGGCAGCGGTAATTAAGAGTGGGTTTAATTGTTCCTCGTATGATTCCCATTGAGCATCCACTATCCTTGTGTATGGGCTATTCAGCCATACTGCAGAGCAATATTCCGCTGTCGAGCATAACAGGCCCAAGACAGAACAGAACATCTTACCCTGGGTTACAGTTAGCATAACTGGCGGACAGACTATTATCACCTTTATCCTGTCCTATACGCCTATGAGCGAAAATGTTTAAATAGGTTTTTTTATTTATTAGGGGTGCAAGGGTTACAAATACATATTGAGGTTGTTTCGGGAATGGCCAGGGTGCTGTCTCTTCCGGGAAACCCTCTCCATGTTTTGGAAACTCGCTCGCAACTGCTAGAATGTTGGTAGTACATCTGTCTAAGAATATTTGGTCGGATCCTTCTACGAGTAGTCCTTTTACAGCTTATGCTAATTCTTGTAATACGTATACCTTATTACCCTTGATGTAACAATAACCAATGAATCTAAATTTGCTAATTTATATTAAATAAGTAAAAACTTTTTCATAGAAAAAAAAAATACAATTTATCTTAAAAAAATAGAAAAAACATGGTATCATACATGCATTGTGTCTCCGATTTCTTTGTAGCAACATCCGAAGTCCCCCAAGGGTCAATATTAGGACCATTATTATTTTTATATGCGATAAACGATCTTCCAGATGTGCTTCGATGGGCTCAGTGCTTATTATATGCAGACGATCTTAAACTTTTCATGCCAGTGTCTACAGAAAGTGACTTAATACATTTACAATCTGATTTAAACAATATAACAGTGTGGTGTGCTAAAAATTCGTTGGTGCTTAATATTGAAAAGTGCAAAGTGATTCCCTGAAAGTGATGAAAATATCAAAATCAAAAACAATTCACATTGGAAAATACAAAATAAATGACAATGAAATTGAAAGAGTGAACCTATTTAAGGATCTTGGAGTCTATTTTACTACCAATTTTCAATTTAATTACCATATAGAATACATCTCTAAGGTGGGATATAAACAAATGGGTTTTGTGTTAAGAAATATTAAGAACTTTACTAATATGCGAACTGTAAAAATATTATATTATTCTTTTGTGAGATCTAGGTTAGAATATGCATCTGTTGTTTGGTATCCAACCTCTCAAAAACATACAGAAATGTTAGAAAAAAGTACAAGAACTATTCCTAAGAAATATATAATTTCGAACCTATAATATATCAATAGAGTTTCTTACTTTTCACAATTGGAAGTATTTAATATGCATACTTTAAAGGATAGGCGAAAGCACTCATTGGTTATTCTTGTAGCGAAAATCGTACAGAGTGAAGTAGATGTACCTGATTTATTAAACAAGGTCTAGATATATGCAACTCTTGGGTAATTTTTCTTTTATAATTTTAAATAAAGCCTTAAGTTATGTAAATGAGTTACTATCGAAATGCGATACAATTGATATATTTAATATATCTTTAAAAACACTTGTACATTATATTAATATTGATGATGAATAATATTTCTCTTTTATGTATATTAATCACTGATATGCTGTAATCGGAATTGTATCTGTTGTTTGTCAGTATAAATAAATTTATTATTATTATTATTATTATTATTATTATTATTAACTGTTAATTGGTGATATGGTTGAAATTGAACACAAAACACATCTGTTGCCCTGGGGCCTCTCAGGACAGTCAGGACCCCGTTCATTTCACCAGTGGAAGGTATCTGCTTCATTTCTTTTTGTTGTTGAGTGAAATTTATTGTATGTAACTTGTACGGTAGAGTAATTATTAGCATCCAAAAAAATATAATGCGTGTCAAAAAAAAACTTACTCGCAGTAAAGTAAGTTTTAGTTTGGTGAGGTCACGGAAATCGCCACGTCATCATTTAAAGGCTAAATGTTAAGCCCATTTAAATTGAAATAATTCAATTGCATATACTTACATAATTCTTAAATATGAGACAAAGTGAGAGAAATTTAATTCTAAGAGCAGTAGGAAGTCATCCTCAAAGTATACGGGCATATCACACACGTCTAAACACTCTAGAAGCACCAAAATAAAACTGACAAAATTAATCAACGTAATAGTTTAGATAAAAATATAATAAATTCTCAAGTAATCAAATTAACAAATAAAATATAAATAATACCTCTTTAATTTGGTTATGCAGATTGAACGTTTATATGGTTTTCCGAAAGTTAGCAGGTCTAAAATAACAAGGTTGTAACTGCAA
The DNA here is from genome assembly GCA_943142095.1 of Ophonus ardosiacus. Taxonomy (NCBI): domain Eukaryota; kingdom Metazoa; phylum Arthropoda; class Insecta; order Coleoptera; family Carabidae; genus Ophonus; species Ophonus ardosiacus. Next base: position 49,834,981 of record OW964825.1, on the reverse strand, counting down.
ATTTTTGGCAAAATGAGATTTTTTAATGGTTCTAGCTGCTACATTCGATCTCTATTCTGATAGTTTTTACATATTGTTGTCCTTTTCGAAATAGTACAGAAACAAAGTTCTATCTGCAATCTGGTACAGATAAGTAGAAGTACTTTAAAATAAATATTTCCTACGCCAAAGAAGTGAAAAAGAGATTCAGAAATTAGCGTCGAGAAACAGAGTGCTTTGAAAATAATGGCTGGATGTCTGAAAAAGACCAGATATACTATACCCAAATCATTCAAGCAGCCAATGCACGTCATCACTTAGTGTAAAAACCTTAATGCATTAAAATCACTAATAGTGAAAAATGAAATAAAATTTCAATGATTTTTAACCGTCAAAAAGTGTATAGCCTTATATAATTATTATTAAGATGAATAGCAGAGTTCATTAATTATCGTATATGACATGAATAATATATAAATAATGTACATCAACGTCATATTATTCGTTTAATTGTTGCTATAGTTGGCAACATTGATAATTTGTGTGTTCATACTGTCAAAGTTATTATTTGAAAAATATTTGTATCGTGTTTGAAACAATTTTTGTGCGTTGTAAAGGTCTATTTATAATAAAGTAATGTTAAACGCAACGCAACGACGCATCGTGACCGTTAACGCAAACACAAAATCTGTGAATCTGCTAAAGATAGCACTTTTAATCAATCAGAAGAATTCGGTATATTTCTATGAAATTCGGCACACTTTTATTTATTGCCTTTATATGGCATACATAAGTATAAATAAGGTTAGTATTATAAAATAATTTAAATAGAAATGGACAGTGCCGGAAATATAGTATTTATTTTGTAGATATGGCAGTTCATGAACATGTCGATAATATAGATTGCAATCTGTATAACTCTTTTCATAAAGATTATAAAACCTCTGCAAACGTAGCAGTACATGACGTCACACATCTAGTTACTAAAATTCAATTTTTATTAATGACGTGCATTGGCTGTTTGAATGATTTGGGTATAACAATATTATTTTCATGTTTTATTAATAAAAATAAATATTTTTCTGTTACATTGAGTTTTTTTAATGCGCAGAAAGAACTTTACATATATTTACGTACAAACATAGGTACATACTTCAAACTGCCTATTTTTCTAATATTTTTTTCGATAACTGAGCATACCTTTGCAATTTTTCTTCCATATTTTTATAATGGAATTAAATCCATTATTAGAATTAAAATATATTATTAATAATTGCGAGTTATTATTATTATTCTCTGTAACCCTTTTTAGCACCTTTCGGTGTAAGGGTGCCGGGCGCACCGAGCCGCAGTGTGATAAATTTTTGTTTCTGAGCGTTCACCCATCCAACACATCGCTGCTGTGTAGCTTGCTCGGACTTGCCGTTAGTTTAAATTATGTATCAAGTAAATAGGTACTTTTGTTATAAAATGTCATACCGGCATATTAAATAGGTGCCCATTACTAGTTGTGTTAATCTTTTTTGCATGCAGATAACGGTAATAAGCATATTTTTGATTCTCCATTTCTAAAGATAATGAACAAAATATTATTTTTAATTCTTTACGTGTATGTAGTCCTATAACGAGTTAATTCGTCTCAATAGTACTAAATTAAATATTTTCATGGAATCAATATCATATATGTTAAATTCAATATGAGCGAAATTTATGTTATCCCTATCACGTGGTTACGTATTATAGATTATAAACTGATAAAAACAATAAAATCTGCATTAACCATGCATAAATAACATTTTAATGGGTAGTAGCATCTTCTGTAGAAGTCTGGGAGTTGATCCAAGTACCAGGAAATCGTCTTCGAAGCCATTGTACATCAACACACCACGCACACGTCTGTTAGTTAGCACTGCAACAGGCAACAGCATAACAGATAAACAAGTTGGTATTACCATAATAAATCAAATAAATATAAAAAATATAATAATTTACCTCAGCAGCAGTGATCAAATATGAATTCAAAATAAGGAAGCAAATTACTGAAAGTGATTTATTTTCTTATTATCGATTGTAATTATAAATCACATTACACATTTGTCCCTAAACAAAAGAATAATCTTCTTAGAAGAGAAAACAAAACCAAATGTATAATTTACGTTGTTTTTAATAATTCGCTAATACAAAAACATTTCTTTCTTATTTCATTTTATAATTTAATTTAATAATAATCACATTTTCTTGTTGTTGTGAAGACTTTGTATATTAGGTTTGGGAATTAGGATCATGCTTTAAGCCTTGGTTCGCCAATTCACAGCATCGACATTTTTTTACCGCGCACACGGTTATTAATAGTGACTAATATGTTTTGTGCGTCTAGTACCGCGCTGTGAATTCAAATAAAGTAAAACTAGTAGTTTTTTTTTATAGATATCAAACATTGTTTATTAAATAAATACCATTATGTATGTACGAGTTATTTGATATCTGCCAACCACAGACTAAATCCCAACGAAAAGAATAATTGATAAAAATTATCATTAACCTTAATACGATTTCACTTAAATTTACTAATGAAGATGAGAACTTTTTCTCGAAATACGTATTAGGTTTTATTTTCATTTATAGTTTGGTTCACGAAAGATGACTATTTAAGGTCATTAATAAGCCGTTTGAAACAATATAACTTGTATATAACTTCAATGCATTTCGTACCCACAGGCGTACAAACATAAAATTTTTGTAAATATATTTTAACTAAAAAAATAAATGTAATTTATTTGAAAATGTTGTTTCTTTATATATAATGCTTTTCTCAAAGTTTTATCTTCTTCAACTGTTTTTGTATGAAACAAAAATATAGATTTGATGTAAATAAAGTCACTAGATATATAAAGTACCAGAATTCATTGTACCAATGTGTTCTTTATAATTTTGATCGTTATGTTTTGTATTTATATGCATGCATATTATAAAAATTATGAACATAAAATCAACATTAATTAATTACCTTCATGGATTTATTTCACTGCCGATTATTTTTCTTTGTAATAACGCACTCGTTTCAAGATAATCCATTTTAAATTTGGCGCCGAAGCTCGATACAATATGGCAGCCAATTCGCGAAAAAAATCGAAGTAGCTGACCTCTACAGCGCCAATTGCGAACTAGAGAAAGAAGGAAAACTTTGGTTTTATCATTTGTGCATGTATGAAAAAGTTGCTCTAATTTTAATTGTTGTTATTAGAATATATTTTAAGAATTGTTTTTATTAGATCTAGTATTTTATTAAGTTTGTAAATAATAGTGTACATAAGTTAATGGTTTTAGTGTAAAACGTTTTTAAATGAAGGTTAAGAGTGACAATGACAAGTAAATCTAAGCGGTATTGTTCGGTTCCCCAGTGCAATAATTATAAATCATTCATCATAAAGTATTCATTTCTTTCCAAAAGATCCTAAATTATGTAAAAAGTGGGCTATTGCACTTAAAATCGGTAAGCCAGTTAGTAAATGTATGACAGTTTGCTCTGATCATTTTTTTGCAGTCAGACTTTCATCCAGGTAAGAATAATAATACATTATTTGTTACAAAGAAGTAAATAAATATCATTTATTAAAATAAACTATAAAAATATTAACTGCTCATAGTTACTCAAAATTTTAGTCACCCAGTCACCCTAACTAATTACCATGGCTACCATAAAAATACATTGGAATGATTAAAAAACAATTGAATTTGTTATTTTAGTCATATCTTAATCACCCCCGATTACAGGCCACTTTTTCAATCTTCAGTTAAAATTTTAACTGGCAGTTAAATAAACAAAATCGAAACGAAATGAAATGTCAAATGACAGATTTGTCATTGCAGTCGATAATCCGATTCAATATTGTTTATTTAACTGCCAGTTAAAATTTTAACTAGAGATTGAAGAACTGGTCCTAAGGTTAAATACTACCAGTCATTGATATTAATATTTATTTCTTAATACAGAATTTATAAAAAAATAAATACCTATTTACGTGTAATAATACAGCAACTATGCGTTTGCATTTTCCTCCTAACCCGGCCTTACAAGTACATTTGCCTTGTAAATTTGGCTTTAATAATACTTCAATAAAGTGTGGAGCTCCATTTAAATTGCTCGTTTGAAGGCAAAATTCAAAAACTGTGTTTAAATCAGTGTTCTTCAAACCGCACATGGTTACATGGCCTGCTTTATACACAGCTTCTCCTTCCTTTATTGGTCTTGAAGAACCAATGTAGTCAAAAATATCACTTAGATCAATATTCACTTTTTCCATTTTGCACTTTTTGCTGCACAGACACTGGATACTTATCTGTTACAGATGTAAAATAACACTGTCAACTGACGTTACAGGTATACGCGTGCATTTGTTTTCCTTCTTTCGTCTCCATTTTGTCGCCGCTCGACCTGACATCTATAGCTAATTTTTTTCGCCTATTGCGGTACTTTATATATCTAGTGACTTTAGATGTAAAGCATGTAATAATGATTTTAACGTCAACGTCACTGGATAAATATGAGCACAGGGGCCAGTATTGTAGATAATTACATATTTGTAAATCTACGATGTACGATGTCACTATTACTTTTATGACCGGTTGCAGAAACGTTCATCAATTCCTTGTTCAGTTAGCGGACCATCAAAATGAACAAATTTGAATCACTTTCCTTGTTCTTATGACATTTAGATCATTGCTGTCAAAAAACACGTTGCATTTGTCAGTTTTGATGAACCGTTGATGAATTAAGAAATTTCTGCAAGTGGCCATTCGTGTATTAGAAAGTAATGTATATGTCATACAGCATTAATTAAATAGGTATAAGTCAAATAGTCTTCATCTTTCTAATACAAAATGTTGCTAAGCTACTGCTATATAACAACAAGTGTCCTTAAATAGTCATCTTTCGTGAATCAGACTATAATTTTAAATTTTATTATCAACAAATGAAATTTAGCGGAGAGGCGAATTCTGATGAGGGTTAAAGCATGAACCCCCAAACTTCTTTCATCACATATGCTTATGCTTTGAGTATAATATACGGTCTTTTGCTACCATATACAATATTTGTTTTGTAACATAATAATAATTATATTATAATTTAACATTTTGCTAATTTATCTGCATAGGAACAAACAAAATGTGTTTAGTACACAGCAAAGAATGTTCACAGCCTTGTAATTTATGTTTCGCGGCAAAGCCAACTTAGAAAGTAACTCAACTTTGGCAACAAGTTTCAATATTCATTCCTATTTGATTTAGGCACGATTTAAAATATACAGGTAGTGCCAGTGTCCACAAGCGTCCCACGTGGTACATGTTTCCTTGCTTTTTCCACTAGGGCTAGAGGCTGTCAATCGTTATTTTGAAAAGAATATTTATAAAATCTCATCAAAAATGTTTATAATAGTATGAGATATTTTAAGAATAACACGAATTAAATTTTCTAATTTGAAATTACGTCAATTTGACACTATAAGCGCGAGGCTGGAATAAGCCTCCCCGCAAGGTGTGCATTTTATTCTCAATCAATTAGTAATCACTGACATTTAACCATTATGTTGAATTTTTATAAAGTTCTTATTTATATGTGACTCATAAGACATGTACACATAAAAGTTATCATTTATTATGTAAATATTTTTAAAACGTTATTTAAAAAATAATATAATCTAAATCGATCTCTACACCGTGACGTCACGTTTGCTTACTTAAAGCCGCAAATAGCGCCAGTGTCGTTGTTTTGCTGCGATGGGATGTAAAATGTCAAAGTGACAATAAAATAATTATAAATATTTATCAATCAAGTAAGTTCCTCTAACCCCGCAAGACATACATAGAAAAATATCCGATGTGGCCAGCACTTGACCTCCCGCCAATTCAGTGTTTAAAATAGCAATGAGCTTTAAGCAAAGTATCACTTCTGGATGATCGTTTGTAATCAAAATCTAATTTGTTTTCCAATAAATACAGAATGACTGAAGGTTCCGCCTCTTTCTGATTTTTTTTGTTTGACGCATCCTTGTAGTAGTGAACGGAACGGAAGTAGCAAGAGTGACGCCACAATAGCGGATATAGGAATATCCCATATTTTCTATAATTTAAATTTAAAAATAGGTGATAATTACCCCAATTTTACTGGTTGGAAAGTGACATTTTGCTAGCTGGAAAGTGAAGTAAACAATGAGTCACTTTTCCACTGTTTTGCAAACGCATATATTACAAACAGATTGTAAATAAAATGTATTCTTTTCATTTATTTTGTTTGTAACACGTAGCGCATCTAGCGGATATTCAAGGAAGCTTGGACCATTGAGCACCTGAAAAACAATAACAAGTGGCATAGCGAGTATATTTTAAATGGTGGATTAAGGGCACGTACGCTAAATGACAAGGCTGTAATTAGTTTTGAAACTTGGTAAAACAGTATAAACCTGGCCACAATTCGTGTTCGTAAAGTATACAAAACATATAAAATATCCTAAACAAATTTTGCTTATTCGAATACAGTTAGTTTGTGATGCAACGACTGACGACTGTTGACTATAGATGAACACTTTAGCAAAAAGGAAACTGATGTCTGATGATTGAATGGATTCGATGAAGCGACAGAGCGACACGGACACCACACAAGTCTGTGGCACTTGAAAGACTATGAGTCAAGTTTACACTAGAGGTCTGTAGCACTGCACTATTGAGTGTTTGACTGGGGTCAGATGCGTCGGGGTCGCGCGGGCACCACAACAGCCGGCAACGTAGGCGCGGGCGCGGGCGCTGGCTGGGCCTGGCTGCTGCTTTTGCGACCTGTTAGGATCTTCACGGTCCTCTGCAGGAAGTCAGTCTTTTGCGATGCGGATGTAGATGCCGAGGCTGAGGTGGACGTGGCGGGGGCCGACGTGGGGCACTTCGACGAGGACATCGAGTGGCAACGCACCACCAGTGGCGTGCTGCCCGCTGACCAGTCGCTGTGCCCGCTGCTGCTTGAGCCGAGGGACCCCAATAACCCCGCCGAACTCGAGCGGTAAGGGGGAGGGGATTCAGACTCGAATACCGTGCGGTTCGGCGGCGGCCTTATACATTTCTGGTAGATTTCGCTCTCCTAAAACAGGAAAAAGCCGTTAGTTTGGTGCTTTGTGTAGGAGGATAACACCTTGGAAACAACGCAGGTGTCGCTTTACTGGACACCGGTATTTCCGGTGTCTGGGGCGATTACGCTGAGAGACAGATGTAGCTGATAGTAATTACACAGTAATGTCTAACCTTTGTTTTATAAAACTAATTGTAGGGCCAAACCTTCAGGTAAAATGAGTACCTACTCAGTTTTCAAACATTTGGTATATACGTTAATTTATGCCATTTTTCACAATGTGGGTTGAAACGAACCCATAATTTAGTGTATTCGACAACATTCATAATTTTAATTTACAAATAATTATACAATGTGTTTGAAAAAATGGGTACACTCTATTATCTCGCTTATTATTAATTTTAACAAATTCATGTGTATAAAATACAAATTATAAAACTTCAACCCCTTTATATTCCCAAAATAACTGTTAATTCGTAGCAATAGCCATGACATTTGTTTTCTTTCTTTTGGTTTTCAGAAATTATTCAAAAACGTCAAAGTCAATCTGAATTATGAAAAATAAATCCCGTATTCTTCGATAACTATTTCTATCATAATAATTCTTTTTACGTTATACAGACTGTTATGTAAGTGTACAACGCTTAACCCATGGTAGAACTGACCACATAGATAATAAATCGAGCAATAATTTTTGTTTAACATGCTTTCTACAGGAACTAGAGGCCGTTAAAACTGACCAATCATGTCATAGTTAAAAAATTTGTAAAAAAGTAAAAATCAATGTGTTCGCTGGAAAAAAATGTCACTTCTATCACAAATGGCGAACACATTGATTTTTACTTTTTTGCAAAATTTTTAACTATGTCGTGATTGGTCAGTTTTAAAGGCCTCCAGTTCTTGTAGAAAGCATGTTAAACAAAAATTATTGCCAGATTTACTATTTATCGAGTCAGTTCATAGGTTAAACGTTGTACACTTACTTATATAACACCCTGTATATAGGTAGTAAATTTTATGTAGTTTTTTAATATGAACAAATATATAGGTGTTTCATTTGAAAAGTAAAAGTTGCTGTCTATTACAAAATTAATAATAAGTAAGATAAAGGTGTACCTATTTTTTCAAACGCATTTTCAGTTTGTCTCAACTTTATAGCAAACTGACTTTTACATTTGCTATTTATACTGACTTACAGTGACTTTTAATCTAATAATGACCGGTACCAACGTAACTTAAATATTAAACTCGGTTTAAATTGACAATATTGCATCGAAATGAAAAGTCAAATGAATTTTAATATATTGCTGTCCAAATTTCGATTTTCATTTTTTTGTTTAAGCCGAGCTTAAAATTTAAGCCTTGTTGGTGCAAATGGGCATAAGAATATAATGTAAAGGCGGATTTATGTAGCCATTTTCATTTACATTTACATTTTAATTTAATTTTCATTTAATTCTCATTTATAATTTTTAAATATACCTATTCATACAAAAATAAATGAAAATGAACGCATGCGCACATATAAAAATACGCTGACAGATGATGAATGTCATAGACCCACTTTCATTGGAATAAAGTTTATTAATGAAAATGTTCAACAATAATAACAACGAAGAAGTTATGAGTTTAGTTTTAAATGTGTTAATTGCAATAAAAACCGTAAAAAGAAACGATAACGGAAATACATTATGACAACCAGCTGATCAACTCAAATTCACGTCGCTGTCATACCGTACACGCATGCGCCATTTATAATTTTCATTTATTAGATAAAAGTTGGCCATCTTTAAAAATAAATGAGAATGAGAGATAAATGAAAACGTAAATGAAAATGGTGTATGCATGGCTACATTAAAAGAACGCTTCATAATGCCACTGTTTTAAATACAATCTACGTCCGTGTGTTTCCCACCTGTTCGGGGTCCCTGATGTGCAGTCGTGCGCTGGAACCGTACGGCAGCTCCTCGCCGTCGGGCAGCGCGATGGAAGGTGGCAGGTCGAGCTCTAGGTCGGTGTGCACGGAGTGCAGCCGCACCTGGCGGTCCCGCTGCGCCGCCAGTTCTCGCGCGTGCCCCACGTGGTGCCGGTGTAGACGTCCGCCTTCCCCCATGCCCACGCCGGCCGCCGCGCTTGCCGACATCACCGACAGCATCTACAAAGAAGGAAAAATAAGTTAAATCACCAGGTATACTAAAATATACAGGAAGATATCTTTGGCGTAACAGAAAGTATATTGTTGATTTAAATCACCCGTTCCCAAAATTGGGAAATGTTGACACTGGTTGTTCTAGCATTGAGCCACAAGTATACGAGAATGTTTGTACACAATATGATCTTTATTATGTTCTTTCTAGTGTAATACTATATAATTAGAAGATGGACGAGTCGAAAGTAGCGTGTTCGACTGTTCGAGAAGGAAAATGTAGCGATGATGATTGTTGCATGAATGCATGATTTTGTATCGTGCCAATCTACATTTAAGGAAATGGGTAATGAAGTGTTTCAAGCCGGCAATTTTAGCAAGTACAGCAAGCTTACAAATCCAGAAAAATAATTTTTGGGAATGGTTTGTACGTTGTTTAATCTTTAATGGTTTATGGCTCGATTCTGAACGTAATGAAAATCTATGTGCTGTTACATCAACGATATAAAATTGGAATTATGGAAAATATATTTGGTATTTGTTTCAGAATATATTAAAATAGCCAGTAACAATATTCCTCTTTTATATACATACTATTGTAAGAAGATTATCGAAGGAACATTATTTGTTGAATAAATATGTGTAAAATTAATTATTTGAATATGAATTTTTAATAATAATAATAATGTTCTGTTCTTATAGTATGTCGAAAGTCCAGACACCTATAACAGAAAACGCACATGCAAACAAAACAGTTAATCTAGCTCTTATTGATTGTTTTTTATGGTATTATTGATAAATCACGTAAATTAACACGAAATGCAAAAATGCTAAAATACACGCCAATGTTTGTGAACTTTATTGACAGTTCCAAATTATTTTCTGAACAGAGTTACGACATACGTCACCTTAAGAACAGATTCTACAACCTGTGTGGCAAATATTCCACTCATTTTTTTTTTTTAGTATTTTAAATAAAATTTCATTCAGTATTGAAGCAATTCATAGTATTAAAAAATCTTAATTGTTCCTAGTTTAACAGTATTTTATTTTCGAGAAATCAGTGTAACGTCACATTTCCCCTATAGTTGTTTTTCTCACACACATTGCTCTGAGTACGCTGCGAGAAAAAGATAACAATTGTATGACGTCAATTTTCCCTGTGAAATATCTCGAAAAGTAATTATTTAAAAAATGTTTTCATTGTTTTAACAATAATTATTGAGCCATACTATATGTTAAATTGAATTTTTTTAAATTTTTTTGTTACGGTGGAATACCCCATTGTTATTACGCAATGCCATTCTTATGTGAAGAATACTATACATATACCTAATTAAAATTTCAACAATTTTATTTGTAATAACTAAGTAGGTAAATATTCCATAATACGTTTAGAAATTGTAGTAATAAAGTTGTTCAATCAATAGGGTATATAATACGATTAATATTTGGTTTATATAACACTGCCTTTTAACCTTTTCCGAACCCTTAGATAAATAATAGAACAATAAGTTATCTCAAAGTTTTAATAGCTTTACATATAACCTTTGTAATGTATAAACATTAAACGGAAAGAACAATAATTTTAACTGAACCTAGACTTGAAAATTATGAAACATTTTGTCTAAATTTTAAATTTATTCAGGAAAAAAATATGACGAAATATGTATTTATAATTCATTATTAATTCACGAAATTCGTCGGCAGGATAAGCAATCACTTCCGAAAACCTTCACTGAAATCCTTGTCAATCTGTCAAAAGTTATAAATGTCTCCCAAGATTACCGAAGGTAATAAATAAACTTCATCATTTAATTTTTGCTGTCTAATAATAGTCAAGATAGCTAGCAATGATCATAATGTATTTTTGTCTACAGGAGATAAACATTTGATTAATTAAAGTCTAAAAAAGATAACTTCTTATCAGGGTTGATAATTCATCTTTTTTCTTTGAATTAATCGATATAAATGTGTCTACAAAAATACTTATACGTTTGTAGGTCAAACTAAAAGCAGTAAAAACGCTCTCAGTAGGAAATGCGATAACATATCGTTAGGAAGAAAATAAATGTTATGTGTAGGGAATTATAGGGTGGTTTGCAGTGGTGAGTCACCACGTGTTGTTGATGTTGCTTACGTTGCATTGCACGTGGAGATGACACGTGGTTATATTTAGATAGTTGTGGCACAGAATATAAACAGTCCGAAGAACAACAGAATTGCACCATGGTTAGTCACACGGCTTTCTTATTATAAAGTCTGTCACTAATCAAGAAGATTAATAGTAAATAAATAAATAAATAAATAAGAGTATAAAATATTTTGTCAATAATGTTTCTATAATAGAGATAAATAATACGTAGAACTGCAGTCATATATATTTATTTATTAGTCTATGGCCAACGTTTGCCCAACACAGCCCCTCCCCTCCACTTAAAGCTTCTTCAGGCCTAAGAGCTGGTTTATGAAGAATTAATTTATAAATTTACATTTTGAAATTTAGATATAAAATTTACAAATTATTAAAATATCTTTCAGAACTCATATTAATAATTGGAATAATACTACCTTTTTTAGTTTAAGTTCTATATTGACAAATATGTGAAATGTTTTTGTTATTTCACATATTTATGTCAATTTTTGCCCCTGAAGAAGGCACCAGTTTATGGTGCCGAAACGTTGGGTTTTAATAATAAATAAATAAATAAATAAAAAATTAAAAAAATAAATACAGAACTTAAACTAAAAAAATGTAGTATTATTCCAATAAAATTTACAATTTTCTGTTTGGCTTTCGATTTTGAAATTCTGGATCTGACCAATTACTATCTACCACATGACTTGTCACTGCTTGTTATTTTGACGTTTCATCAGTTACCATTTCAGATTTTAGGTTGCAATTTTATCTTCATAGTAATTAATTTGTTAGACGCTAAAGAACAAGATGAATTCTTAATGATATCATCATTGTTTCTATACTTCGTTTCAAAATAAACACGAGGAATGTACCAAAATTTACAAGAATAATAATGAATGTCACGAAATTAAGTATAACTTTAATAGAGTACTCTGTACTCACAGAATGCCGCCCGCTTTATACCTGGAACAAACCTTTTCTAATAATGCAGAGACCAAATATTTCGATAAGTTTTCAGAAGATTATGTATTTATAAATTTATATTATCTATGAATAAAAGTTCTTCGTTGGTATATTCGTTTACAGCTAGCAAGCAGCAAGAAGTTAAACAGTAATTTGTAACATTGTAGCTATTTTAATAATAGTTTTTAGGTATAGCATAGCAAAACATGAACCCCGTCTATAAAAAAGTAGTTAAAAAACCTGTAATCAAGTGATTATATCATAACCACAGGGTACTGAAACTCGTCTCCTTAGACATAGACGTCCGCATAACCTTGAGTCTGCCGAATACTCCGTGTCATTTCCGCGTTCGTGCATTGTTCGAACCACATTCCTACACCGTGCTATATATCACTACCTACGTGCCCCCGCTGCCCCTCTTGCGACGCTAATGACAGCTCGCGACACCGATTGTTGTCTACAAAAATCTAGGAATTGTTTGCTAATGCTCAACAACGCCTCGAAACACACGGGATTGTTAGCAAACAATGACGTATTTCATGCGGCATTCTTACAAAGAAAAAAGAGTGTACTGCTTTAAAAAAGTACAGTTTTATTATTTGACGCTCACGCAGAATGGGGTTCTACACCATTTTTAAAATTTTTTTTTCTGAACAGGATGAACTAAAAATTTTACGTAATAAGAGAGATATGAATTTCTAAAGTTCAGAATTTTGTGTGTGACGTAGCATGTCGTCACGAGTGGCCCATAAACTGTTAGTTCTAGAGAGTATAAAGTTTTCATGTTCGCATAGCTGAAATATTTTTGTATATGAAATTATTATTAAGAACAAAGAATATAAATAAGAAGCATTTTTTTCCCTAATAAATTATAGAAGTTTGTAACAGTTCGACCACTCTTTGACAATATCGTAAATACAAACTATGGCGACAGATGGCGCCAGTATCTTTTCATTAGGTTTTTTTTTTCGGAGGGAGGCGCTACAAGACGCGCGAATTTCGCTTTTAAAATCAGCCAAACAATAAAATTGCCTAGGACATATTACAGACCAATTATTAATGGACTTCAATCGCTTGTACTTTGCGAACTATTTTTTTTTTTAAATAATACCTATTAATCAGAGCTGGGACTATTTTTCGAAAAAAATATACGTGATGGTATCTAAGATACAAAAAGTATCTCCGATATTTTATCTTAGATATTTCAGGTTTTATGTGAAAATTATCTTTAATGTAGGTACTTTTTGAAAGTATCTTTTATCTTAAAACAAGTATCTGACGATACTTTTTGTTTGTTTAGATACTTTTTGTATCTTTAGATAGTTTTCAACTATCTAGATACTCTGACAGTATCTTTTTCTTTATAAAGATACCTCTGAAGGTGGTTGAGTCGCAAAAAACGCGTCAAATACAACAAAATAGTTATTTTTATTTGTTTCACTAAATATGATTACCTATACATTTTGTATCTTAAAACATTGTCTGAAAGGTTAATAAGATCAATATCTCAGATACCAGAATGCATCCTAGATATTTTATAGTCTCTAAGATACTTTTAAATATCTAAGATACTCTTTAAGTATCTAAGATAATTTTAACTATGTAAGATACTTGCAATGAAAAATTTCTAAATATTTATTTACCTTTAATAAATTTATGACAGTATCTTATGAAAGTATCTTAGATACTTTTTAAAAGTATTTATTCCAGTTCTGTCATTAATTAACGTATATTTTTACTTTCTTATCTAAGATACATAGGTAGTTAAAATTTGACTATGATATAATGCCCTATTATTGAGAATAAGATAAACAAAATTTTCACTATCATTCCAAGTACGTATTTATCTGACATATGAAATTAAGTTACAAAAGTTCTGCACAAATTATAGAGCGATTTGAACTACCCATAAACGAAATATTGTTGCGCACATTGCGTGAAGATAACTATATATTCAGTATAATTGAAACAGAATTACGAGCAAAACTCGGGATGTAAGAAAAACACCACGACCGCAGCAATATTAATTGGAAAGCATCTAGGATGGGAAACTTAGTTAATGAGAGGAAGTAAGAAGGAATAAATAGGCGAACCGCAACTGCAAGTGCTTGCAGTGTGTATGCAATGCACTCCATATTGACATATGTAAATGGATGCGATGCATTTGAATCGCACCGGCACCGACAAGGAAATCCTTCGCAGAAGAGAAAATGAAATGCAAAATGCAAATGCATTTGAAAGTTTTGTTTTAAATTCACGTCGCGGACTTTACATCAATTAAAACTTTGCAGCGAATTGTGCATTGTTCATCTTTTATTTCGCTTTTTAAACGTCGGACCGAGATAACACAGTTTGCTATTTTCATTAAATTAACAACGTTTTATTAAGATATAAAGCAAACTCTGCCTCCTCTACCTGCCTTTGTTCAAATATGATTCCCTTCTTAAACTTTGTAATTTCCATCAGCGTTTTCAAGCAAATTTACTTCTACTAAGACAAAGTTACACAAGGAAACTATTTATCAAAGATGTAAGATTGTGCTCGTGCATTTTTACTGCTGCTTCAAGACTAAAAATAAACATTGCTCATTGCTTCAACTAATCTACCGACATTTTTTTTGTATAATGTGCAGTTTTAAATGCAATTCGTCATAGCCAGAAGGAATGGTAGACACTTGTGACTCATGGATAAAAATACTAATGAGCACCACACTACGACAGGGAAAATTCCATTGCATACGCAACCCGCTCGCCAGACACGCAATGTTGGACGACGACTTCATTTTCCACAAGAAAACAAAATAAAGCTAACACGCTTTTCATATGTCAACTGTTAATCCATAAAGTTGAATTTTAGCGAAATGCTTTTCTTGTGATAAGTAATGGATGATCCAATTTGAACTCTAGGATTTATTTTTCGAATGAAACGTACAAATATTGAAAAAAAAAAAATTGCTAACAATGTAGACTTGGCAATTACGTGTGGAATATAATATCAGCCAAATACCCTCTCCGATTACGCTGAGATGAACCATTCTTTTGGCGAAGTTTTCCATAACGTTTTCGCATAATTGCGTCTCTATTTCAGCAATTTCAAGTCTATGTTATCTTTCAGATCTGGAGTCATACAAAGAAAAAAAAAGAATTGAAATTTTGTCTAATTATAATTACATGTTATTTTATTAGGCAATATATCTAATAATTTAGTATAATTTACAAATCTTAATTTAGAATTTTAACTAATCCGAAATAGATAATAAATATTTTGTAAAAAATCGTTAATTTAAATATGCAAATGGTTATTTTAATTACTTATTTTATTTAATTTTACTCTATTTTAGTTTCGTTATTTTTGTCCTACAATTTTCGGTAATTTATCTAATGAATTAGTTAAGTAAATAGAAAATTTAAATATATGTATATTCAGTTAATTTTTACCTCCCGCTACCCTTGGTAAGGGAGGTATAGGGATCGTGTTAAAAATCACGTATTGAGATTTTAGTAAATGATCACGTTTTTAGGTCCCTAGAATCCAATTTTAACATTTTCACGATTATGTCTGTATGTGTGTGTGTATGTGTATGTGTGTATGTGTATGTATGTGTGTGTATGTATGTGTGTGTGTGTATGTGTAGGGATTTTGTTTTCGCTCTAACTCAAATACTATCATTCAGAAAATTCTGAAACCTTGTATTTCTATCCTATTCTAATATGAAAAGAAGCCATTAGATTTTGGTGTAAATAGGATAACCGGAAATGGCACTTTACCTGAAGCTCATAATGGTTTTTCTTCAAAAAATATCATTAAATGCCATTTTTTCGCATTTTATGTCTTATGAAAATTAAAGATTATTGAATTTTCAACAGGAATACATTAATACTTTTTCTATATATTTTGCAGATAAATTTAAAAATAATTCTTTTTATTAGTCCCGAAGCCTAAGATAAACACAATTCCTTTGTTACACAGTTCATATTTCAAATGAATGTAACTTACAGTAAATGTCACTGTCAAAAAACTAATCACTTCAAATTAATAATAGTGACATTTTAAAAAGAAAATAGTAAATAAATCAATAGATTTATGCAATGGTACAGTTTGCAGCGTTAGTAAATACGTAACTATGTATTTAAATTAATAAAAATGGATAGGAAAGTGTGGCGAAGGAATATTGTTGCGTAACTATTATTGTGGTCCGGATGGGGTTATTCGCTACCGAAAATCGGTCACTTTAATATGTTCTTAAGTATGAATGCTATGATGATTGTGGACAAGGCGAAAGAAGAATATTGTTAAAGAGTGAAGTGAGTCAGCTGAGCTCTTACTCTTATCCCTTTTCTTATTGTTACTATTGTTTCCGGGTATTTGCTAACCCCCTAAGTGGGAATCGCGTGATTTTATGTACGTATGTATGTATGTAAAAATTAAATAGCGGGAGGTTTTGTGTTGGCCACATCAGATTTTTTTATTTATGTTTAGTTCGATACTAAATGTTATTTAATCTAATTTTGTATTTAATTTTACTAAAATATATTACAAATTTAGAAAATTTAACTTAATCAACTTAGATAATTTAATGAAACATATTAGTAGGCTGAAAATTAAAGAATTTGTTTAGTTAGTTTAACTACAATTTAAATTTTTTTTTTCTGTGTAGCTGGTTTGGTGACATAAACCCTTTCCTTCAAATAGCAAAAAAAAAAAAATGTCCAACGGGTAACACGACCGGGAAATTTGGAATGTAATAAAGATATTGTTTCTCATATTGTACGACAGGTGGTTCCATCCTGCTGGAACCACATGACCTCCAAGTTCGAACCGTTGAATTCATTTAGAAAAATGTCGATCAACATATGACGATAGCGTGTGATGCAATTATGAGAAAACGTATGGAAAACGACGCCAAAAGAATGGTATCATTTTAGCTGTCAAAGAAGGCATTTGACTGATATTATATTGCCAAGATGTCCACAATGATAGCAATAAATTTCTTTTTTCTCAATATTTGTACGTTTTATTCAAAAAACCAATCCTAAAGTTCAAATAGGATCACCCTTTATTTACAACCATTCTTGCAAAAGAATGAAATAAAAAAAATACTGAAATATAATTTACAAAACCATTAAATGAAATAAAACTGTGCATCAATAAATTCCAGAATTAACTAACTTTGTCTTCCAAAAAACCCATTTGAACTCCTCTAACGTTTATGTACGACGTTTCCTGCATCTAAATCCATTTTGCTGTAACTGTACTCGTACACGAACAATCGGCGTCTAAACATTACATCACATAATTATTGATACGTGACTCCCACACCTGTGGCATGGCCGCCTATCTGGCGATCTATCGGCGGAGCGTAGACGCAGCGCGGGCGACGGTCACCGACCCCACACCTGCACGCCACTGGCACACAGCTGGGGCTTAGTGTTAATATTCCAAGAAGACACAGGGGCTTTCGCCGAGAATTAATTTGATGATTGTTTTATAAACTACCATTTAAAGTTAAAATATAAATGAGTGGTGTTACATAGTCAAGACGGGTGGACGTTTTCAAAAATATATAATTGGTATCTAAATTTTAAAAACTTATAAACTGGTAGTAAATAATTTTAGTCACCCTAACTAACTAGTTACCATGGCTACCATTTAAAAATACATTGGAATAATTAAAAAGCAACTGAATTTGTTATTTTAGTTCATAGCTTATTCACCCCTGATTAAGAATAAATACTACCAGTCATTGTGTTTACTTTTATATGGCAACCGGCGCCGATAGCAAAGAGTACTTTCAAATGCCGTCTTCAAAAAAAATATATTTTTTTTTATCTTCATAATGTAACTGTTGTCAATCTCTCATAGATATTTACACACCAAGTGAGCTAAGGTAATGTTTATTCATGAGAAGAAAGTTTAACTCACGAGCCCGTAAGGGCGAGTGAGTTAATTTCTTCGAGTGAATAAACATTCTTAGCTCCAGTGGTTTGTATAATATTTTATTCAATTTTGACGAAATAATAATAAAAACCATTATAATATTTAATTTTGACAAAATAAAAAACTGATCAGTTAGTAGGTATACACATGTATTTACATTTTTTTTCCTTAGATAGTTAAATTTTGACTATGGTATAGTACCCCATTAAAAGTTTTTAATATCATAACCCGTAACACTTTGAAACATTTCTAATGAGGCCTTCGCTCAAATAATAATTCGCTTGAACGGTGGTTATCTGTCATATTGACAAGATGTTATTAGAGGTTAATTGTATTTAAATAATTATACATAATATATGAAATTTACACACTATATTTACTTGTTTAATATTTTAAATGCTTAAATATAATAAATTTAAACATTTAATAGATATTTACACAGCAAGTGAGCTAAGGTAATGTTTATTCATGAGAAGAAAGTTTAGCTCACGAGCCCATAAGGGCGAGTGAGTTAATTTCTACGAGTGAATAAACATTCTTAGCTCCATTGGTTTGTATAATATTTTATTCAATTTTGACGAAATAATAATAAAAACCATTATAATATTTAATTTTGACAAAATAAAAAACTGATCAGTTAGTAGGCTGAGCATGACAATCGTCGCTGGTAGATGTCAAGTCATCTATTTAAAAAGCATTATGTCTGTCATTTGTGTCGTGAAAAATAATGAAAATGGCTGATAATATTTAATAAATACTGTGGTAAGTGTTATTTTCGTGCCTAATGTTATTTTAAATGCATTATTTGTTGCAGATTGAGTTAAAATTTTGTGAGAGTGATTTAAAAAAAAATTTAATTCACATGTGAAAAAAGTGTTACTTATAGTTGTTGCTATGGAGTTAATAATGACAGTTTAAAACGTCAAAATTGAATAAAAAATATTAAACTTTTCATTCCTAATTTTGTTTTAGTAAAAATGTTTAGGCAGAAGGCGCACGTCATCAAATAATATCACTAAAGTAATGCCGCATTATATTACTACGTTTACAAGTGATTTGCTTATTTGCAGGGCACCTACTGCTCCCTAAAATTACATATTTCAAGTAAAACTTCAAAAGAAAAGAAATATTTCAGGAAAATTTCCTCTCGCACGGCTTTTCAACGAAATCAATGCCCCACCGTTGGCTAATTCCCGTTGGAAATAGTTCACTTCATTGTTAGCTTCTGAACCTGCTTTGTTAAAGCTTTAGGCATGATCATGGATGTATGTATTATGGTATATTACTTATTAAAACAAATTAATACTATAGCGCAAGTCACAAATACTTAACGCAGAAAAAACGGACAAACAAGTGACAGGATCGATATTCGATAGATATAAAATTTAATGTAAACAGAAAATGGCCATGCCAACGTATGGTATGAAAATCAACTACAATTATTTCAAATAATTTTATGTTCCGTATAAGGAATAGGGATTGACTTAGAAATAATTGTAAATTTCATTAATACATACGTTTTTTTTTTCACTTTTTTTTTTAAATAACACTCAATAATTTCTACAATTTATATTTCATTTTTCCATTGTTGTTAATATGATTAATAATTAATTAGTGTCAAAGACATGTTCAACTATTAATGAATTAATGTGAGTTACTGCTTTTTTGTGAACCATAAATAATATCGTATTCATATATGTTTTCTGTTTTTACTTTGTCGCTCTATACATAATTTTGTGAAAAACATCATATAGAGATCATCTATGTTATTTGAAACTACACATGTTGTCAAGTTTCTTCTTGGTTATCTGACTGATCGCTGTCAACAGGTAAACTTGTAAATTTATTATAACGGTGTGTGTACTGTAAATATCTAAAGACACTTGTTCTTGGCAAAAATGGTTGTGAAATATTGTATATAGTACTGGAGGGTAGTGTTGCTGCATCGTTAAGAAACGAGAAAATTTTATTAAAATTTTAAAAAATTCGTAATTTAAATATTATGTACTTCTGGAAACTACATCAATAACTTTGCTTAAGTTTTCAGAAATTATTTAAAATTAATTAATAACGTCTCTAATGTACTGGTAATAAAGTATATGAGTTCAAGAGATAAAAGTTAAATACGTTCTGTTCTTCTAAAAACAAAGAAGCATAAAAGCGAGACTCATAAACTGCCGTCTCTTTGTTGAAGTCTAGACATACACGGAACTGATATGATAGTGCTAATAATTATCACATATTTGCTCATTCGTCTGGCAACTACAATAAAACGAGAAACCGTTATTTCAATTACTTCTTACTCTAAGTAAAAACTACTCCTTTTCATGTTTTCAATAAATTTGCAAGAAACACAATTCACTTTCTAGCATCGTCGAAACAGGTTCTTGTTTTCCGAGAAGAGAAAAACACTGCCATATCGCCGGCTCGGTGCGTATGTAATGTAAAATGTATGTAGTACATTGCAGTTACGGTATAAGCCGCGATAACAAAGGAAATAACGGGTGAAATGGAACAAAAGCCGTGAAATTATATCATTTGCATCGGGTGGAATAAAGTGCTGCTTGCTGCTTTTCCTCAAAATGTTGAAACACACTCAACTATTCCAGGTATGAGTTATGCTTGAGATGCATTTGGCAAAGGATCATCATTGACGTCACTAAACAAAAAGTGACAAATGACTGACATTGCCCAGCCACGCACATGGGAACAAAAATTGTTTTCATGTTTTGTTTTTGCAGCATTATAACGTCAATAAATATATCAACACACAATCTATTATTATTGTTTAAAATACGTAAATGTTTTTTATTTCTGAGATCTAATGTTGTTCGTAGCTCTCTTGACGTCTTTGACAATGCAACGAAAGTTTTGAGGAAAAGTTAAGAGAAAGGTTTTTTTATTGAAACGTTCACATACGTGTTGTTCCTATAATAAACTAAGGAGATAAGAAATTTAATTTTACAACGCTGATAGGGGACCATTATTTTCAATGCGATCTTGTCACATATGTCTCTGAATGATGTTAAATCTAATTGCAGGATCGTCAGAAATATTCGTTTCTGAAACTGTTATACATTTTAGTATTCCCAGCCATTATTGTATAATTTCTGCTAAGAAATGCCCAAAAGTCTTCCTCGAAATCTTCAATCATTTGCGCCTGAGAAACATTTGAGGGATTATACTCTCTCTCTGTTTTCTATAAAATATTGGCTCCCTAATGCTCTGTACTGTAGCATCTGGAGTTTCGTTCACGCTGGGCCGTGAAGTTACATTATTTACTTTTTCGAAATTTTAAATCTTTTTAAGTTCTGGTAATCATCTTTAAAAATTGTAAATTGTCGAATTAATGGATTTCTCCACCCTATTTTTTAATTATTTAAAATGAAAGTTCGTTTAATTTTGAAATAATTCGTAGTATTATAATTTCTAAATTGTTATTAGTTTAACTGCATTCGATTTTCAATGTCAGCATGACGTCACAGCGGCACCTCTCGCTCCGCATCAGACTCTATTGTAGGCTGCGAGAGAAAGATAGCAATAGTGTGACGTCTTAATCGCTAAGTAGTACTTTAAGTACAAAATGTACATTTTATATTTTTATGTTACGGTGGAGGACCCCATTTGTGATTTGTGCGATGACGTTCTAACTTTGTCTTGAGCACTTTGAATGTGTCAACTGATTCGATTTCGGAGGAAAAGATTTTTTGGTAAATTTATACATACTATATCTTCACACTTCCATATAGTTTGTAATATTTAAAATCAAACTTGACACATTTCAAAAGATTTCAGTCTCAGTTTCACCAAATATCACATAGTCCTCTCGGAGATATCGTGAAATGACTTTTAAGACTACATGCTATTACTAGGGGATTATCTTAAATGTTGTCAGGTATAATTTACCTTAAAGAACAGGGTTGGCTTTAGAGATATTTTTTTATTTTAATTTTTACGAGCTATTTTTGTGGGCAATACTGTAGGTACCTACATATAAAAACATTTATAAATGAAAATATTTAATAAAAAAAAAAAAAGTGACAGTAAAATAAAAGAGCCGATTATCAGTTCATTACGTACTAATTATATTTAAAATTTTACTAAATACGTGTCTGATGATATCCTACTGATATCGCCTATTGCGAAAAACTGACCACATCCTTAATCGAGACAGGTAGATTTCACTATATCTCCGAGAGGACTATACATTTATTATTATACCTATATATTTATTATTATTGGTAAATAGTCGTCTGTTCAATATTTTGATCGCCAAAACGCCAAAAACATTAACAATTTCATGTTTCGGCGATCTCTCCACTAACTTATAGGTAAATTTGCGTATAATTCTCGTCACCAAAAATCGAGGGACGGTCATAAACAGCTTAGCCTCCCCTATACTGTAAAACTAGAGTGGAATAGTTTAGCACGGTACACCGCAAATAGCTTTAGTTTTGTGTGCAAAACAGTGACGGTATTCAGTCTTATTGTTTATGATGGGCAGAAGTTTTAGGTTTCTTTCTGAACTTGTGATGGGCGGTTAAGCTGTTTATGACCGTCCCTCAATTTTTGGTGACGAAAACTGTTTATCAAGTTTCTATAACATCTTTCAAAACTTTTTCTAGCAATTTTAACATGTTATATTATAAAACAACTGTTATGTACAGTGTCCAATGACAACTAAAGTACACCTCATTTAGTAATAAAATTTAGAGAGTAAAATATTTTTCAAAATATTTGTTACATGCATAGGTAAAGTTTGTACAGAAATCTATCGTAATGGCCTTCTCAGCAGGTCTACTGCTCGGGATTTAAGATTGATTTATGGCAGGGAACGGACAGGTATTTGAATATATCAGCTGTTTTCATGATTTTAGCAAAGCTGGCTGATTTATGAAAGTTAATCACTTTATAATTCTTTAACTCTACATCTATTGAATATAAAGAAAAATGTGTAATAATACACTCTTAGAAATTGCTAAATTCTATGACGCTAGTCAAGCTTTATTTACTAGTTTATAATGTTATTTTGACTAAGTACAAAGAAGTAAAATTTAATTTACTTTTTGTAATATCAATTTAACAAGATACCTAGTAATACCTGATAAAATATTTGTACAATGTCAATTTGTCTTTAAGAAAAGTTAAAATTTCAATTGACTAAAAATTTAAGCAAGTTTTACTAAAAGTATAGTATGCTACACTGGTTACCATAGTCATAAAAGGAATCAAGTTTGAACCAGTTTAAAATATACAATCAGCCCTAGTAAATTTTATTAGTATACCTACACAAATTTGAACTTGTGTGAACGAGACAGGCATAGGTTCATTTTTATTTGGTGATCAGTACAATGTGCTCGTGTGTCGTGTTTGAAAATTGATAAAATGGACCCACATTCTGCTGAATTACTGTCATACTCAGATTCTACCACCAACCCTCAGAATAATGAAATATTTATTCGACTTAAATTTAATTCTGAATTAAAATGGTGTTTGTTAAAAACACCGGGTACCATGTTAGACATTAGCGATGCTGGTAAGTATATGAAGCTTATTTAAATTTTATACTTTTCTGCGGACTAATAATAGTAATCGTTCTCAAATTAATTTTCAGTATATGAATTATTCAATAAAGGTCCTCCAAATTCAGACATACTATTGGTTGATGGCATAGGAGCAGAAATACCGGAACCATTTTCAAATATTTACTTAACAAAACTAGGGACAGGAGCAATTATTGAATTAAAATTAAAACAATCTATATTAGAAGGTACTATGCCCTATGCACGAGATCACGCGAGTACAACAACAGACACGATCTAGTCAAGTGTAGATCGTCTAATTATTTTCCACAAGGTAGATATTTTATTATACTGTTTGATGGAACGTTTAAATCTATATATAAAAAAATATTTTTAGACTCGTCTTTCAATGACAGAGGTCCTCAGCAAAAAAGACCCCTTCTGATTGCCCGTGGACCAAGTAAAGGAGCAGTAGATCAGTACTTAATTTGCATTGATAACAGGTTTATTGATTGTAATACATCGAATTCAGTAAGTGCTTTCGACCAACAGTTTATGTCACATACTGTATTCGGAACACACTTTGATCCCAACCTAATACAATTTTATTCCTTTTTACAAATTGAATTCTATAAAATACGAGTAGACCTGGATTCCGTGACTATTACACCGAAAATTAGAGAATTAAGGTATAATATAAATAATACGAGTACATAATTGATCGGTATTCCAGTTTATACTATTTAAAAATGTTTGTGTGCTATTTGTGTAAAAGTACAAAATTAAAAGTATATGATATAATTCGACACTTAAGACTTCAACATTCTTTATACGAAGAACGTAATTTAATTTGAAAATGTAACTCAATTTTGCAAAATCAGCAGATTATTTTTTCATAATGACAAACCTTATTGTTTATGTGTAAAATGGAATACCATTTATTTTAATAATGATTTATTTTCTTTTATTGTTGCAAATAAATAAAACAAAGAATATTTAGCAATTAATTTATATTATCTAAAACATTTTGTTTGTTATGTTATAATGCAAGACAATTTTTCGAATAAGATACTCGTATGCACAGTATTAAAATATGCAGTTTTATTAGATGAGAATTAATTTAATGTGTTATTAACTTAGTAATTTATAATTGTTTTTTATAAAAGTTTTTTTATATCTATATTATATATTATTTACACAATGTACGTTTATTTTTAATAAAGTAAAAAAATGCCATTACATATTTGTTTTATATTTATACCCTGTGACAAAAATCTCTAGTTAAATAAAATAGAATCATAGTCAAATTGACAGTTTTTATTAGTCAATATGGCAAAACTGCATAGATAAAATGACAAAATTAAATTTGTCAAAATGACTTTCTACAAAGTAAAAGTGACAATTTTCAAATAGTAAATATTGTCTTAAAACCCAGTTAATTATTGAAAAGCTAATTGTAAATATATCTATTTTAAGTAAGACATAATGACTATGATTCAAGTAAAGAATTTTACAATGATTAAATAGTAAAAAAATGTCTAGGATCATATAGTCATTTTTTTGTCATATTGGCTAGTAAAATATTGACTTTTTATATGTAAGTTAATATGTCTAGAATATCATAGTGGACCTGTAGGGACTAGGATAATAGATTTTCGTGCTTGTTATTTTCCCTATCTGTTTCTAAGAGTGTACCGTATAGAAAATCAAATTCTTCCATATTTATACGAACATAAAATCTCAAAAAGTAATATTTAACTGCGTTTTCCTATTTTTTCCTAATTTGTAACAATGGTCAAAAACTTAATTTGATATTGCGAATCCATTAAATATCAATTTTGAAATATGAAATGCATTCAGATTTGTAAATTTATTTTTTTTGCAGTCCGACCCTAAGCGCCAGGTAGTGCTACCCCCAGCTGTGCCCGGTCGACCACAGGTTTAGTAAGTCAAAGCCATAACGGTAGAATTCTGTACAAACTATACGTTGCCAGCGAGTATTAATAATAATAAAAAAATGGATTTATTTATAGTTTTCGTAGAAATTTTACATTTACCTAAAGAAGGGACTTGTCAAAACATAATGTTGATTTATTCATCTATCCCATATCAATACCAAAAATTTTGAAAGAAAATTGCTACTATGTTTAGTTTCGTAGTGTGAGTAATAAAATTTGGCGTGCGTTTTCAGTGATCTGTCGTGAACTTGGGCGCGCCACGAAATCGTTTCCTGGTGCTAATACTGCAGCGAGCGTTACGTAACGTAAACAGACGACCTTCATTTCAAATTCCTCCTCTGCATTCGCTGAGTAATACAATCAAAAGTATTTTATCTGTCGCAACAGATGTCTGGCTAGACAACGCGTATGTCAACCGTTTGATTAGCCAAATCAAATCAAATAATCTAGTTATCAATGGTAAACATTTGAGCGTCAATACGCGCTTAGTTTAAAACAAGATAACATCTCATGATTTAAGTGTTTGGATTGTCTTTGTAACGTGGAAAAACAAACGTGACTAAAAATATAGTTTTACAAAATTTACTTCAGGATCTTATCGTTCAAATGTTTATTTAGTCTACCAGTTATTTAGACTACACTTTTTCTACTTTGCTCAAAAATTCCACACATCAAATTTCATATATTTTTCTTAGAACGAAACAGCTATTAATCGGACGACTCAAGTTCAATGGGTACATGTACTTCCTGTATCTGTTTCCGAAGTTTTTCTTAGTACTTTCTCTACAGGTGAATGCTCTTCATAAATCGTCTATAATAATTAACACCCAAAAATCAAATATTAGATGATTTTATTTATAACCTAACCTATACACCGATTTTTCATATTTAACCGTTGCGTCATTAATTGCTGAACAGCAAAATAACAAGTAATTGTATGTTTATCTCTGTCTTACTTATGGTTTCCTACATTCTGTCTTCAATAAGTATATCTAATCGTAGCCTACGTTATTAAATACAAGACCGGGAAACATCACAATATCTTTCAAACGGAAAATCTAGTTCCAAACTCGCCGTTTTGCAGCGACTTATTCTCGCTGTCATATGGCTGTCTTTTTTGACGTACGTATTTTGTGGTTATAACCGCTAAATTGATAATATCAATACATTTTTTGACAGTCCAAAAATGTCATTTGAATGACAGCGGGAATAAGTCGCGCCCTCATCAGCGGTTTTGGAACTAGTGTTTTTGACCAAATTTTTAAACAAAATTTGAGTTGTTTCCCGGCCTTGTATTTAATAACGTAGGCTACGATCTAATATACGAACATAAAACTATGACGTAACGATCAAGTGTGAAAAATCGGTGTATAACTGTTGTTTTCTTATTTTCAATAGATGAAATATTTAATAGTTATTTATTTATCAAGGTACTGAAAAGTTCTACTTTTTATCAAGAATGTGGAATTCAATTGCCGAGGCCGTAGAGCCCAGGAAAATAAGCCATATGAGTAAGATAAAAAGGAACTTCAGTGCCGAGATGCATATTAAATTTTATTTGAAATCGGAAAATTGTAAAAATGAAAGGAATATTTAGGTTTATGGGTTATGTTGACATTATGTCAGTTGCTGTCAGTCAAACAAACGAATTTATGTTCAGTGTTGCGAACCTCCGGAATTATGTATATTATTTCAAACTTCTTCATCGGAATTATTAAATTTGTTCTTATTGCACCTATTTTGTCATTATAGTTACAAATTTACTATTGTACATCATACACCTACCCAAAATATCTTATATATGTAATAATTTTCATAAGGTTGGCAACACTGCATTCACATGGAATCGTTGTATAATGGATTACGTTAAAACTGATTTTTGAACTTTTAATGACGATTTTTGTGCCCTTTAGAGATGATTATATATAGCTAAAAACATCATAATAATGAGATGAGTTCACAAACTTAACTGTTACCATTAGAAATGTATAAAAAGCATCCGGTATTTATTTACAATTTCATGCTTTTTGTATTTATTAGTTTATTATTTATTCATGATAATACCTAACTGTTAACTATTCATTTCAATGACGGAAGTACTGATATATTTTTTGTTTGTCCAGACTTATGTGAATAAACTATGATTATTGAATTTTTCAGACAATATTAAATGGTAATTTTCCATCAATGCCAGAGTTTATTGACTCCTGATACAATTATTGTGGATAACAAACTGTTTACTGCTTAAAACAATGTATTTCAAAGTAATTAACATTAATTAAACTACTATGAAATTGAAAGCAACTTTTATGTTACTAAATAGGACGTCTCGCCTTTTTTTTGTTAAAGAGTTTGCAAGAAAAGGTAGCGTTGAGAAGAAGTATTTCATTGCATAATATTTTGGAATCAGAAAGTTAGTTTTTTTTCAGGAATACTTTAACCTCTAGTCTACGAGCAAAGTTAGAGAACAGACGATAAGGATTCTTTTTTTTATAGGCCTTTTAACAAAATGAAATGCTATTTTAATCTGCAATAGATATTGATCCACTCAGACAATATAAGAAACTACTTATACATACAGAGACTAACGATTCAAGTTTTACTAATTTTTTGCCCGATTTTTTTTTTAATGTTTACCGATAGGGTTTCCAAGGCAGAAGGTTTTATACAATTACTGAGGAGACGGTAAGTAAATAAAAACAACGATCAAAGCTTACTTTAAAAATGATAACCAAATATTTATCATCCTCAACGAAGCATTTACGGTCAAATTTCTTTATTTCCGATACTTCTATTCGATACTTACTAATATCAGCAAAATTTTACCGATATTTCTTTAGTATCAATATAGTATCACTAACGAATGAAAGTTGACGTTTAAATTATTTTACACATGTGGTGTCTTTTCATAACCTAGAATTTGAAAGGAAACTGACCTTTATGTATTCCGTTAGAGAAGACTAAAATTGTACTCCATACCACTGGAATATTGGGTGTTGGGTGGCATTTAAAATGATCTTAGCAACAGCAAGGTTGTATTTTTTTTTTAATACCGCGGATTATGTTTGTTAGTCTCAGATGCAAGCAACCCTCGAATTGGAATGGAACTATTGTTAGAATAAATTAAAAATAATAATTTTTCATTGTCAAACTATATCTTTTCAACTTAAGTTTAAGAAAAAATAACTTCATTTTTCAGAAAAAAGTAAATTCAATTTCGAAAAAGGAAATTTAATTTCAGAAAAAGTAACTTTAATTTCAGAAAAAGTAAATGTCAATTTACCATTTACGAAATAGAATTTACTTTTTCTGAAATTGAAGTTACTTTTTCTGAAATTGAAGTCGAAAAGGATATAGTTTAAAAATAAAAATTATTCATATAACAAGAACACTTTGTCGTAATGAATCATATCAGTACCGATCCTGGAATAGCCTGCTGTTATGATTTATTAGGGACCGGCAACCACAAGCTTAAGGTCACCATTGTTGGCTTATTGGTGCAATTGCTAAATCGTTCTTCGACAATAATAATAATTATATTTTGTCGGCTATCAACTACGTCGTTATAGCCCAAATACTTTATTTTTTCTTTTACATTTTACAATTTTTACATTTCATATATTAAAAAGTATTTTAAAGACACACACACAAACATTCAAGCCCCTGGTGGGAATCGAACCCACAACCTCAGGGTCCGAGCGGTGAAGGTCGCTTTAAGCGTTGCCACAGACACGCTGCCTCAATACGCTCGGCCACCGAGGCGGCTAAACCGTTCTATAACAAAATGTTCTTGTTATTTGAATTTTTCTATATCGTATTCATCCATCTATTTTCAGCGAGACAGTAATATTAAAGTAAGGTATTTTTGAGATTTCCTAGTCCATTATTTAAATGGGTACTTGCAAAAATTCTCAAACATAGGGCAAAGTTATGAAAAAAAAATCTGCTGTGGCCAGCACAAAACCTTCCGTCAATTCGATGTATTTTGTATATATCCCATACCAAAGTTCCTTGAAAAAGATTCTGTATATCCTATAAAATTGTAACACGAACACACTATTTTTTATAAATTCTATACCGAAAATTCATTTCCCTATTTTATTAGGGGTCGCTGTTTCTTACTCTTCTCTTTTAATCATTCCTGTCCAACGCATCTTCTTCACACAATTCTTCCTCTCTCAAATCTTCTGCTACACAGTCCTTCCATCTTCTTCTCTTTGGAGGGACACTCTATCACATTCACACATAACTTTCTGACCCTATACTTTCAACTTTGGTTTTGCATTTGACACTGACATCTGTCAATTAAATTTTTCTGAATATATCTGTTGTTTCCATAATTTTAACAAAGCTGACTAATTTTTGAAAGTTAATCTCTCTTAATGTCTCTATAACTCTATATCTATTGAATATGAACGAAACTGTACAATCAAACCGTATAGAGAATAAGATATTCTTTCATATTGATAATCACAAAATGTCGAAAAATAATATTTAACTGCGTTTTTTAAAGAAAAACTGTTAAAAACTTCAAATTAGGGTACTTCCGGTGGATCAATTATAACCAAAATCTAATCAACTCTTCAGATGGATGTACAGCAGAGGAATACGAAAGAATTATAATTTTTAGAATTGTAGTATTGGAATTATCGTCGGAGAAAAATTTGTCACGCACGGACACACATACACACACACACACACATACATACATACAGACATCATCTTAAAAATAGTAAATTCGTATTGTAGGGACCCTAAAACGTGCTTATTCATTAAAAACTCACCACCGAATTTTTTGACCAAAGACAATACCTTCCTTACCTAAAGGTGACGGAAGGTAAAAACTACATCTATAACATAATTTAAACATTAACTTTCATTCGCCAGTCGTACTATACCAAAGAGTGCCCAGTGGGTAAATTTCAGATCAATTTTCTGAACACTTGGAAACATATATGTTCCATTTTTTGTCTGTATTGTTTAGGGTCCCATCGTCCCCCTGCGTTTGAGAAGCACTGCTCAGCCACGTGCGGCCTACACGCGGCTCGGCCTTGGCGCGGCCCCGTCTGCCAGCAGTCTGGCGGAGCCGCCGCCATGGTACGCCGCCGCCGCTCCGGCTGTCACACCCGCCGGCACAACAACCCAAGCCCCGTACCCCACCACCCAGTCAACGGGGTAAAACGTGTCTGAGGCCCTGGCTGTCTACTATATTACCAAAGGGTGCAGGGCAAGGTTGAACCAAGATGCAACATGCGAGATGAGACGCACTTGATGGGAGATGTGCAAGGTTATAAATAAATGGTTAGCTGTGGTATGTTTACCAATAACAAGAATAATAATGATATATTAGTGGTTTAGGCATTTTGGTGATTTTTGTTCAGTACCGAAAAGTTACTTACGGTGAAGTTACAATCGCAATTTTTTAAATATTGCAAGGTAAACCGGTTAATTGTAGTTATACAGTGTGATCAAAAACAAATGATGCAGTTGGCAATACAATTCTGGGGATCTTTTTATTCCACAGTTTACACAACACCAGGTAAAAGCGGAAATATTATTTGACATGCCATTTTGATAATAAATACAAATAGGTTATGTCAGAGGTGGGGCCTGAGAGCTAATAGGATTTTGAGTGATTGAAATGCTTTAGATTATTGCTTATGGGTAATAGTAAGAAACAAAAATACGTGGGTAAGGGAAACAACAACCATTTTAAAAATCTGATGTGGCCAACACAAAACCTCCCGCTATTTAATTTTTATTAATTTAAATACATACCTACCTACGTATTTACTAACGCTGCAAACTGTTCCATTGCAGAAAACTATTGCTTTATTTACTATTTTCTTTTTAAAATGTCACTATTATTAATTTGAAGAGATTAGTTTTCTGACAGTGACATTTACTGTCAGTTACATTCATTTGAAAAATGAACTGTGTAACAAAGGAATAATTTTTGTCTTAGGCTTCGCGACTAATAAAAAAAATTATTTTTAAATTTATCTGTAAAATATATAGAAAAAGTATTAATGTATTCCTGTAGAAAATTCAATAATCTTTAATTTTCATAAGACATAAAATTCGAAAAAATGGCATTTAATGGTATTTTTTGAAGAAAAACCATTATGAGCTTCAAGTAAAGTACGATTTCCGTTTATCCGATTTACACTAAAATCTAATGGCTTCTATTCCTATTAGAATAGGGTAAAAATACAAGGTTTCAGAATTTTCTGAATGATAGTATTTGAGTTAGAGTGCAAACAAAATTCGTACACATACACACATACATACATACATACATACATACATGCATACATACATAACACACACACAAACACACACACACACACATACACACATACAGACATCATCGTGAAAATGTTAAAAATGGATTCTAGGGACCTTAAAATGTGGTCATTTACTAAAATCTCGATATGAGATTTTTAGCACGATCCCTATACCTCCCTTACCAAGGGTAGCGGGAGGTAATAAAAAATTGTAAATATATCCAAATTTAAATTTTCAAATGTCACTGTCAACAACAGGAAATTTTTGTATCTGTGTTACCAATTTCAAGTATTGCCAAGTGAATCAGTTATTTTTGATCACTCTGTAGTAGTAGACATGATATTTGATAATTTTCCTAACCATACTAATGGGTAAGGTTTATCACATACCACGGAGAGGGATATTAAAAAACAATTTTCTATTTAAGTTCTTTAATATATACTTTATGAAACTCATCTGGATATCATAAAGTACTTCTTTAAAAAACTGAAATCAAATTTAATTAAATATTATTTCTAGAAGACCTACGGGGTCTCGTGGCCGCGTGCTTGAGTGTCTGGTCGCGAATCTGGGGAACAGGGTTCGATCCCGACCGACGTTAAATATTTCAAATTTTAAATGGCACAAAAGTGACCCCTGTGATGCACTCTCCACACCAGCTATGAGTGCTCGTGAGGCACATCCAGAAATCAAATGGGTAATATGCCGTGATGATATATTTATTTTTATTTATTTTAGAAATAGGTAATATGTCGTGAAGTCATATTTATTATTTATTGAAATGAAATCACTGTTACCAACAATCAAACAAAATATTAAATACTCCTACTCATTGTTCATAAATTAGAAAATGAAATAACGAATATTTTTTAATACTGTTTTACAAAAGAACCAAAATAGAAAAAAAAAGTATAAAATACAAGTTTCGTAAGACATTTTAGCGCACTTGTCCCTTAGAAAACAGGTGAGCTAAAATCATGTCTTATGAAACTTACATTTGAATGTACTAGTATAATGTTATAACTGAAATGACTAACATGTGTTACATAAGTTTTCGGAAAAAGTTAGAATGGACGATATCGTATTAAAGTAAAGTATATTGAATCTGCTTATTATTATAATTAACAATAGCTTAAGATTTAATATTTATATTTAATATAGAGCTAGGGGCGGTTTTCTTCTTTACGACGAAGATTAGTTCAGACTTGCCCCGTGAGTCTTTAGCGAGTTTTAAAATTAATTTTGCATATCTTTTCATAAATTCTAAAATTCTTGTTTTCATTTCGGGGCTCCTAAAGATTTTTATATATCTTTCTTGTAACAGTTAAAAAGTTGTAATAGGTAATCTAAACCATCATAAATTTGGGGATAATTCTTTGTTTATGGTTCTCCAGTAGGGGGTAGGTAAATCCAATTAGAATATATCTTGTCAATTTACAACTCACTGTAACTCATAAACAAAGAATCACCCCGTATTTGTAGCGTTCAGGGCGCTTATCATTTTTGCACTACATATTTGAAATGCAACTAGTTTTAAAGTCAGAAAAATTGACTGTCGGATCCAGCAATAGCACTATAAATATCTTAATTATGTATAGTAAAATAATCTTATTATTCCTTTAACATAAATGCTATTTTTGATTGAAATAATTTTCGGAACTATATATATTTCATTTTCATAAGCGAATATTTCAAACAAAAAAAAGTATTTACACAGAAAAAAAAAAGATTTGAATTTTTGTCTAATTATAGTTAGATATTATTTTATTAGGCAATATGTCTAATAATTTAGTATAATTTACAAATCTTAATTTAGCATTTTAACTAACCAGAAATAGATAATATTTTGTAAAAAATCGTTAATTTAAATATGTAAATAGTTATTTTAATTACTTATTTTATTTAATTTTACTATAGTTTAATAATAATAATAAAACAATATATCATCACGGTTCACGGCATATTACCCAGAGTGTCTGGTCGCGAACCTGAGGGTACCGGGTTCGAGCCCGATCGACGCCAAATATTTCGAATTTTAAATGGCACAAAAGTGACCCCTGTGGTGCACTCTCCACGCCAGCAATGAGTGCCCGTGAGGTGACGCCTGGTAAGCGCCCGCACGGTACAAATATGTCATCATCATTACCGATTTCTGCGATAAAGCAGATTGGCACACCCAGAAATGGGTAATATGCCGGGATGATATATTTATATTTTATTTATTTATATTACCCATTACTGGGTGTGCCAGTATCTACAACACATGTAGACATCGGTAATGATGACGATATATTTTACCGTGTGGGCGCTTACCAGGCGTCACCTCACGGGCACTCATAGCTGGTGTGGAGAGTGCACCGCAGGGGTCACTATAGTTTGGCTTCATTATTTTTGTCTTTCAATTTTCGGTGATTTGTCTAATGAATTAGGTAAGTAAATAGAAAATTTAAATATATATTTAGTTAATTTCTTTATTTATGTTTAGTTCAATACTATTAATTTAGTCATTTAATCTAATTTTGTATTTAATTTTACTATAATTTGTTATTATAAATTTAGAAAATTTAACTAAATCAACTTAGATAATTTAATGAAAACATATTAGAAGGCTGAAAATCACAGATTTATTTAGTTAATTTAACTACAATTTAGAAGGTTTGTTTTTTCTGTGTATGTTAAAGGTACAGTAAGATTGTTTTACTATACAGAGCACGTTTTCATTTCAACAGAGCGGCGCAAAGAATAACTCGTAGACACCCAATGTTATAATGCATGCAGTGAGCGATATGCCACTTTGTCGTCATATAATTATGATATTTACAGTTTTATTGTTAGACCCGACAGTCAATTTTTCTGACTATAGGCGTCATGGCTTTAATAAATGAATGAATAAACACTGTTTTCAGTCACACGTTTGATTATTATTATATTGCATTGCAAAAAATGTATTTCTTGCTTTCGTAAAAGTTTTGTTTATAATAATTTATTATAGGAAAAAGTTGCTTTACAAACATCCTGAAAATTATCGAAATGTATACAAGTTACTAATATTAGCTTGCACATAGTGCAAAAAGGAAGTGGTTTTATATGATTCGCAGTAGATTGGGTGCCATGCAATCTAACATACAATGCCATGTCTGCAGTTCTTGTTACATGACGTCAGAGGTATTTACAAGGACATATGGTATCCTCTTACTTTAGAAAAACAATAACAAAATCACGTTACAATCCTATAACAATTTCCCAGTTGGGTTAGGACGATGCTTGATAATAATTATTGAAAATAAAAATAGTCAACGCAAATACCACAAGAGAGTGTCATAGTCAAAACATAATATTATATTACTGTGCAATAACAATAGCGATTCAGTTGTGCCAGGTTAGTTAGGTCATCACAGATATATTAATCAGAAAAATAATATGTTTATATATCTGAAAAATATTTATTATACTATTATTATAGGTGTTCTACATTTTTTAGGAAGCGTAAACATTTATTTTTCTTCGATTCCGATATATAAAAATCTGTTGTGGCCAGCACAAGACCTCTCGCCATTTCCATATTAGGATATATAAGTATATTGTATTGCACTTCGCTTTCGAACAGTCGTTTTATAACAAAAAATTACAGAACTTTACTCAAATATTGTTTTTTATTGTATTTAACATGTCTTCTGCACACATATAATTCTAATATATCTATTTTTCATTGTATGAGGAAGTTTCTAAATGTCAAAGATTCTTCCAATTCATTAACCAGATTGGCGGTATTTCTGATGGATATATGCATTTTACCACAATTTTACCTATAATTTCAAATATTTAATTAATAAAACAATAAGAAAAGTTAAATATACTTCCCAGAAGAAGCTATCAGAATGTCACTAAAACTGTTGATATTTGACAATGACATGTGTCATGTTATAAACATTGGAATTTGTCAACTGGTTTCCTTAGTGCCTTAGCCTCTGCGATTAGTGTACTCTATAAATTATAGTGTCTTTATCTCTAAATCTGTACAAGATATAATAAAAAAAACTCCCAAAAAATATATTTAGAAGAATTTTTTTAAAGAAACTACTACTTCCGGTTGTTCAATTGTTACCAAAACCTTTTCAGCTCTTCCCAGGAATGTCAGATTGAGGAAACTGCAGTTAAATATTTTTTAAGTCTGATAGTTTTTGAGGAATCGTGTTTACAACATCTAGACACACATACATACACACATACATCATTTTAAAAATGTTATAATCGGATTGTAGGAACCTTAAATCGTGCTTATTCAATAAAATCTGGATATGCGAATTTTAGCATGAATGCAATACCTCTCTTAGCGAGAGGTAAAAATACGCATTTTTACCTCTCGCTGAGAGAGGTATTGGATTCATGCTAAAAATCGCATATCCAGGTTTTAGTGGATAAGCACGATTTAAGGTCCCTATAAACAGATTTTTACATTTTTGCGATGATGTGTGTGTGTTTATCAATCTGACATTCATGGGAAGAGCTGAAAAGGTTTTGGTAACAAATGGACAAACAGAAGTAGTAGTTTCTTAAAAAAATTCTTGCAAATATAATTTTTTGAAATTTTTGTTTTTACAAATATTGAAGAACTTAAAATTCTCCATCTAATACATTTAAACAATTTATTATTTCTTGTATAGATTTAGATATAAAGACACTATAATATACTTATATAATAATCGGATGTAATCCATCACAGAGGCTAAACTACACTAAATAAACCAGTTGAAAAATTCAAATGTTTATAACAAAGTACTGTTTATAACATAGTATGTAAATGACAGATGTCAGTGTCAAAAATAAACAGTTTTAGTGACATTCTGAAAGATTTTTCTGGGAAAGTGCATTCAATCTTTCTTATTGTTTTATGTTTTATTAATTAAATATTTAAAATTATAGGTAAAATGCATTTATCCATCAGAAATACCGCCAATCTTGTAAATGAATTGGAAGAATGTCTGACATTTAAAAACTTCCTAATACAATGAAAAATAGATATAATTAGAATTGTATGTGTACAGAAGACATGTTAAATACAATGAAAACAATATTTGGGTAAAGTTCTGTAATTTTTTTGTTATAAAACGATGGTTCGATAGCGACGTGCAATACTATACTTACATAACATAAAATGGAAATGGCGAGAAGTATTGCGCTGGCCGCAACAGATTTTTTTTATTTCACGTTATTGTTATGGTTATTGGACGGCTTGGGTTCGAACTTAACCGACGTCAAACAAGAAATTAATTTCCAAATTTCCAGATACATCATTACAGAAATCTGCGAATAAAAGCAGATTAGTTTCCCTAGAAATAATTAATAAACCGTGATATATCGTACTGCCGGTATTACAACTTTGAAAGTTTCTTGATTAATTTTAAATCACTCATTCTCAAAATTAGCAAATACTGACAGTGGTTGTTCTTGCATCAAGCCATAGATTTATACATATTTACAAATTTGTAATATTTGTTCTCGGAATGAAATAAACAAATAAAACATGTCTTCCGCGGCGATATATTTATTCAAATTCAAAGCAAACTTCACCCATCTCAAAATTTAATATTCGTCTGTTTAGGGTCGTTTGAAAAACAATAACAAAACACAGTCACAGAGAGAAAGAGTTTGTTGGATAGGAGCAGACAGGAGTGGGGGGCCCGGTTGCAGACAAGTCGCAGCCGCAGGTGCACGTAAGGGCACCTTGTTTACATTGGCGCAGCGCAATTAGGTTACTCGATTCGTCTGGCCTGGCGGGGGCGGCTGGGTCGAGGCGGATGCTAGACACAACCGAAATCAAAGCCAAACAATAACGACACTGACTTTCATTACACTTTTACGCCCCACAAATAAGTTACACATTACAAACACTAGTATTTTTATCCTCATCTGCATTTATTTTGCAACATTTAACACAAATAATTTATCTGGTTATTATCTGTCATTTGAAATTATGTTTCCAAAGTTAATCAATTTTTAAACTATCGTTGTGAATGAAAATATAGAATTAATCAAAAAATATTTTCAATCCGTGATTTATAACTTGACAAATTTATAGTTTATGTCAGTTTTAAATTTCATAAGTCACCCAGTAATTAGTATGTCGCTTTAAGCAGTTTCGAAAAAAAAAAAAAATGAATGCGACAGATTTGACAGTTTGTATGTCTCTCAGAAATTAGTTTGAAGGCATTCGAAAAGAAGACTGGTTGGGAGCTTTTATGAAGTGAAGAGAAAGAAACTATTTTGAACATGTAAAATTATAAAAAATAACCATGTATGTCGTAATTCCCAATAATTCTAGCGGGACACTATTATTAATAAATATAAGTATTAAACGGAAAAGATATTAACTAGCCTAACTCTTATTAGCAACTAATTAAAATAAATGTAACTAAACTTTAAACCATTAGAACTATTTTTCATTAATGAGGAAGTTACTACCATATTTACATTTTCTTACTCTTCTTGTGCTATATTTTATCTGTTAACTTATTATATATTGGCCCCACTTTATATAAAAAAGGTATTTATTGAGTACTTTAGAAATTTCAAAAGTTGCAGAATTAACCAAGGTATTATTTAGGGATTTGTTGGATTCCTGTAAGGCACAAATAGACGTCTGTGTACAAAGAAGATTGGTATGTAGCATGCCCAGCAATAAATAATATGCCGTGCTGTGATATTTCTGATATTTATTTATTTTGGATACCCAACATCAGGGTATCATGATATTTATATAAACATCATATCAAGCGATATATATCATTCTGTGAAATATTTTATTATTAAATAAAAATACACACATTTCAGACGTAAACTTGTATTTAAAAACTAAATATGTACATAAACTTAATATATGATCTTGGATAATAATAGTACAAAAGAATAATAATTTATAACAGAGTTGAAAGAGGCATTTCTTCATCTGAAGAATCATTTATGAGATCACTATGACCTTCAGTTGAATCTGATGATTCCCATGCCCATCCGAGGTTGGTCTTCTTCTCGTTAGTCTTAGGGAAGTATTAAGCGATCTGCTCATGTGTGATATTTTTGGAAGAATCCAGATTTATTCAGAATAAAATAAATGAATATATCGTGATATATATCAAGCTATAAATATCATGATATACCCTGCCCAACATTATGTAAAAAATCTCATATTTGTTGTTACCTCTTACAAAAATACGAACGAATGATAATATTAATAATTTATATACCTCAAAAGATATATTTTCTTTGAATAAGATAGAACATATATTTTTTTCATAAAAGTTAAACATTTTTTGTTCCATATTAATATTAAAGAAACATGTTTTAGGTTTATTAAATGTATCTCTCTCAAAAGATATTTATATTCAAACTTTGTATTTTTTGTGTTTGTCTTTACTTTCTTACTTTTAAATTTAGATAGACAGACACTTGAACTTGGCCTTAAATACATATTCTTCGATTCGTTTCAAAACTTGAAATAAAATTACTTGGATGGTTCATTTACTTTGTAACACAAACACAATTTGAATTGTTAGGACTAATTTTTATTTAATTATAAATAGGGTATACTATTTGTATCACAAATATTACATTTTTTAATTACTACAAAATTTTAAATTTCGCGCTTGTGACGTATATATTATTTAAAAACGTTTACAGTGCTATCTCCGAATTACAGAGAAAATCACATTTGCAACTATTAAATAACATTTATATCCAAACCATACAATATTTACTGTACTATATTTAAGTAGATTATGTGAAGAATTTATGGAAAATTTTAAAATGATAAACTTAGCACTCTGATATGACTTTCTACGTTGTTATTCCGTACATATCTGCATTTATTTCGAAGAAAGTTACATTCCACACTTTGTAAAAATCATCTTTCCAAAGTAAAAGTCAGTATGTAGTGTGTTACATCTGTAAACATCTTACAGCGACATAAAATCGCAGACTAAACATGATAAGTTCCATAGTGTGAACTATGAACTGACATTCAGCATTCAACTGTTCTTCTCTAGCGGATGCTTTGTCTATGCGATGCTCATTTTTCACGCATGTACCGCCAATCATTTTACAATAAACAAAACACGACTGTGTTATCTGTTGCTATGGAGAAGTGACAATGTTGTTATTAATTGACATTGATTATTTATTTATATATTCCCAATGGATGCATTACAGCTGCAGTATGCACTTACGTTTCTTCATTTTTGATTTATTCACTTTTTATACTTGGTAATAAGTTTGAGAGCAGAGTTCAAAATACTTTTCAGCCTTGTTTGAAGCTATGTTCATAATTCATTAAAATAAAAGTTTCATAAGACATGATTTTAACGCATGTGTATTTATTAAAAAAAATGCACTAAATGTCATATTTTTATTTTGGTTGTTTTGTCAAAAAATATTTAAAAATATTCGATATTTCATTTTTAATTTATAAACGCTGATAAGGAATATTTCATTTTATATTTGATTGTTGGTAAAAGTAATTGACATTTACTTATATTATTACATACTTCATTTTAACAGTAGGTCTTTTATAAGTAATATTTTCTTTAAAATGACAATTGTCTACAAATGTAGTTACCAACTTAACAAAAATTTGGTTTGAGTTCTTTAAAGAAGTACTTTATGACATCCAAATGAGTTTTATAAAGTACATATTAAACAACTAAAATAGAAAAAATGAAAATAATTTACTGAACTGATTGTGGTTGTTATGGAAATAATACTTATTTAAGAAGGTCGTTATGAACACGAAACAAATTTTATATAAAAATATACTAACTTTCATCATTATAAAATTAGAATTTAATTGTTATTCTATTTCACCAAAAATAAAACAGTTTTAATCACTTTCAATTTGGTTATTTTGACATTTCATTGAGACTTTTGTGTTGTTACTAAAATGTCCTTACCACTTTTACAAGGTTTAAAGGCCGTGTACCATGAAAATTTGTAATTACATGAAATTCTATAAACAAATACATTATATAATATTATAACAGTAAAGTATACTAGGAATTACAGGGTGTTAAAAATATATATTTTATTGACAATATACTGATGTATATTAAATCACTTTATAAAAATATTTTTAATGTATTTACTATCTACGAGTATGTCCCATAATAACTCACATTTCCTATTTTTATTGTGATTACTAAAAATGATCTATCAAATTGTTACCTAGCTGTACAAAAATAAGTTCAACCACAACAATTTATATAAAAATGAACCAATAAATAATTTTCATAAAACGTGTCACATTTCAACAAAGTTTTTATGTTTGTGTCCCACGTTTTCGCTTGTTTATTTGTCAAACAACTGCTCTGTATTTGATTGTATTCGGCAAATTTTGACAGATACCTAACCTACAAAAAATATCAAAATTCATACCTTTGTGCTAAGAGAATTTCGCATAACAACCCAAAGACCGTCGGGCGACATTCGTCACTATCACAAATCACTCACAAACAATGTAACACTCATACTCATGTGTGTTGTCGTCACAATTATTGGCGCGCACTGGTAAATAGACTGAGTTTGCGTACGTATGCTGACTGCACTACAACACGGTTGAGAACAGACTGAGCGCGCTAGCGAGCGCGAGCAATAGAATGAGAATGGTGTAGTTGTGGAGCGAGGACATGCAGCCGAGTGCATGAAGACAGACAAGTGCCCCCCTACTATCGAGTCTAGACGACCGCCGTCGCCGCCCCCACCACCGGGCTTATCATGGTGATAACGCCAGTGGCGGAGGAAGGGGGGATAAATGGAAATTTTAAAAGTTACCATATAAATATAAAACTACCTCTGTTTTATATTGTCTGAGCTGATTACTGGGAATATTGGTCAAAAATTATACACGAAAGTAAGTTTATAATATGTTGCTTGTTACTTCATGTTGTAATTCAGGAGTTATTAGCAAAAACAATCACAATCCATATTTTTTCGGTCAAAAAAATCAATTGTGAATTATCAGTGAATAAGTACGAATAGGGTCCTCAGAACACGATAACTCATATCAAACCTCACAAATTTATATTTTTCATATTTAAGTTTTATGGCATTCATATAAAGAGTTGATTAGATTTTGGGTAAAACTTGACAACCGGAAGTGCTACTTTACTTGAAGCCCATTACAGTTTTTAATGAAGAACTATATTAAAATATAATCTAAAATTTTTCAATTTTGGTATTTAAGATATTCATATCAATTGAAACAACATATTAGATTTAGGCTAAAATTAATGACCCGGAAGTGATACTTTACTTGGCGCTCTGAACAGATTTTCGTAAATAAAAATATATTTTGATATAATGTAAAGCTTATCAAATTTGGTATTTAAAACTCTTATATAATTGAGAACAACATATTAGATTTTGACTATTTATAATAAACTATAGTGGTACTTTATTTCAAGCCCTTAACAATTTTTAATGAAAAACTATATTAAAATATAATACAAAACTTTTCAAATTTGATATGTAAGATTTTCATATTAATGAGAACGGCATATTAAATTTTTGTTAAAACAAAAGTGGTATTTTACTTGAAGCTTTGAATAGATTTTTTTTACAAAAATATATTAACATATAATCCAAAACTTCTCAAATTTGATATTTAAATCCCATATATGATTGGAAACAGAATAATAGATTTTGACTATATATGATAAACCGGATATGGTAGTTAATTTGAAGCTCTTAACAGATTTTCGAGGAAAAACAATAAAATATAATCTAAAATTTCGTATTGCAAACTTTTCTATTTATTGAAACAACAAATTATATTTTACAAACCATTAACCGGAAGTGATACTTTACTTAAACCTCATTCATTGCTACATGGAATTGGCGAGTGATCATGCGCTGGCCACATCAGATTTTTTAAATTTAAGATAATCAAAGAAACAACTTTCTACCTTCCTTACTTTTAAAGATTTTTGTAACTTAATTTATCTAAGGTTCACGTTTAAATATCAGAAAATAATTTACTGGATATAAAAAAAATAAATAGAAAAATAAACAATGATGGACAATTACTTAATAATTAGACATTTTATTGGACGTATTTGTTCAAAAATTCATACTTTAAAATGTAATAACTTGTGACTGAAGTAAATGTCTATGTAAATAACTCATATTTTTAATATTTCAACTACTCCGTTAAAGCACTCGCTTATTTCGTGCTTTAAAGCAGCGCTTATGGGGTAATTAAGTTTCCTGCACTTAGTTTGTAAATAATTATTCTACTTGTTTGAAAGTCAGTGTGGTCACGTTTGATAAACGCCTTCAATGGTAGCGTTATTACTTAAATCTGCGTACAGAATCAAATTGGCATACCCAGAATTGGGTAATAGACCGTGAAGATATATTTATTTACAATAATAAATAATAAAAAGTCTAGTT
The DNA here is from genome assembly GCA_943142095.1 of Ophonus ardosiacus. Taxonomy (NCBI): domain Eukaryota; kingdom Metazoa; phylum Arthropoda; class Insecta; order Coleoptera; family Carabidae; genus Ophonus; species Ophonus ardosiacus. The sequence continues at coordinate 49,791,498 of OW964825.1, read as the reverse complement.
CATTTATTTTACTTTCTAATTTTTTTTCTTTTCATATTTAATTATAGTGTCTCCATTCATCACAAAAAAATTGTTTATGTGATCGTCTTTTGATTTGTTGTTAACTTTCTATTCTTTTGTTCACTATTTACCATTTATTTTGTCTGACAAAGAAAACTAACAATAAATTTGATACGAAACATTAAACATGTTACTCACTAACGGTATTGCAAAATACAGCTGTTAAAATATTTTGATATTTTCCCAGACATAACAAAATTTTCCAAGAATTACTAGTCTAAAGTACCATTCAGAATTAGGAAATATTGTAGAATGTTACTATTAAACACTACTTACTTTTATGGAAAATTACGGTATTGATTGCACGTTTTATTAGTATTTTTTATGGTAACAATAATATTAGTTTTAGACTAAATAATTTTTTATTTATAAAACATTGTATTTAAAATATGTTTTAATGATCCATTTCAAAAATATTTTGCAATAGTATTCTTTTTCGGAAGGAACTGCGTGATATTTCATCATTCATTTTATGTTTTAATATTTGCGTTTCAATTTTGTGAAATCATCCTTATCTTTACATCGAAGAAATTTGAAAATCAGCAAATGAAATGAATTAAAATTATATAAACACTAATTATTAATTTATGTCTTTTGTTGGGAATGATTTTTCGTTTTTCCTAATGATAATAAAAAAGCAAGATTATCAACTAGAGATAAATTAGTGTACAAAGTTTTAATCTATGTGTATGTACCTAGTATTTAATTTAAGTACATAAAAAAGGCCATGAGGAAATTATTTTAAATGACAGATTATTTACGCCAGACATCTATAATCACTTTTCGTCTGTGACGTTTGGTTCCATTATCATAAAAATGATAATAACATTTATGGAAGCATTTTGTAAAGCACAATACTCTACTCAAGGTTTTTTTTTAAATAAAAAATGAGTGGCTAAAGAATCTATAAAACGAGGGACATACTATACTTTTTCTATAATTGCAAAAGAGGAAAGCAGATATATAGAAATAAACTATTTAGGTTACTTATTTTGTACAATATGATTGAAGCCACAGCTTGTCAAGTTGTGATTAATGGTCGATTGCACTGCTGACGGTTAAATTTTGTGTTCCTTAAATTGACAATATCATACCGAAACGGAACGTCAAATGAGTAATTGAATATTGCTGTCAAAGATTCGATTTGCATTTTTTGTTTAAGCCTACAGTTGTCGTTAAATAAGTATAGATTGGAGATTTGTACACTGTTGCCAATTCAGGGGCAATGTTGAGAACGGTAAGAAATGAAGAAGCGGCAACACTGCAGGGCAAGGGAAGGGTGCGAGAAAGGAAAAAGTTGAGCATCAGAGGAGTAAAAAAGATTCATAAATAAATTCGTATATTATTTCGAGTTTCTTTGTAAACATAATTTTATACTATTTTTGTCATTTTCATACTTTTATATTCTTCTTAAGCTTAAACTGTAGCTGAATAGTCGGTTTTAAAATTTTGTCTAGGTCTACTTATTTTGCAATACAAACAAAGTGTGTTTAAAAAAAAAATCCTAATTTGGGGTAGGCTATGAACAAAAAAACGCATGTCAGTTTGAAAATATCAAACATTTTTTTCTTGAATCCTTCTTTTAGAAACAGAAATAAATTAGAAAAAGGTGAATGGCAATATTCTATATCCTTCTTTATTATCTTTTCTCTTTATAATTATATTTCACGATCAATTTTGACAACTTGACATTTAAACTGAATAATGATCGGACATTATGTTTATGTGTTCATAGCCTACTCCGAATTAGGTTTTTTTTTCTGAACATAGTGTAAGTCGCTATGTTATTATTTGACAGTTATGGATTAAGTATATTATTCTATTTGCATGTAATGGGGTATGTGACCAAAATCGAATTTCAATATATGTCATAATATATAAAAACAATCCTCTATAGCTTCTCATTATAATAATAAAAACAAAACATTAGTTTGTAATAATATTGTTATTAGCAATTTAATGTTTTGGAGAAGGGATCTGTGAAGTCAGTAGGGTAGATTGGTAGAAGAAGACAGTTAGACTGAGATAAACGTGACAGCTGCTGTCACTTTCGCCTACCACAATATTTAAAAAAATACGGGTATTTTATTTTTTGGTCTAGTATCATATACAGGGAATTTATTTTAACATGCAACATATGATCAATCATTTCCATGGTTACTCACTATTGTCAAAAAATGACAGCAATGTAATATTTGTTCATTTTAAAATGCAACATACAAAATTTGTAGTTTTGTATTATCAAAACTAATTTCCAATAAATTAGCTTACATACGATTAACAAAAAATTAAAACATGAATGTTGCCTTAACAAACTTTAGCTTACAAAAATTCATAACTTTCATGTAATAAATGTTAAAAAAATACCGCCATTCACACTGAGGTAATATTCTAGTCGGTCGTAATAAGAATTGACACCATTTGTGATGTGTTCTGGAGGTACCTCCTGTGCTGCAATACTATTTATAATGTTGCATTTTAAAATGGACAAATATTACATTGCTGTCATTTTTTGACAATAGTGAGTAACCATGGAAGTGATGAACCATAATGTTGCATTTTAAAATAAATTCTGAGTATGTAAAAAATTAGTCACATCCCCCATTGCTATTACTTATTCAAAAGATTTACATCACTCGCCTTTCGGCTCGAGATGCACACTTCATTCTCATGAGAATAAGCATAACTTACATCTTACATGCTCATTGAATAATAAACTATTATTAGCAAATTTAAAATCCTGGCATGTTTGAAATTTTCTCTTTTCTGGTTATGTCTTATTTGTGCATTTTTGCGAGTGTGAGTGTGAATTTTTGGCAAATTGGGCTGAAATATTCAGCATATCTGAATCTGCATAAAAATGCAGGATCATCACGGTGAAACCCTGTTGTAAAAACATATTGGTTATGCTTGACATAGTAGGCGGCTAGGCTGACACCTCCAAATTATTATTCCATTCATTCTGTGTTGTGTTATGTTATGTTGCACATGACCTGCTTCTTTTTTGGCACGATTGTCATTCTCCTATTGTGCACAATTTTTTTTTACTATTACCTATTCAGCCGTCTGCTGTTTGACCTTGATTCGTTTGATTGCTGCAAACACTTTTACTAATTTAAACGTGCAGCACGCAAACGTATTGTGTTCCGGTGAAAAACTAATTATTTTCACAGACTTCTCGGAAAATAGCAGGAAAAATTCCTACTAACTACAGGTGGACTGTTGCATAAGCGTGACGTCACCATTAGTCTATTGTGTGCTGCCTACGTGATGCGAAAATAGGCGGACATTAGTTCCAAACATGTTTTAGACATAAATTTTCAAAATGGCACAAGAGTGAATCCTGCTGTGCATTTTCCACAAAAGTATGGTAATGACTAGTAAACGCCCATAGGATACGACTATGTCATCATTACCGATATTTGTGTACAAAGCAGATTGGCACACCCATTATTGGGTAATATGCCGTGATGATATATTTATTTATTTTTTCTGCAGTCGTTGAGGAAATATGTTTTCTTAAACTCAAAAAACACTGCGGGAAATAAAACAAAAATTTTTTGTTTCGTTATCATGAAAACAATTACTAGAGATTTAATTTAATATTAATTATTAGTTATTTATGAAACAAGAGTAAAAAGTGGAATACGGGGTCCCGGGGCCGCGTGCCTGAGTGTCTGGTCGCGTATCTGGGTAACCGGGTTCGATCCCGACCGACGCCAAATATTTCGAATTTTAAATGGCACAAAAGTAACCCCTGTGGTGCACTCTCCACGCCAGCAATGAATGCCCTTGCGGTGACGCCTGGTAAGAGCCCGCACGGTACAAATATGTCATCATCATTACCGATATCTGTGATAAAGCAGATTGTGGCATACTCAGAAATGGATAATATGTCGTGATGATATATTTATTTATTTATATTTATTTCACGAATAGGAAAGTTAATTCCTATGAGTGAAATAAGACACTTTTTACCCGAGTTGCATACATTTTTTTTAAGTCTGCAATAAAAGTGTGAAAAAAGTGCAGTAACGTTTCATTATTTCACGCGTTTGCGTTAAAAAATAGCTATTTACGTAATAAGTTGCGAAATGATGTGTTTTAGACACGCGACGTGAAATACAACACGTGCAGTGCCTGAAACACTCTTTTCTCAATGTATTAAATACAAGATTTTTTATAATAGAGTTTTAAAACAGATCATTTATACTCAAATATCAACATTTTGAATTTTTCAAAATTTACAAGTAGGCAGAAGTCAGGTTCATCTATTCGTTGCTAAATGAAATACTTTTTTCTACTCCCATGCGTATTAATTTTTATGTGTGAAGTTTAATTTTTTGCACACAGTGCGTGAAGTAACATTTCACGCACCGTTCATTATTTTAAATATTACAAACTGAATTGCATTTTAATAAAACAAACCTGTTAAACACCCGTAACGTTGGTAACCACGGTTACACAAATCTATAATACAGAGGCTTTACGTTAAAAGAATGACAATGTGAAGAAAAAATATATTTTATTGTAAGGTCGTAGAAAAAGTATAGTATGTAACACGTGTGTGAAGCCTATTTTACATTCGGGTAAAAATTTCAACTTCACACACTTGCCACATAATATACTATTAAGCAGTAGTACTTAAAAGTAACATTTTACGCATTAAAGTCGCTTTTAAGCATTAAACTGTCACTTTTACGCATTAAACTGTCATTTTTAAGCACTAGTGCTTAAAAATATTTCATTTAGCAACGAAAATGACAATCAAGAAGTTGTTATAAAACGCTAGTACAAAAAGTGTATTTTTTCACACTTTTATTGTGTTAAAAAAGACATACTTCTACTCCCATGTTAACAGGTAAAATATAAAACCGACAAACGCAGTATAATGTTTTAAAAATATTCAACTATTTAGTTAGTGTTTTCATAAAAGTTTTATAATATATTTTAGTGTAATAGTGTTAGTTATTTGTCCTATTTTGATTATGGTAGGAACCACCGTTAGAATATTTGAAATAATGCCAATACAATTTTCTTTGAATTAATTCTAAGTGCCTTAGTCCTTCTCTTCCTCAATTTTTTTGTTTGAAAAAATATGAAATGCTACATAGAACGTCCTCCTCGTCATTTTTTATACTTCAATATGAACAAAAATGTGTTCTTGGAACGATTTTGTCAATCTTTCAAGCATCCATAAGACGAATTATATTTTTACTCATTCGTCGAATTTTGTGACACACTTACGGTACAAATTAGGGTTTCCGTTGCTTAGAAATGCGAATTTGACTATGAATCACTTCAGCCCAAAAACTCTGGACTGGCTTGCCGTCGGGGTTGAATTAAGGTCACCAAGTTAGTGACGTATGCATCCATATTTTGTTTACGCGATGAATTTCACTGCATTGCAGCAAGTGTATGTGTGTGTGTGAGTGAGTGTGCGTGCGTTGGTGACTGGCATTCCCATTAACACGTACAAGGATTCGATGTCTAGACAATACGTAATAGTCGCTGGCAACGTAAAAAGACACTTGACATGGATGAAATCAGCCGAGCAGACGACTACGAGTAAAACAACCTAGCCGATGCATTATGTACTTTTTGCTTTTTTGTACTCAGCGGGTGTAGGGTACCAGACTAGCAGACGGGACTTGTACCTGGTCAGTTTTGTTGTTGCCCAAAAAAGATATAGGACACAAACAGAAAAATAAACGCACAAAACTGCAATAGGATTCTTCTAGGTGAGTGTGGCTGCATAACCCAAAGACAGTGGCGAATTTGTACTAAATTTCTTCAAATTATAGAAGTTTTGAGGTGTCTATCGTGTTTTCGAATTTGTAGTCCTTAAATAAATAAGTTTCGAATTATAGGGGTACCACTCCAGTTCAGGTATCGCTTATACAATTTACTCCTGTACTATATGGTCGCGGGGAAGTCAAAAAATTGCCGAAATGGCAGAGAAAAAGTGTAAACATAACCAAGTTAATATTTATACCACTGCTTAGACTCATATTTCGATTAAACTCTGTTAGTAACAACGAAAGAATTTTGATAGTTAATTGGGTCATGGTTTAGGAGTTTGTTTTTTTACACCAAAACATTTTCGATGTTTGAAATAAACGTCAATTACATAAAACCGTAAGGGCTGGTTTATGATGAATTTAATATACGAATTTACAATTTATAATTTAAATTTGAAAATATAAACTCACTTAAACCGCATACGATGGTTTATGAACGATTTGGGAATTTATAAATTTGAAATTTTGATTTGGAATACAAATATATTTCATATTTCCCAAAGTAAATTTCAAATTTAACCTATCACAAGAGAGAACTATTAAACATGGCGGTAAGGTATAACTGCTTCATCCGTCAGCTGTTATTAGTTGTTGACATTTTGAAGATGCATTCACAGAACAAATTGATATTTTGTTTTTTGTTAAAAAGCAGTATTCGCGAACATCGTAATTTGTACGACAAAGCACATAAATTGTACAAAAATAAAAACAACAATAGTAAAAAACATTCCCGATATTATTAAAAAATCACCATGTTCAAATGACAACAAGTCACGTGATAGATACTGGTCAGATCAAAATTTCTAAATGTAATTTAATAAATTAAATTCATCGTAAACCAACCCTAAGAGAATAAGTACAGGTATCGAGCCTTAAGTTGACACTGACCTTGAATGCGCAGAACTAAAAATTTGTTCTTGGACAATTTGAAATGTAATAATAATGATAATGTTACGAGGAAAAGACTCCGTTAACCTCTAAAATTGGTATAAAGGGAAAGATGATTCATTTATATGTCAAACTTAATAAACGCCAATACAACAACAAATAACGGACAGCACTTACAAAGAATGAAATCATAATTGACATAATATTTTAATTGTGAATGTGTAAATCGTTATTTCAAACAGAGTATAAAGCTTGTAATGATGAAGTTTTATCGCCAATGGCAATATGCCTAATAAAAAGTTTCTTACAGTTTCATTTAAAACTTTAACAGCCCGATTCATAAAAAAGTTTAAGCTAATCCTTATTTTTGGATTAGCGAATTCTACTCTAATTTTGAAAGTTTATATCTTAAAATATAGTCGAATCTAGTCCTCGTATCTACCTTTATTGATAATATTATGAAAATTAAATTTTAAATACCGGAATAGAATAGAATTCACTAATCAAAAAATGAGGATTAGCTTAAACTTTTTAGTGAATCGGGCTGTAAAAGATTTGTCATCAGTTTGCAAGAATTGCACTATCTCTCAATTGAAAATATTTTAATTTAATTTTATGATCCATGACTGTTGAAAATTTTGAAAAAATACTCAAACAAAAACACCATAGTATAGTAATTTCAAATAGGAGTAAAATTTTAAGGTGAATTATGTTTTATAGTTTCGCAAATGAAGCGCAAAATTTATCTGTTTCTTACGAGCAAATCAAGAAAATGACAAGCAATAAAGTTGTTCCAAGAATGCTACTTCCTGCAGTAGGAATAACTATATACTAATGAGAATATGAAACGTTGAAAAGTCTCAAAATATGGGTACAAGTCTATGAGACTTGAGTACCAAGTCCAGCGGTCACGGTAGAACAACGTGTTGAAGATTCAAGTCATGTGAACGTTTCCATACTAACAAGACCTAAACAACTTATTTATTTTGCATTGTTTCTATTAGACATGAAATTTACATACATTTAAATACCGTCTCGTTTGAAAAAAAGTGTAATCATCAGGAAAGTTTCTAAGACTGCATCGAAGGAAACCGCAACACGTTTGGAGGTCAGTCTGAGACTTCAGACTTTGGTTTGATTTAGGCGAAGAAATTATGCATGTCTGGAATATTTAACACAGTTTCTGCGGGGCTATTTATAGATGTGGTTGGGTGTGGTGTGGGTCTGGGTTATAAATTTTGTTGTTCAGGAAGACAACAAACGAACGGTCAGGTCAGCTGTGTAGGACAGAGGACACACAAAAATAATAATTTTAATGCACTGCGAAGGCGAAAACATAAACAGGTAGTAATTCTGCGAAAACTATACGATTCAAATTTAAATTACGCTTCAAAATACCAAGTTTTTTTTAATTTATAGTGCCGTATCTATTTTCTTGGAATAATAGTTATTTTTAGTACAAGTGAGCAAAGAATGTTTTTTTTTCTCAAGCGTCCGGAAATTGGCTGCACGAGAGAGAGCGAGTGCGCCAACTGGACAAGTGAGAAAAAGGCATGCTCACGTGTGCTAAACATGATTTTTTCCACAATCTTGAAATATATTTTTAAAAAAAAAGCGAAACATTGTACTTTTTTTATTAATGAAAAACTCAATAGTATGTTTATAAATGAATTTAATGTAAAGTTAACTACAAAAATTATTGTTCCTTCATGTATGGTATTGGGCTTCCAAAATTAAAATGCGCCACTGGTGGCAGATTTCTGAACTGAGTGAAGTGTACATGTACAAAGGTGGTTGTTTTATTCAGGAATTGTATGGTATTAATATATATACAACTACGGCAATGAAATACTATCTAAATAAAGGAAATCAAATATTTTTTTTTATTTAAAAAAAACGATATACTGTAACGCGGCAGTGTTTTACCACCCCCTCGTACATATAGATCGTGATCGTTAATTACCCTACGTTGTGTTATGTAAATAAATAAACAAATAGTGCCCAGAATTCTTTGATTTGAAGTCGTGGTAGTGCAAGGAATAAAACAAGTAAAAAACACAGATTCAACAACAAACAACTTTTATTCATCAAGTGACATGAAAAGCTCAAATGTTTATACACATGTATAATGCCTGTTACTGAGGGCCTGGGATGCCGGGAGTGTGCCCTGGGCAGGGCCGTGGCTGGCAGCGGGCTCGAACGCGTGGCGGCACCGGGCGCAGCACAGGCAACGTCTCGCAACCCCCGTGCGTACGGCGGCAGGCCGGGGTCGGTCACTGGTACAGCGGTGCCTTGGCCGCGGACCTCGGTCAGCCGTGGTTACGGCCGTGGACGGATCCCCCAAGTGGATGATGGGTCGAACGTATGGCTAAACGCAGACATACAAGATGTCCGAATATCCCTTTATTAGCCGTTTGACCAGTGTGCATAGTATAAGTTTTCAGACACATAGAATGTCTGCTATTAAGTTTTGCTCATTTATGGCCTGGTGGTATATATATATAATAATAATTATTTGCTGTATGTGTATGTGTTACGGGGAGTAAGCAACGTTGTTGGAAATTGCAGCTGAACCCAATAAAGGGACGTGCACACCTGTTATCTCGTTACCACTGACCGTTTATTGATATTACGGGGAGCAATGAGCGTTGTTGGAAATTGCAGCTGAACCCAATAAAGGGACGTGCACACCTGTTATCTCGCCCTTACTGACCGTTTATTGATAGTTTATTGGAATACGACGTTGTTGGAAATTGCAGCTGAACCCAATAAAGGGACGTGCACACCTGTTATCTCGTCGCAACCTTACGGGGAGTAAGTAACGTTGTTGGAAATTGCAGCTGAACCCAATAAAGGAACGTGCACACCTGTTATCTCGCTACTTACTGACCGTAATAATATGTATTTGATCAAGGTGACAGCAATAATAATGTTTTACCACCAATGCCAAAGCCTCCAGGTATTTATTAATATCAGTATATGGACCATAGAGGCTGAGCAACTCTCTGGTAATATATTTATATTATACACTAGTATTACTACCAGAGAGTGATCCTGGCCGAAACCAAGATGCCTTTCCGAGTGCTGGGCACCCAGTTTTAAACACACAAGCGCCACCCCTAGAAATGGGTGGTGGAAATGATAGAAGATTAGATGTCCATAGGTGAAACTGCAACAGACAGAACTTTCTAAGAAATCATCTTAATACTTCGCATCTCATTTGCTGATGTCCTGACGTAGTAGGGTAGTTTCGGCATATGAAAATTATAAGTTGGACGGAGACAGCTTATAATTGTTGATCCCAATTCGTCCGTACTCATCCCACTTAGACACCTTGGGTCTCCAGTGCAGGGTTGTGGAAGGATTTCTCGCCTGTTGATTTGCTAATTAGATGCATTCAAAAAGTCACATATGCCCTATATATTAGACAAAGACATAAACATCTGTACTCTGAGTAAAAGACAAGGATGCCACGAGGTAGTAGTGAATTTTACCCCTACTTAGACCGAGACGCCTTTAACCCTCGGCCTGATGCGTGGGACAGAGATGGCCTGCTGTAGCACTGGTTTTAACTCCCACTTCTTTTAATATTCATCTAACTCTCGGTTTACCTAAATTGTTGATATTCATACAATATAACAATGTTTAAACAAATACAAAATGTTTACCTACATTCGTAATGAACCTGTAAAACATTTCTTTAATTGTTTTGTTTATCGTTGAGGTTTTTACCTACGTTTTTATATTTCAATTTCCTATACCAGGGCCGGCTTCTAAGAAAACTTATGCTTTTTAGTTAATAATATACTCTGACATTATTTCTCGTGCTATTACTATTATAAATAAATTAGTTAATGTTAGTCAGTCATGTTAGTTGTTCATTAATTGTCAAACATGCTAAATATTACTGTAAATTCTTATATTCATTCGAGCTGTAAACATTCCCACGCTAACCTCATGCCTACCCTGGCGATACCCTTACGTTGGGATTGTCCCAGACATTGTATGGACACGAGACGCCTGTAGTAATTTATGACACCCTTGAAAAGGCCTGTCAAATATCATCGACACTATTCTAATCGCTTCATAGGAGGTCTGCAGATGCGTTTTGTTTTTGGTATACGTGAGAAAACACAATATTAAAGATTAATAAAAATAATAATAATACACTCCGTATTCCGTCGCGTTTCAATCTCCCCCTGATATTAAACTGGAAGTAATGACCAATTTAATATCACTGTTCTCTGAAAACAAACTGAAAAAAAAAAATCTAAATATGGGTTATATGCTGGAACAAATTTGTTTATAAAATCAAAACAAAAAGAAAAGAAATATAATATTCCTGTCTAGGACATACTACTGCCTTGCATCTATGAGTGTCCAAAATAAAACATACCATTTGTCCTAACAAATTAAACAATTAACGTTGCTGATATATCCTGTACTTTTGTTTCTTCCTTATTGACCTCTTGCTGTAATCCTCCCCCCGATTTTATACCTGAAACTATAAGTTTACCTTCTCTGAGAACTGTTAGAGTATTTGTTGTTGTCAAAGTTCTCTCTGGTTTGGTTGTTTATAACAATTACCTTTAGAATATTTATTTGACTGCAATCCATTAGTTTTCATCGTACTTTTGCATATTGTTGCTACATGCCTCGAGGGATTCGGTAGATGTTTTAAATATTTATTCTCTTAAAGTTGTATTTTCTCATTGTCTCAAGAATATCTTAAGTTCTGTGCCCGTTTTTTGATTCCATACTTGTCATAGTGACTGTATGTGGGTTGGAAAATGTTTTATCCTTTCCTCAACAAATTGTCTCTCATGTAGAGGAATATTTAACAATTTGTTCTGGCTCACGTATAGAGCGAGATGAGACACCATATTCTGAAATTTCTAGAGTCTCATCGCTGTGTACTAATCCTCATTCGCCATTTATTTTAGACATTGTCCAGCTCATAGGTATGTAGAAAATACTATTTGAAGTCTGCATTTATCGTCCAGTAGTCCACGTACGGTTGCCCATATGTCCGCCTCTCGTATCAGACATCCTTGCGCTATTTCCAATATCTTATTTAAATAATCGCCGTCGGATTTTGGTTTCGCGGGTAGCGTTGCTATTTACGTTTCAGAAGTATACGTGCTACACTGGGTGCGAATGGAAGAACAGCTGGTTGTACATCAATTGAAGAATGTGGAATTCTTAGTGGGCCTTCTCCCCCAAGGTGGGAGGTATTGTCCCCCTTAGACGATTCTTCGCTGACGGATATCGATGGAGTAATCGTAACAGCAGGAACAGGCTCTATATTTGCCACCTCCCCCAAAATATGGCCAATTTCTTCCTTTTCTGATTTCCAATTTTCTTGTTGTTCAATCTTCCAATCTTTGCGTACATTCGCGAGGTCGGCGGCAGTGTTGTATAAAATACTTGAAAAAACGCACTTCAAATAAAAAATATAAAATACTAAATAAAAATATTTCATATGTTTGGTAAAATACGAATATTTTTTTTTTTCAAATATAGTAATATCTCAAATACTTTCAAGTATTTCAAATACTTTACTTTTAATTATATGTAAATAAATGAGATATGTCACGATATTGTAAACTTGGTTTTCGAATTCAACTTATTCGCGTATTTTTATTAATTTTCAACAGAAACTCCCACACTAACATAAGCATTTGTTTTTATTTTTAAAGAAAAAATTAAGCAATTATGCCATGTTATATTACTAACAAACCACTCATGACAGATGGTTTCTATTTCAAACCCAACTCTATTTCTAATACTTGTGTATTTTAAATACAAAAATGTATTGCAAAATATTGAAAAGATTGAATTTCATACAAATAACCATATTTTAATGTATTAAAGTATAAAATACCCGTGAAAAGCATTTTTACCAAAAATACAAACTACTTTCATTTTCAAGTATTCCAAATAATTACTTAAATTGCTTAATCTCATTCCAATGCATATTATTTCAGATACTATGTAACACTGGTCGGCAGTAAACAGCATGATCAGTTCCGCAGTGCTACTCTCCGCCTTACCAGAGGATTTCAGAATGTTTATGTTAAAGTCTCAAAACAAACACACAAAAGTATAGTTACTATTCACACACGTTTATTAATGCAAAAATTGTCTATCACTCGCATGAGCCTTTCTTTCAACGATTCTCTCGCTCATACACACACACCTATTAATGCAAAAATTGTCTAATATACACACAGAAGCCTTTCTCTCAATGATTCTATCGCTCACACACCAACACACACACACACAGGCACACACACACACAGACACACACACAGACTCACACACACACACAAACACAGGAGCCTTTCTCTCAATTATTCTATCGCTCACACACAAACACACACACATACACACACACAGACACACAGACACACACACACACACACACACACCCAGACTCACACACATACACACACAAACACAGGAGCCTTTCTCTCAGAGATTCTAATGCTCACGCACAAACACACACACAGACACACAATTGTTGAACAGTGTTAATTACCTATCTTAAACCTCACACCACCAACCTCAAAAACTTCAAATCCTGGTCACGGCACCAAATTTTTGTAACGCGGCAGTGTTTTACCACCCCCTCGTACATATAGATCGTGATCGTTAATTACCCTACGTTGTGTTATGTAAATAAATAAACAAATAGTGCCCAGAATTCTTTGATTTGAAGTCGTGGTAGTGCAAGGAATAAAACAAGTAAAAAACACAGATTCAACAACAAACAACTTTTATTCATCAAGTGACATGAAAAGCTCAAATGTTTATACACATGTATAATGCCTGTTACTGAGGGCCTGGGATGCCGGGAGTGTGCCCTGGGCAGGGCCGTGGCTGGCAGCGGGCTCGAACGCGTGGCGGCACCGGGCGCAGCACAGGCAACGTCTCGCAACCCCCGTGCGTACGGCGGCAGGCCGGGGTCGGTCACTGGTACAGCGGTGCCTTGGCCGCGGACCTCGGTCAGCCGTGGTTACGGCCGTGGACGGATCCCCCAAGTGGATGATGGGTCGAACGTATGGCTAAACGCAGACATACAAGATGTCCGAATATCCCTTTATTAGCCGTTTGACCAGTGTGCATAGTATAAGTTTTCAGACACATAGAATGTCTGCTATTAAGTTTTGCTCATTTATGGCCTGGTGGTATATATATATAATAATAATTATTTGCTGTATGTGTATGTGTTACGGGGAGTAAGCAACGTTGTTGGAAATTGCAGCTGAACCCAATAAAGGGACGTGCACACCTGTTATCTCGTTACCACTGACCGTTTATTGATATTACGGGGAGCAATGAGCGTTGTTGGAAATTGCAGCTGAACCCAATAAAGGGACGTGCACACCTGTTATCTCGCCCTTACTGACCGTTTATTGATAGTTTATTGGAATACGACGTTGTTGGAAATTGCAGCTGAACCCAATAAAGGGACGTGCACACCTGTTATCTCGTCGCAACCTTACGGGGAGTAAGTAACGTTGTTGGAAATTGCAGCTGAACCCAATAAAGGAACGTGCACACCTGTTATCTCGCTACTTACTGACCGTAATAATATGTATTTGATCAAGGTGACAGCAATAATAATGTTTTACCACCAATGCCAAAGCCTCCAGGTATTTATTAATATCAGTATATGGACCATAGAGGCTGAGCAACTCTCTGGTAATATATTTATATTATACACTAGTATTACTACCAGAGAGTGATCCTGGCCGAAACCAAGATGCCTTTCCGAGTGCTGGGCACCCAGTTTTAAACACACAAGCGCCACCCCTAGAAATGGGTGGTGGAAATGATAGAAGATTAGATGTCCATAGGTGAAACTGCAACAGACAGAACTTTCTAAGAAATCATCTTAATACTTCGCATCTCATTTGCTGATGTCCTGACGTAGTAGGGTAGTTTCGGCATATGAAAATTATAAGTTGGACGGAGACAGCTTATAATTGTTGATCCCAATTCGTCCGTACTCATCCCACTTAGACACCTTGGGTCTCCAGTGCAGGGTTGTGGAAGGATTTCTCGCCTGTTGATTTGCTAATTAGATGCATTCAAAAAGTCACATATGCCCTATATATTAGACAAAGACATAAACATCTGTACTCTGAGTAAAAGACAAGGATGCCACGAGGTAGTAGTGAATTTTACCCCTACTTAGACCGAGACGCCTTTAACCCTCGGCCTGATGCGTGGGACAGAGATGGCCTGCTGTAGCACTGGTTTTAACTCCCACTTCTTTTAATATTCATCTAACTCTCGGTTTACCTAAATTGTTGATATTCATACAATATAACAATGTTTAAACAAATACAAAATGTTTACCTACATTCGTAATGAACCTGTAAAACATTTCTTTAATTGTTTTGTTTATCGTTGAGGTTTTTACCTACGTTTTTATATTTCAATTTCCTATACCAGGGCCGGCTTCTAAGAAAACTTATGCTTTTTAGTTAATAATATACTCTGACATTATTTCTCGTGCTATTACTATTATAAATAAATTAGTTAATGTTAGTCAGTCATGTTAGTTGTTCATTAATTGTCAAACATGCTAAATATTACTGTAAATTCTTATATTCATTCGAGCTGTAAACATTCCCACGCTAACCTCATGCCTACCCTGGCGATACCCTTACGTTGGGATTGTCCCAGACATTGTATGGACACGAGACGCCTGTAGTAATTTATGACACCCTTGAAAAGGCCTGTCAAATATCATCGACACTATTCTAATCGCTTCATAGGAGGTCTGCAGATGCGTTTTGTTTTTGGTATACGTGAGAAAACACAATATTAAAGATTAATAAAAATAATAATAATACACTCCGTATTCCGTCGCGTTTCAATACTGTTAATTAAAATATGACTAAAATACTCCTAACCTACAAATACTTACTAAAATTAACCCTATTAACTAAAATATTATTAAAACTATCACTAAATTGTTACTACAAGATCAAACTCAATTCTACCGAAATTAACAAAAAATACACTATACTAAATCCGAAATTAAATTAAAAACTACGAAAATTAGTCTCACACCAATTGTACTACTATTATGGAAGCCAGCGAAAAATGTACCATTTGAATTTTGACGTTTGACGTCAGCGCCATCTCTTGATAATTTGGAAGCCCAATATATTTATTGTACAATTTGTAACTCCATCAAAATTTACGACTCCTGACGCAGATTATTATAGGCTTGTGTATTTTGCTCACTTGTGAAAGTTATTTACCTTGCTCACTTGTGATTCAACATGCTACTTTGCTCACTATTTTAAGTTGAATAAAAAAAATTTTGCTAGCGATTGTGGAAAATATCTAGGTAGTTATTTATGGTGCAAGTGAGGAAAGACAGACCATTTCAAAAATTTAAAGCGCATGCGCTGCAACAGAATATTAGTGCTGTTTGCCGTGTATACCCATTCTTGTTTATATGGCAGTTCTGTCTGTTGCAGTTTTTTTTTTTTTTTTTTTTTTTTTTGTTTTATTGGTTCCTTTCATATAAATGACCTTAATGGATCAAGGAGAAATTAAATATACAAAAAAATATTGTGAAAAATTCATAGACACCGCAGGGATTTGAACCCCGGACCTCCTCATCTCTACTCCCTCCGGGGAATAAATAATAGACAGATCGGGTTAGGTTTGGACTGTTGAAAGGGTGGATTAAAATTTAAGTCGAGATTTTTTAAAATGAACCAAGCCAAATTTCTTTTCCTTGGGTTGCTGACGTTTCTTCAAAAATGGTCTGAGTATTTTGTGCTTAAGCAGTAGTATACAAAACTTGTTTTTCTACCAAAACATTTATAGTCTAGCTTCTTTGAATATATGAGCTTAAACTCAAACAAATTATAAAACCTACGCAAATTGTGATATATTTTTACAAATTTCTTTCGAGTAGATTTTAGACTTACAAAAACTGAATATGTTATTATTTAACTTTAATTCTAGTAGGCATTATCCCTAAGCCCTGCATATTTTCAGTAGTAATATAACAAAAGAGCAAAAATAAATTGAAAATAATTTCACTGATTTTTTGGAAACTTGTTGCCAGGCAATAAACACGAAAGATAAAATAATAAATAGAATAAATAAAAGAATAAATGGTAATAAGTTTGTGAAAGAAACTGGAGAATTATTTTCTAATTTATCGAACTCTCGAATTATATTTAATTAGATTATTATTTGATCTACAAATTTGTTTCAAACATCGGAAAGCCACTGTCTTGCTATTGTGTCGCCAACTACTGCCGTAATTAACTAGCTTTATTCATTTACATGGTGCAGTTGGCGACAAATAAAAATAATCGCCTTCATACTGAATGATTATTATTTACGGTGTTTCCAGAAGAGGTTTCTATAATTTTTTGATTTATTTCATGATCAGAAGCATCACCAAATCGGTGTTTTTCGTTCATTTTATTTATGTGTTGATAACTATCTGACAAACCAAAAGCTACAGAGATTATTCCAGGGAATAATCTCTAGAGCTTTATTCTCACTATAATAATGGCAGGATTGGTTAAAACGCTGACATGTGACAGGTAATGAAACATTTCATTGGTTTTAAGAAATGTCAAAAAAAAAAATCATTTGAATATTATCTCCATCGACCTTTAAACTAATAGAAGCAGCGTACGAGCTAAACGCTTGTCCCGTCATAACGGTGCAGACACAGTATCTCTATCCTTCAACAGTACGGAAGTTAAGAAAATGCGGCAAAATAAAAAATTTGATTTGTCCCTACTTGTTATTGCATAATTCGTTTTATTATATATTTTTAATATAATCTTTATATACATATGTATATTATAGGGGACAAGTAATAATTAATAAGAACTTACATATGAAATGACACAGCTGAACCGCGTACGTACTGCTGACTGCACGAAATATACCGTTTCCCCATTATTTTGTCGCACACACACCTCACAACACATATATTTACGTATATATTGACAGAAATAATTGTAAATGTTCTCCAAAAAAGTAAATAATACGCAGTCACGGAACGTCAAATGTAGATTTTGACAACTATTTAGTGATAGAGAGCGATGTATAGAGGTTTACATATGTCTGAAAAAGTTGTACAATGAATACGAACGTATGCGCAGTATACTTTAACTGAGAACTTCCGTACTGTTGAAAGAAAGAATGTATATTTCTATCCTTTTATGTTGGAGCATTATTCTAACAATAAAAGAATAGGAGACACCATTAGTTTAAAGGTCGATGATTATCTCATATGTCTTGCTATGTGGATTTTATTGTATGCACTGAATTTTTACGAAGCTGTTTTTCATTGTGCCAAAAGCAAAGGATTTCCTCGGTAGAAGTTAAATCTGGATTAGAAAATGACCCTTAAAATACCGGTCGAATTTCGAATTATTATCACCAGTCATTTAGCCCACAGTTTTATGAAAATCTAAACCAACCGAATTATTATGAGTTTGGCTCGTAGTTTTATGTAGAAAGTGATACATTTATTTTACATAATATTAGAAAGATGTTCGTTTCTAATTGTTAGTTTGTAAGAGAAACGTAGGTTATCTGCTTGTCTGTAAGTAAAATCAGGTGTAATTAAGTAAAAGTAGAACTTGTGTTGGTCTGGTAGTTGAGCCATGCTAGCAAAAGCAAAAACGAAACTCAAACTCGTGTGGGTAATAACGGGTGATGAGGCAGAGGCAGACGCAGACACGAACATGAACGCCGAGCAGGAGCAAAGAGCAGAGCAAAGCACGGAGCGACTCCAACTCAACTCCAGCACCGGAGGAAAGAAAAAAAACTAGCGTGGATGATATCACGAGACGTACTCGACACGTCTGGTGGCCTTGGCCAATGCACAGGTCCGGAACACAACACATTTACCAACAGAGGACACTTTACACATCATTTTAAACCACATTCTATACTTTAAATAAAGGTTGATTTATATTAATATTTAACGATTTTCGAGAGTAGTTTTCCAATTCCTTTGCATTTTTTTCTATTTCGGTGATCTTATAAGTCTATAAAAGCACTGGTAATACGTCGTTGAGAAGATCAACTTATAAGTGCACTGTTTGATACAATGAATTAACGTATACAATCAGGTAAAATTGTTCACAACACACAATACCCAAATTGTCAAAATATGAAATTTTAATTCTTAGCGGGAAGTAGAGATGCATTCAGGCCGGACCGGACCGGGGTATAAGGTTTAGATTGACTCGGCCCGAAAATAAAAATTGCTGGTCCCACTCGAAAATTGACTCGAACTCGGGTCGGGCTTCGGGCCGGGCCGGGCCAAAGCTCGAAATTTAGTGCAAACAGTATTCTTAATTTTGATTTTGATATGAGGCGAAATGTTTAACTTTTTTTGAGTCAAACTTAAAAAAAACTCTACTTCCTTAGAACGTTCAACATAGGTTAACATAAGTTGTTAAAAAAGAGACGCTTCTAGTGTAAGCTTGTTCTAAAATGTACAGACCTACAAGTATTTAATATTTTGGGATTCAAAATTTTACAAAAGTTTTAAGAAATCTTGTTCATTTCTGTAAAAGTTTATTTTATCTAACTTTATGTTTCTGCTGAAAAATAAGACAAGAAATCATTATAGCAGGAACAAAAAGCACTTTTATTTATGTATACGAGTAGTAACAATAATAATAACATTCTCAAAGTAAAATTGGTTTCTTTATGTATTAAGATGTGAAAGATGTTGTTATTAAATCATTTTTAACTCCATTTTCATTAAAATATTAATGAAACTGTTTTTTCGGGCCGAACCGAAAAGCTCAATTTTTAGGGTCGAGCCAAAATTAAAAGTTCGACTCGCCTCAACTTTTGCAAATTATTCGCGCGATTCGAATCGATATATATGTATATATCTTCACTTCAGCCTGGCTCGATGATCGACTCGAAATTGATCCAAGCTTGGGGCCGAGTCGAGCCAAAGCTCGAGTTCGAGCACACAAAAAAACACCAAGTCATTTTTTTTTACGTCACATTTTTTAAAAATCTTATAGTAAATTACCGCAATAGAAAAATAGCATAAAAACATGGTTTCATAAGGCTATTTGTTAACGAATTCGTCCTTTGTAAAACTCGCCTCGCTGTTCGTTTTAGAACCCTTATATACTACCATTGAGTAAAGCCTCATCAACCCATAGTCGGCGCCTATGACTTCGGCTGATATCCAAAATAATTTAATAAATGAAATGACAGATGTCTATCAAATACAGTCTTTTCAACTATTCCCTAGCAAACAATCAAAGATGCGCCACTGGAAAATGTTTGGTGAAACAAAGTATAATGTATAGCCAAATTATCTAAATTTTTCTATAGGTATCTCTTTCCGTCGTATTATGATAAAAATCAAATTGTGATATTAATGTTTATATTATTTTTATCACAGACGTGATAAATAAAATGTATAAAGTTCACTAATAGAATTCCCCGAAAGTCTATAGTTAAACTTGATAATTATTCGTATATCAGTGTTTGTGGGGATTTTATAGCAAATGTCCGAAAAGTTTGATGCATATAGATAATGGGAAAATACAAATCGAACAGTATTACAAACTTTTAATAGTGCTTTAAAAATTTTATTGGATTTCACATCCTGTTTTCCATCCCCAGCAATTTCATTTTTAAACAGCTGTTGGAAATTTTCTGTTTTCAATGCTTTTAATCACTGATGGATCGAATCCCAAAGGAAGGGTAGCCATCAACCCGATCACATTTGAGTTTCAATTTTTTACACTTCGTTCATGGGGGAGTCTATTCATTATGATTAATTTCATTAATCATTATAACAGTGATGTACTCGTATATATGACTATTTTTTTACTGGAACTGATGATTCATTGCTAAAATGCTTGTTAATAATCGAAATCTAATTTCGTGTTTGACTTTGATTGGTTCAGAATGGGGTGAACTGGACCTATTATTTGTTTTTGGTTTTGGATTCATGCTAAAAATTACATATCCAGATTTTAATGAAAAATCACGTTTTAAGGTACCTAGAAATAACATTTTTACGATGATGTTTGTGTGTGTGGATGTTAAAAGAAAGATTCCTCAAAAATTTACCTGTTCAACTACGTATTTCTCAATCTGACATTAATGGGAAAAGGTTTTGGTAACAATTGGACAACCAGAAGTAGTAGTTCCTAAAAAAAACTTCTAGATATTATTTTTTGAAATTGACGTCATACAATTGTTATTTTTCTCCCGTAGCGTACTCAGAGCAGTGTGTGTGAGAAAGACAAGTATACGGGGAATGTGATGTTCCACTGATTTCTCGAAAATAAAATAATGTTAAACTAGAAACAATTAAGATTTTTTAATACTATGAATTGCTTCAAAACCGAATGAACTTTTATTTAAAATAAAAAAAAATTGAGTGGAATACCACATTCTGCATCTGATACACTTAAAAATTTAATTATATCTTTTATAGATTTAGAGATAAAGAAAATATAATGTATAGAATAATCTGTTGCAATAAATCGAGTTCAAATTGCATCAAGGAAACCAGCTGTCAAATTCGAATAAGTAATTGACAGATAAATGTCAATGTCAAAAATCAACAGTTTTACAGCCATTACTGAAAGCTTTTTCTTGGAAATACATTTAATACTAAGGGCCTGTTTGAAACAATATGAACTGTTAAATGACAAATTTATCATAGCTGTCAATAATCCGATGTAATATTGTTTATTTAACTGTCAGTTAAAATTTTAACCAGAGATTGTAAAACTGGCCCTAAGAAACATAGCCAACTCGGGACTAAGCATGTCACAAACATTTTCAGACATTCAAAATTCATATATGACTTATTAATTCGAATTTTAACAACACGTTTTCGCCAATATTAAAAAAAAATTAACGAATAATGATAGAATACGCCACTATTATTATCGGTAGATATTTTGTATACCAAAGGTTGATGAAACCTTGCAGGATTTTTTTTTTGTCGAGGGCCCTACAGTTTTTTGTTGATTTATAAAAAATGTCTGCAGCTTTTGTGAAATATTTTGAGACCGTCCCTGCGTGGTCAGACAGTGAGCACTTGGGCCAGCAGTCTACACCGAACAGACTGTGGTCAGATGGATTCACGTCTGTTTTCTGTTTTCTCTTATCTAAAATTACACAACCTGTATGCCCAGTATCATTTTACATCGAGAAATTTATACACTTGTTTTGAGCGGGCAGTCATGTGCATTTCACAGTCTCAATTCTAGAAATTCCACTCGCAAGGGGCGTAATCATAATCATACAGATTTTTTTTTATTTTCAGTTGTTGGTAGTGCTTTGTTTGTAGCAGATAGCAGAAAGTGAAAAATAATTGAAGCAGGCTATGCTTCAGTCAAAACAAAATTATTAGCTATCTTTAAAATGTTTTGTTTCAAATGTTTTAGGAAATTTTAAAGTTAGAACAATAGATATTTAAATACAATTACTGTCTGAAATACTTCCTTTTATCGGAATTATAATGTATATATTTCCTACTTTTTAAAATAAGGGCAAAGAGCAACGTATTATTTATTCTATTACACATTTTACATAAATTACAATTTTAATAGCGTCTATATTGTTCAATAGGTGACATATTAAATGCATACCTATACATACAATTGACACGTGTCTGGGAGACTTGTCCATTTGCACCGCTAACACTTGAATTTAAAGCTTCACTTAAACAAAAAAGTCAAAATTTTGACAGTAATAATCAATTTCTGATTTGACATTTCGTTTTGATACGATATTGTTAATTTAAGGGACACTTAAAATTTAAGCCTCAGCATTAAAAACAGGTTAAGATGTCAAATTAATTTTAGTGACAGTCCAATACTGGGAAGATTTACCCTGCAAAAGGTCGGATATTTTTGATTTTTGGACATATTTTATATTTAGGGCCGGTATTTCAGTCCCTGGTTAAAATTTTAACTTCTAATTAACTAAACAATATTGCATCGTTTTGTCGACAGCAATGATAAATCAGTCATTTGACAGTTCATTTCGTTTAATTTTTCTTTATTTAACCCTTAAGCCTCATTTCTACCGAATGTCTTAATGCTTAATACATAAGGCTTAATGAATTATAACAATTTACTAGGATACCATTTCCAGCTATTTTGTTTAGTGACAATTCAACAGAAATGTCATATCTTTTTTCCGAATTACTTGTTGTTTAGTAGACTGCCATTGCAGCAGCAATTCTTCTTTTTTTTAATATGTTATACCTATACACAATTTTCTGTATTTATATTGATACCGAAAAATGAATTAAAAGTTAATAATTATAAAATAGACTGAGAGTTGACAGTTCAGGTTAGAATTTTTCAATCATTTGTTTTTACGCATTGCTCTTAGTTCTTAAGCATTAAGCCTTATGCAAAGCTGGAAATGGTAGTAAACGTTGTCATATGATAAACATTTTTACGCATTGCGCTTAGTTATTAATTATTGCTCTTACGCATTAAGACAATCGGTGGAAATGAGGCTTTAGTTAAAATTTTAACCAGATATTGAAAAACCGGCCCTTAGAGACCCTAATAAAAAATCCAAGATTTCGGCGTTCGTACACTTCCGGAAACACCGCCATCTTGGAAAAGTGTTGCAAAAATATATATTTTTTTAAATATCTCCTTTCCAATAAGCATTCGAGCAAAAAAAAAATCATTATCAGTTTTGTAGAGCTACAGCGCTTAAAATCATTAGATATTAATAAAAAAAGTAAATTTTGCTGAATCTAATTTTTGTAAATAACTTAAATGTATGTATACGCTTCTTAAGGGCACTTTTTCATTTTCTTTCAAATAGCGATACTTATTTTTTTTTTATCACTGTTACATTTTGGATTAGAATATGAGTCAGAATTTCAACGATGTGTAACTATGTTCTTTTGTTTTAAACAGCTATTATTACATTAATAAGGCAACAATAATGTTGTATCTTGCTGTTTAAAACAAAAGAACATATGCGAATGATAGATCGCTTAAACAAAATCAGAAGTGCCGCAGAGATTTGCAAACCTAAAATCAGTATTGTTTCATAAGTGGACCTTAATTGCAAAAACTGAATTCAGTAAATTATGACAATAACTAATGGTTTCAAGCATTGTAGATCGGTATCTATATTAGAAAAAAATGTTTTGGATCAAAGTTTTAAGGAAAACTGATAATAACTAATTTTTCTCTAATACCTTTCGAAAGTGCATCAAAATCGAAAACTCGGATTTTTTATTAACACCTCTAAATATAAAACATATCCAAAAATCAATAATTCCCGATCTTTTGTGGAATAAAGCCTTACCTTCATAAAAGTAAACTTTATAAAGTTAAACTTTACTTTATACACTTTAATATATGTACGTTTCGAAAAAAATCTTCCTTTACTTAAAGTAAAGTAGTTCTAAAGTTTTAAAAATAATTTTAGAACAAAATGTTTAATTAAAAACTTTGTGCTGCGGCAAGATTGACTCTCATATTCACGAAATGAAATGTCAAAGTACTATTATAAGAGCATATATTTCAAGAAATCACATCCATGCAGTTCTCGTTTGTTTGAGTAATGCAAGAAAAGGTGAGCTCAGTTTTATAGGCTAGGTCAATATTTTAATATTTCTTTGGCAAAATTTTGTAGGACTCAGCTTGGCAAAAAATTTAATCCATTTGAACAGCAGTTAAAATCGATAAATTAAAATCAACAGCTAGAAGGTTTGGAAAAACAGAACATGATAAAGAAAACTAGTAGTGATCCGCCAAAAATAAATGACAATCCTTTATTGGTTTCAGATTGGAATTATTAAATGCATATGTGATATATAGCATGCTATAGAAATGTTAATAAATTATTATATACACATCTTACTTTTATACAAAACAAATTTGACTTATTTATTTGTTAGTAATATGATTATTACTTCTGTCTGTTCTATTATACAAAAATATATTTTTCCTTAACCTGAATCTATCATACAATTCTTTTTTTTTTTGTCAAATGTATTTCCATAAATTATTAATTCGTGACCAATATATTTTTTGTCGATTATTATTAACAATAGCTTTGTGGATCTTAATAATGAAGTAAAAAAAACATTTTTCTCAAAAATGTTGAATTGAAACTGATAAGCTAATTTCCACAATAAGCCCGTGAAGGAACTGTCAGACGACTTTATTATAAAAGACTTTAAACTGACAACTTTAACTTAAAGTGAAATTATGAAATGCTTTTTTCACTTTTAGATCAAACTTTGAAAGTAAAGTGACTTTATATTTATTAGGAAACCGGTTATTTTTATATCCCGCGAATGGACTAACTTAAAAACTGCCAAATCTGTCCAACTAATTACCGGGGAACTTAAAACTGTCATAGTTGTTATTTCAGGCTGACTTAAAAACTGTCAAATTATAAATCATGGTTAGGAAATGCTCTAAAAATCTCTTTCGCAACGAAACTTATTTGGGGCACCCCGCTGTATTCCAGAAAAAAATGATTGGTTTGACTTTAGTCAGTGAAAAATATTAATATATTAAAAATATTTTAATTAGTATTGACGGTTTTGTGATAATCAAATAATAAATGTGGCCATAAATTAAAAGAAATGATAAGAAAAAATGCATATTTCATTATGACTCAAATATTTATATCTCTCACATTTTTTCTGCTAACCCATCGTCTGTCTCATAGACAATAACATGTCTAGGTGTCCAGTTACTATTTAAAATCCACAAAAACAAAATCCTGCGGGTTACGTAAGTCTCTAGACGTCGCATGCTTGATCAGCAGGTCTTGCAAAGCGGAAAGACAGCGTTGCACGTGTTTGTTGCATGTTCGTGCTTGTCAGCTCCTGCACCACGTGGTCGTATTGATTGCTAAGGACGCGGCAGGCGGCAGGACGACCTTGAATGGTGCAGGACTCGCGTGCTGCACGCAGGACTCGCATACACGACACACATTAGCAGGAAGATCAGGAATATTGCGTTGTCGGCTCCGGTGGTTCAGTGGTTAGAGCAATGTCTCTTAGTTGTAAGTGCACTCGGGGAACTGGGTTCGAATCTTACCAAGTCAGGGATGTTTGGGTATGTAAACTCGCTGTGTAATAGGGATTTAATCCTGCGGAGGGTTTAAAAAAATAGAGCTATATATTATTAATAACCATCCTGCACTTCGAAAAATTTAGAATATGTAACATATTAATGATCGTTTTTACCAGTCGCTAAGAGACTTATTAGAATCATGCTAAAATTCGCATTTCCTGATTTTAGTGGATAAGCACGTTTTAAGGTCCCTATAATCCGATTATAATATTTTATGATGATGTCCGTGTGTGCGTATGTCGTCGCGTTCAAGGCAAAACGACACAAGCGCCATTTTCATAATAAGCCAGGAGACACAAAAAACTGTCTGCGCTTTTATACAAATATATTTTTAATGTCTTAACTGCATTAAAAGTAAGCAGATTTTTTAAAACACTTACTTTGACATCAATAACTCGGACCATTTCACTCTGCATTCACCCATAAGAAACTACGTAGAAATGGAGCTTATGCCATTTTAAGCCTGCGTTTTAAAATTGTGATTGTCGCTTGCGCAACTTCAAAGTGAAATATCTACTTAAATAAATTTTTCGTACTTATGCCACTGTGTTTAATAGATGGAGGTTACGCCAATCTATCGAACGGCACCAAAATAGCAAATTACGATTTTTTGGCGCTTAGGCCGTTTTGCCTTGAACGCGACGATGTGTGTGTGTGTGTGTGTGTGTGTGTGTGTGTGTGTGTGTGTGTGTGTGTGTATGTGTGTAAGTGTGTGTATGGTGTGTGTGTGTGTGTATGGTGTGTGTGCAGATGCGTGTGTGGATGTTGGAACCACGGTTTCTCAAATACTATAAGACTTAAAAAATATTTCACTGCAGTTTCCTCAATCTGGGAAGAGCTGATTAGATTTTGGTAACAATTGGACAACCGGAAGTAATAGTTTCTTTAAAAAAAGCTTCTAAATATAATTTTTTGGATTTTTTTTTGTTATAAATATTGAAGAACATAAAATTCTCAATCTAATAGACTTAAAATTTTTATTATATCTTGTATAGATTTAGAGTTAAAGGCACTGTAATATATGTATAAAATAATTTAATACATCGCAGAGGCTAAGGCACTAAGGAAACCAGTTGACAAATTCAAATGTTTATAACATAGTTTGTAAATGACAGATGTCAGTGTCAAAAATCAACAGTTTTAGTGACATTCTGAAAGTTTTTTCTGGGAAGCACATTTAATCTTTCTTATTGTTGGTGCGGTGACAGAAAAAAATAGTAAATAAACAAAAACGAATTTACTGTCAGTTTTGCATTTTTGGTACGTCCATATGCATTTCTTTCCAATTGCAATGCCTTCCAACGAGGTTTCTTTAGAAATTCAAGACCCTTTGGTGTCTGGGATTAATATATCTAATGTAAATAACGTAATCATAAACATTAATATCCAATAAAAATTTTTAAAAAGTTTTAATTTTTTCGGGACTAGTCAGGGAAAATCAACTTTCGCTCCGCATTTTAGGCGCGAAAAAATAAATTTTTGTTGCTGTTCTAATCTTTTCTTTTCATGCCTAGCCCGGGTATATAAAAACGACCCCTCGTATATAGTAAAACACTAAATAATAAAAAATTTTAAACGTCATAAAGAAATATTTTTTAAAATCTTCAATTTTATATACAAAAATAGAGAAACTAAATAATGTTTAACGTATATTATAAACAAAATTATTTTAAGAATGATAATGTAAAAAAATTTTCTTGTTGGTAACACTGTAATCATAATTGATGTCATGTGTATTGCAAAACGCAAATTAATTTAAATTTTTCATATACAATTTGAAATTTTATCACAATTTTTAACAAAATGTCGTCCACACGTGTATGAATATATGTATCAATAAAGATATTAACATTTTATGTCTAACTTTTTAAAATTATATCCGTTTTACAGTATAAACGGTACTTTGATATTATTTACGCCACTATATTATTTCATCATCTTCTCTTTATCGTACAAAATTTTTCTCTCTTTAGCCTCAGTTCAGTTAAGTATGTTACAATTACAAATTTAATTATGTAATTTGTTTTTAAATTAGTAATCTTGCTTTTTGTATATTTTGAAAACTGTATAGTATAGAATGAGTATCGAAATACACATTTTCTCACTGACTGATCTAAAAAGGGTTAATTTTTTCCATTCCTGCCCTGTTTAATAAATCCCACTTCATCTCATTTGCATTTATATGACCATCGGTCAGTGAGACATGAACCATCCAGCGTCCGTTTAATATTTGTCCGCTACAAAGTAGGAAGAGTGCGAGAAGAGTGGATTTTGGCAACGCTATCGACTGTGCTGCTCTCTGCCATGCTTGACAAGGGTGGGAGAGAGATACGCGACGTCTGGCGAGGGTGCACCGTCGCGACGCTGAGAGTGAAAGTTACAGGCGTCCCAAGGGCAGCCATACAATGGACG
The DNA here is from genome assembly GCA_943142095.1 of Ophonus ardosiacus. Taxonomy (NCBI): domain Eukaryota; kingdom Metazoa; phylum Arthropoda; class Insecta; order Coleoptera; family Carabidae; genus Ophonus; species Ophonus ardosiacus. Next base: position 49,763,201 of record OW964825.1, on the reverse strand, counting down.
ACTGATTTCCACCAGTTCTCTTTTTGTCATTTTTAGGGGACGCAAGTATTGTCAAACTGAGAGTCTTATTTGACGAAGTACTGTACCAACATAATGCTAGCATGATTTTTTACTTCCCGTTAGGGAGGTAATGTTTTCAGTCCAAAAAGTCGATAGCGAGTTTTCAGTGAATAAGCACGAATTAGGTTCCCTACAACACGTTTTCTTTCGTCCACGATAACTCTTATAACCGAACTTCCAAAAATTTCTATTTTCCTTATTTGTGCTTTCTACGTACATACAGGGTGTTAAAAAATAAGTGTAACAAAATTTGAGGGCATATAGTACTGACCAAAATGAGTAAAAAAAGCTTAATTAATATGGGTCCGATCTTAAATAGTTTCAGAAGTATAAGGCAGTGAAAAATGAGTTTTTTCGGGGTTTACCCCTGCTATCTCAAAAACTGTAAGAGTTACGATTCTGATTAAATGAGACTTTTTGTTTACCTTTCAAAGGTCATCTTAGATGTATTTTGGTTAAAAAAAAAAAATCGAACAATTATACTAAGACAAATGTGGCGATTTGGCCAATATTTAGTTTGAAATAACTTCGTAACAATTAAAAAATCAAAAAAATGTTTCGTTTAAAATTTTATTGTTTTTTATAATTTTGTTCAGTCATTATCTTTGTCAATTTTTCTTCGATTCTAATATAAAATGGTTTCTTTCTCAAAAAACAGTTAAAGATCGGACCAATGTTGATTAAGTTGTTTTTGCTCATTTTGGGCAGTACTATATGCCCTCATAATTTGTTACACTTATTTTAACACCCTGTATAAAGAGTTGATTAGATTTTGGGTAAAACCAGAGTACAGGAAGTAGTACTTTACTTGAAGCCCAAAATAGTATTTAATGCAAAATTATATTAAAATATAATCCAAAACTTTTTAATTTTAGTATTTAAGACTTTTATATCAAAGGGAAAATATAAACCGAAAGTGGTAGTTTACTTGGAGGTCTTAACAGATTTTCGAAGAAAAACTATAACACATAATCCAAAATTTCTTATTACAGACTTTCCTATTTATTAGAACAACAAATTAGTTTATGTTTAGGAACGATGAACCGGAAGTAATATTTTACTTATGCCCGGTTTAGGGCCAGTTCTACAATGCTAGTATAATTCGTGGTATAACTATTCCATGGATAAATAATTCTTTAATTTTATACTCCGAATATAATTGTTAATGTTTTACAAGATATATTTATTCTTTGGTTTGTTATTCCTAGTTTATGCTATAACACTGCAACGTTGGCTATATTGGTACTTGTAAAATTGTCGTTTAACCTAAGATATTTAAGATCAAACGTCAATCTGTTTATGTAAACATAACTTTAAATATTAAATACTTTCTGCGGTAATAATTCTAAATAGTTCTGCATCATTTCCACCAGGTGACTGTATTTTCACGTGTGTACAATACAATCCAAGGCACCTGTAACATTAGGAAATCGTGCTATTTGATAAAACCGTAGAACAGTCCGTTCTTTCTCTTCTTGTGTACTAGGTAAATAAATATATCGTTCTGCTTGTAATGCAAGTGCCTCACATACATTTCTTACAATCATACACGCTGAAGTTTTGCTAACTCCAGAAAAATCCGCAAGGCAATAAACATTGTGCGTACAGCGTAAAATCTAAGTGCAAGAAGAATTTTTGTTACGGGAGCTATGGAATGACTTCTACAAAAAATAAAAACTTGTCAGGGAATAAAAATATAATTAAAATAATACATATCTGTCGGTAGGAGACTCGATAAGATGCTCAATTTCAATTAACAAACGCAAACTATTGGTTTTTGTAATCTGAACCTAATAAAAAATTGTCCGTCATCTAGATCATCGAAATAATTGTATCGTTCACCATACGTTTTAGCTCTTCTTGGTCTCGCTATGTAATTAACTATTTCTTCGTCATCATCTGATTCAAATACTCGCAGTTATAAATATCATTATAAGCCATTACTAAAACTGCTCAAATATAATAAATAATTAAATAATGCTAATTATATGCGAACAATATAATCTGACATTCCAATTTATCTATGGAATAACTTTTTATTCGGTCGATTTACCAGCGAATAAATTAACCCCTTGTTTATACTAACGAATAGTCTCAAATAAACTTGTAGAATCAAGATTTGAAATTTATACCAAAAATAAACTTATTCCTCAGATAAATAGGCATTGTAGAACCGGCCCTTAACCAACTTCAAATAAATCTTCGAATAGCTTATTCGTTGAATAAGAGAAAAATATCGTATCGAAACCATAATGCAGATTACTGTATTTATTCTACCTATCATATTTGATTCGATATTTTTCACTTATTCAACGAATAAGCTATTCGAAGATTTATTTGATGATGGTGAAACCGGGCATTAAAACTTATTGCTATTTTAAACATGGAAGGGAGGTCATGTGCTGGCCACATCAGATATTTTTGATAAAACTTCGTATTTTCTTCTGCGTACCTATCTTTTAGTACCTCGTAACCATGAAAACTTATGCCTACTATGTCTATATCGAATTTCCATAGCCTGTTTTTTAAGAGGAAAGTTAGAAGATACGAAATCGTTAAATGGGACTTTTTATGAGTGTTTAGAAGGCCTATACTGCCCATAAATTATTAGGGGTTATCTAGATTATATTTCTAATTTATTTTATCGTGCTCAAATAATTTACTCATGATATAAACAGAACGTGGGATACACACGATATTTTTTAATAGGCAAATGTCAACAAAAACTGTTTAAGAATTTATAGTGGTTAGATTAGATAAATTAAATAATATAATGAGTACATAATTCAAGAAAAGACAAAAAAATATTTTTTTTTTGTAGAGATGCACAATCAGTTATTTACCTGTTAGGTAAAATTAAGTCGCTAAAGTTAAGCTAGAATCCAAGCAAACAATTTTTTAAAGTGAAAATGTAGAATTAACCATAGTGATCATTTTTGAATTATGATTTATAATTTGACAGATTTAACAATTTTCAAGTGCTTGAAATTTATTTGACATTTTTTAAGGGCCAGTTAAACTGTTAAATATAGCATCCCTGGGTCTTCGTACACACTGTGTCATTCCCGCGTGAGAAAGAAAATGGGAATTAGTTCTCACTGTTTTTCCAAAAAAGGTGAAAGGTTAAAATATGAAAAAAAAAAAAAAAAGTAAATAGTTCCATTTATTTTATGGAGATTTGCAGTAAGAGCACTGGTCTGCAAATATAACCCAACTAGCTTACAGTTATTTAAGTTTACTTGCACAAGTAGAAAGCCACTATCAACTACTTCTTCTCCTACGATAAAATTTCTTGAAGAATTCGTTGCCTCTAGGTATCTAATATCTAAATAATTCTTGAAAATATCTGCACCAAGAAAGTTATCCATTCCTAAAATATATGAAAAAGCCGGTATAACTGTATATGTTACTATAAATAAAGAACAAATACTTTCCTTTAAATAATGTAGCACTTCAAATCAGTTTACATTTAAAAATTTATAAACTTTAGTAATTTACTTCCCTGTGACTCACACTTTACACTACTTGCTTATCGGCAACAAGAAAGTTATATATCTAAAATATATTAAAGGGCCGATATAACTAAATATTTCTTAATAAATAAAGAACCAATACTTTCCTTAAAACAATTCAAATTAGTATACATTTAAAAATTTATGAACTTTATAGGTATAAGGTATAAGTTCTGTCACTTATGTACTACGCCGGCCATATTGTAAATACGGTGCTGCCTCTATCGGTCATTTTCGTTGCCAATAGCAAGCTTTACTATTTTGGTCGGATTTAGTGTCGATAGCTCCTCGCTATATAACATTTTTTCTCTCCGTCGCTTTGTCACAATAGAAGACACGTGCTTTGTTACCATTTCAGTCGGATGATGTATGGAGAGCATCAGCTTGTCCCCTGCACAATACAACTCCGGAGCAGACAACCAGAAAGTGGAAAGAATTTCGTCTGTGTATGACACGCGTCGGTGTAGCGCGTCGCGTCTCAACATATTACTCTGCACATTTTCAAGACAAATATTTATTTCCAAATAGTCAGGATTCCATAAAAATAATACTTCGCCATGATGAAATACGGCTTTCAATAACACGCTCAATTTGGGCACAAGAGACTGCGACGACGTAAAAAGATTAAAAAGGGTCTGCATTCTTCCAAAATAAAACAGAGAAGATTCACATTTTATTTTATTTATTAAGTTTACGTATAATAAAATTTCTGTAATGTAATAGTATGTATTCTGAATTGTACTATTAATTTTAACAGCCTGTTAAAATATCTGGCCAGTAGAAGTACGTATTTGAAATTGTCACTAAAGTGCACAAAAATTGTTCAATAATCGGTATTAAAGTAATCCATTATACGACGATTTCATGCAAATGAAGTGTTGCCAACCTAATGATAATTATTGTACATGTAAAGATAATTTGTGTAGGTATGAGATGTATAATAAGTAAATTTGTGTGGAAAACAGGGTTGTTGTAATTTTGCCCGACCCAAAAAAACCCACCCGGGTTTTTTTAAAAAACCCATCTAAAAAAACCCAAATAAACCCATCTAAAAAACCCACTTCTATGAAATCATATTTTATTAATTAAATATTGTACATACTTATATGGTATGCGCATATATACATAAATTTTTGTCACCGGCAACATTTTACAATCAATTTCATTTTGTGTACTTCGTGTTTGATCATTTTTAATATATTTTTCATTGCTGTGCGAACTTTGCACAGTGTTTCTTTCATATTTGAACAACTCCAATCCTGGTGTCAGCATTTTCACTATTTTTTGAGTTGTGTATTAAACATACTATTATAGTTGTAACACTTGGATCTTATTCTTGTACACACTTGCATTGCACAGACTTGCAACTATTAATACGTAACTTGTACGCACGTACACTCTCTAGTTAATTTATTGTTTATTACATTACAGTCTTTAAAAAAATAATATTAATATCTATTATCTATTACGCCGACTTGTGTATGTGTATTAAGATACTTTATAAAACTAAAGTTAAAAATGATACATATTATATTTTGATGTTTGTCAATAAAACCCACTTTTAATTAATAAAACCCGGTTTTTTTTTTAAAAAAACCCGTGTTTTTTTCAACCCTTATGGAAAATGACAAAATATTAGCAAGAAACAAAATATTAGCAAGAAGAACAAATAGACACTTACAAAATTGACGTCACTGCTAGAGAGCAACCTTGATTTCTATGCTTTGCCGTTAGAGGCGCTCGTGCAAATTGCAATTTTGAAGTGTCTATTAAATAATTCCGATGAAGAAGTTTGATATAACACATATAATTTTAAGTGTTCATTACGATAATTTCAATATCCGGAGGTTCGGAACGCGCAACTGAATATAAGTTCGTTTGTTTGACTAACAAGTTGACGTATGTGTCAATATAACCTACAAAAATAAATATTCATTTCATTTTCTCAAATTTTCGATTTCAAGTAAAACTTAATATGCACCTCGGCACTGAAGTTCCTTTTATCGTACTCATGTGGTTTATTTTCCTCGGCCCTACGGCCTCGGCAATTAAATTCCACATTCGTGATAAAAAGTAGAATTTCAGTACCTTCATACATAATAACTATTTTAAAAATCTGTTGTGGCCATCACAATACCTCTCGTCATTTCCTTTTATGTTATATAAGTATTGTATTGCATTTCTCTGTTGAAACGTCATTTAAAATAAAAAATTACAGAACTGTACCCAAATATTGTTTTTCTATTGTATTCAACATGTTCCTAAATGTCAGAGATTCTTCCATTTTATTAACAAGATTGGCGGTATTTTTTATGGATATATGCATTTTACCTATAATTTTAAATATTAATTAATAAAACAATAAGAAAGATTAAATGGACTTCTCAGAAAAAGCTTAGAGAATATCACCAAAACTGTTGATTTTTGACACTGACATCTGTCATTTACAAACTATGTTACAAACATTTAAATTTATCAACTAATATCCTTTGTTTAGTTTAGCCTACTCGACTTATTACATCCCGTTATTCTACATATTATAGCGTCTTTATCTCTAAATTTATAAAATATATAATAAAATTTTTAAATGTATCAGATGTAGAATTGTATGTTCTTCAATATTAGTAATAACAAAAATTTTCAAAAAATAATATTTAGAAGAATTTTTTTAAGAAACTACTACTTCCGGTTGTCCAATTGTTACCAAAACCTATTCAGCTCTTCCCGGGAATGTCAAATTGAAGAATCCATAGTTAAACAGTTCTTAAGTCTTATAGTTTTTGAGGAATTGTCCTTCTAACATCCACACATACACACATACACACACACACACACACACACACACATCCATCCCCACACAGACACACACAGAGAGAGCGACATCATCGTAACAATGATAAAATCGGATTGCATGGACCTTAAATCGTGCTTATTCACTAAAATCTGGATATGCGATTTTTAACATGAATCCAATACCTCTTTTAGCGAGAGGTAAAAATGTGAAACTGGCTCATCTCATTAGCTATAATGTTTCAATACAGTTTTTATATTTAATGCTGTACAGCCCGATTCACAAAAATGTTTAAGCTAATCCTCATTTTTGGATTAGCCAATTCTACTCTAATTTCACAGTTTATATCTTAAAATATAGTCTAATCTATTCCTAATATCTACCTTTATTGATAGTATCATGAAAACTACATTTTAAATACCGGAATAGAATATAATTCACTAATCAAAAAATGAGGATTAGCTTAAACTTTTTTGTGAATCGGGCTGTTAGTGTCTTACCATTGGTAAACAATTTAAACAGGATGTTAAAATTAACATGACAAGTTATAAAATACCGTGAGTATTTTTTAACGTGAAACATTGGGGCTGTCATATCCATGGTTATGACATTTGATTGACAGCAATGTATTTGCCTGTCTCATTTAAAATAAAACATAAGGAATGAATTTGGCAGAAATATGATATTTAAATATTGTAAGAAATTTAGCCAAGTCAGAAAATCACTAGTGCACAAGGTGCACACAATATTTTTTCTATAACTAAATTTAATTTAGAAAGCAGGTACAATTATTTAAACAAAGTAACCTCTAATGACGTCTTGTCAAATGTCAAATTCGTTCCCTATGTTTCATTATAAATGGAACAGGCAAATACATTGCTGTCAATCATATGTCAAGTTGTACCCATGGATACGACAAACCCAATGTTTCACGTTAAAAAATACTCACGGTATACCTCACGGCTACTTACATTAATAATTATTTAGCTATCAAGTGTGTTAATGAGGGTGAGCGAAAGCGTTAATTGTTGATATCATTAATAGCAAATTAACACATGTGTTACAATATTTTTCAGTTCACCGTATTTTACTGAATGGGCTACTTGCGCACCTTTTTTTTATTTCATATTTTTGAAGAGCAGGTAAAAACTTGCTACCCCTATTTTTTCTTTTGACAAAATTTTTATTCATTAGCCAGAAAATAAATAATAAAATTTGATTATTTGAATTACCGCCATGTATGACGTAGAATTACGCCGCACCAATGAGTGATCGTAAAGCCATAGCGTTTGTTTGTACGGGTAATGTAGATTTCCTGTTTGACGTTTCAACAATAGTTTGAAGGTGAGTATTTTAGTTTGTTTTTTCGTATCGATATTTTAAATTACATGTAACTACCTATGTGTTTATTTGTGAAGTAATTAATATATTTGAGAGCCCAGAGAGAGCAAAATGTCAAATTCAAATTAAAACTTTCTCGCACGCAATGCCATCTATAAGTAACATTCTTAAACATGGTTCTCTTCCTCGGTTCAATATAATGACGTCACAGAAAATTTTCTTTCTTAATTTACTAAAAAACAAATAACTTTTTTAAAATAAAATTTATATTTTTATATATGTTATCAACATAACATTACGTATATAGTGATAGAAATCGGATTTTCAGTATCATGCAAGTAGCCCATTGTAAAATCTAATTTTATTCCATAACAAAAAAATTTAGGTTAGTAACGTCTGACACATAAGTCTTTGTTTGTGTGTTTGGGTGTTCCGTGTATTTATTTGTTTATGATTGACAATTGTTCAGCAATGGAATATAGTGTTTATGGTTACGTAGTTAAGTACTAAAATCGTTTATTAATAAAAAATCATATATTAATAGGGGTCATTAATCAATAATTTTCTATACTTTAACATAACCTATTAATACAGGCTCAATTGAAAAAAAAATTAATAGAAAACAAAATCATTAATAAACGATTGTCTATACATTAATAAATGAACAAAGAAAAACAAGTATAGACTATAGTTTAAAAACACGCAAACCTAATTTTCTTTGTTTAGTTTGAACTTTCTTTTCGTGTATTGCTATACACATCTAGATAAAATTTCTGTCACGTCTGTAAAATTGCGTGAACAATTGGTGTCTGAGTGATCCGTTTCAGTATTGGGGGAATCTATGGCGTGTCTTTTGTGTGACAAGGTCATCGGTAGGACGCAGGACAAACTCACAGGACACGACACGGGACACAGGAGGGTAGTGCAAGCGTAGGCCTGATTACATTCTCCTCCGCAGGGAGAGATAGGATAGTTCATGGGACGCGTAATCGTTAAATCGGGCCCTGCACAACGCCATAAGCACATAGACGTAGGGGAGTACAGAACAGGCACTTGAGGGGAGTAATGTTCGTGAAGGGAATTGACGGTGGCGGCGCTGCGATTGCTTTCAAAATGGCGGCGAATTATCTTAATAATTTGAGGATTATTTGTATGTTTTAATATTTTCACTGGGTTTAGGGATTATTTTTCTTCTTTGATACATTCATATAATGCAGTAAAATTTAATACATATTTATATTTTGCAGGAACTGTAATTTCTATCGGAATTAATAGTAAAAGTTAGCACTTTGAAGCTTGTTGAAGGGATATACGTTTTTACTATTTACTTTTTCCGAGACGTTAGTCCCTCAACGCATATTATGAAAAATATAAAACATTATGACATTAGAGACGATTCGATTCGAATCATCAATTCTTAATTCAAATCCGCATTCGTATGAGATGAGTAAACGTAGAAATAGATCCTGCTTTTGTAGTAGAAGCGTTAAATATAAAAACTGTACTGAGACATTATTATCTAATTAGCCGGTTTCACATTTTTTAAATAGTTATTTTTGTATCAAGGTACAGAAGTTCTACTTTTTATTATGAATGTGGAATTTAGTTGTCGATGACGTAGGGCGGAGGAAAATAAACAATATGAAATATGAATGATAAAAAGGAAGTTCAGTGTCGAGGTGCATATGAATTTTTATAGGTTATGTTAACGTATCTGTCATTTGCTGTCAAACGAACATAAGTTCAGTATTGAGAAACTCCTAATATTGAAGTTATCGTAATGAACATTCAAAATTATATGTTATTTCAAACTTTTTCATCGCAATTATTTCATTTATTATCTTTGCATTCATTTTTTGTCATTTTACGTACAAATTTACTATTATTATTATATCGTACACCTACCTATATTATCTTATGTAATTATCATATGGTTGGCAATACTGCATTTGCATGAAATCGTCGTATTTATAATGAATTTGTTTAGTACAGATTTCTGAACTTTTAATGACGATTTTTGTACCTACGGGCCTACGGTACTCGAGGACTTGACTTTACAAGACAAGAGCTGTTGTGCCATAGATTTATTTATAATTGTAAAATATCTAATGGATATTTCGTGATATTTTCAAATTTGGGACTAAGTAAAAGATAATATTTCTCAAAATTTATTAGGTGTATACTTAGAAAGCATATAAAAAATCTTGCAATAGCCCTTTGAGTTCGTAGAGTCCGAGTGTGATTAAACGATGTTATTTTCTCCCGTCATTCTGTTTCGAAATTGGGGGGCAGTTTACAAATTCCTTTTAATCATATCTGTGTAGGGATTAATTGGGTATGCGTGAAGAGTGTGTAAACCGTTGGATGCATGACATTTTTCTCATTTCACGTCTCCATCAGCTGTCATTTGCGTTTCACCCCTGGCGTAATTAGAGTATCCAGCACGTCAATCACCGCCCCCATCACCCCGCAACCAGTCGCCGCCACTGGCTTGCGTGTGCGGGACAACAGACTGCGGCCGTTGTCTGCCCTACACCCCCGATCGATACAGATGCCGCCAGTGGCGTAGGGAGGGAAAATTAACCCTTTCAGAAAACGGGCAAATATATGCAGAAAAATTTATTCTGTCGGGCCTAGCAATAAAACTATGGCTCACTGCCTAAGGCTGTGTCCGATGTCGCATTTTGATATTTAGATTTTAGAATTTAGGTCTTCTTCACATAAATACAACTCCTATTGGCACACTAAAATGGCATCCTTTGGTTTGTATGACAACACTTTAGAAATTTAATTAGGTATACAATTTGATTCAATTTGGTGATTCAGATGAAATATTAATATTATATGTATTTCATAAAATAGAAGCTATAAGCTCTTTTTTGACAATAAATTTGAAGTTAAACACAAATTATAGCAACGAACATGACTTGTTTAATTAGTGCGCGTCAACTTCAAGGCATAGTGTGCTTTTGCAAAAAATTTAGGATTTAGATATTAGGGTGATAAAAGTGCAACATCGGACACAGCCTAAATACTTTGTGAAGTAAAATAATCTTATTGTTCCTTTAACACAAACGCTATTTTAGTTTGAAATAATTTTTGGAACAACAGTTTTCGTTCCCGTAAAAATTAAAATTGTCTTAACGAATCGCGGGTTTAGAATAACAAGGTTGTAACTTCAAAAAAGGAATGGCCAGGAAACTGATTTTAAAGTTTAACTCCCTATTATTTGAACCCATTTTCGTTATTAAATTAACATTTATTAACGCTAATAATGGATTTCATTCCATTATAAGAATACGGAAGAAAAATTACAATGGTATGCTTAGTTACCGATTTTTTTTTTTTTTTTAGAAAAATAGGCAGTTAGATCTATGTACCTCAATTTTTTTAAATCTTTCACGGGATCAAAGTTGTACCTTCTCACATTTAAATAAAAAACTCAATACGACATAAAACTATAAATAAAATAAAATAAATATATAATCACGGCATATTACCCATTTCTGGGTGTGCCAGTATCTACAACACATGTAGACATCGGTAATGATGACGATATATTTTACCGTGTGGGCGCTTACCAGACGTCACCTCACGGGCACTCATAGCTGGCGTGGAGAGTGCACCACAGGGGTCACTTTTGTGCCATTTAAAATTGGAAATATTTGGCGTCTGTCGGGATCGAACCCGGTTCCCTCAGGTTCGCGACCAGACACTCAGGCACGCGGCCACGAGACCCCCATAAAACTATTATTTTTCTTTTATTAACAAAAGGTGAAAATAATAAATTTATGTGCTACAAATATTAATAATAATAAAACAAATAAAAAAATAATTAATTTCTCTATTTGAGAAAATTCTAATTAAATTTAATAGTTTTATAGTATTTCTGGTACTGGTATTACTCAATCATTACAGCCATCATTGTTTTCAAAGCACTACGTTTCTTGACGCTAATTTCTAAAACTTTTTCAGGAAATACCTATTTTAAAGAACTCTATAAGGAAAGAAATGGACTTAGGATCATGGAGAATTTTTTAAATAAACGACGAAAGAAATTATGAAAATTCAATGACACCGCAGGGATTTGAACCCCGGACCTTCTTGTATCTAGCGAGACGTTCTACCAACTGAGCCTTATAAACTTCAGGTAGGGTCACAATTAATTAATTTCAACGTTTCTGTGATGGCTAAATGTTTACACAACATATTAAGCACATTGCTTCGCGGTGAATATTAATCCATACCGTTTGGGACAGTGTACTCACCTACGACAATTATCGTAAAAAGAAATTGTTGAAGATTCAATGTCTCCGCTTGGAACGGACTCAGTTGGTAGACACTCTCACTAGATACCCTGCGGTGTCATTGTCTATTCATAATATCTTTTGTCGTTTATTTAAAAAAATCTCCATGATCCTTAAGCCCATTTCTTTCCTTATAAACTTCAGGTAAGGTTACAATTAATTAATTTCAATCTTTTAAAGAACTATTATCTGTACTATGGTGCACTCTTCACGCCAGCAATGAGTGCCCGTGAGGTGCCGCCTGGTAAGCGCCCGCACGGTACAAATATGTCATCATCATTACCGATATCTGCGATAAAGCAGATTGGCACACCCAGAAATGGGTAATATGCCGTGATGATATATATTTTTTTATCTGTACTATATGCAGGCACAACTTCGTCACTTCAAGTTTGATCCAATTTTTAGTAGATAGATCATTATTTCTGTAGTATCTCGAAAAAGGACAGCAATATCTAAAAACTAATACCAGAAAGACATAATATGGCAAATAGAATCTAGCCGTACAAAAATCTCATTTTACCAAAAATTTGTAGTTACAACCAAGACATCGAACCCGAACCTGAACCGAACCAAAACCGGAACCAAACCGTAACATTTTAGGGAACCCAAACCGAGAACCGAACCTCAGATATATTTTTAATTGTACCTGAGTCGAAACCGAACCGAGTATTAAAATTCAGGTTCGGGGTTCAACTCCGGTTCAGGTTAATTTTTAGTTCGAAAAGTAAATACAGTCTATAATCGACGTCTTAGACGTTTGCTTTGCTGTCTGGGCTGACTTTTCGTGAAAATTGTGTTCGTTTCTTGTTGCGTTTTGCATAAATTCCAGCTCTCATTTTACATTATTTCAAACCTGAACCGCGGACAAAACCGCAAATTTTATTAATGCTTGAACCAGAACCGCACTCGAACCCATCTTTCAAAAAACAAATTAACCTGAACCTAAACCGAACCCAGTTTTTGGCGGGTTCGATGCCCTGGTTACAACCAAGGCACATATTTTTACATTTTTTTAGGAGAAAGTATTCTTCTTTCTAATCTTGTAAACGCGTAAAATGTTCATACCTAAGAGCCCATTTAAATGTTTGAACAGATTGAGTCTCAAATCACGTGACGACTAACTATATACGATTTTCTCTTTGCTAAGATATTTCAATTCCATTGTATATCCCCGAAGCAGACAACAATTTATTCGTCTGGTTATACAAAAACTTCGTCTATCTGCATGTAAACTACATTGTTTCATCTAACAGTAAACGTAAAGTCTATGTCCTATGTGGATGTGAAGTGCTAGGAAATATAATCATAATAAAAACTATCTGCCGTACATTTTTTATGGGATAAAACGTTTTTGTCAACTGACGACGCGAACAAAGATGTGAGCGACGACATTGTTTGCCTTTCTTTCCCGGAGAAAGTGTTGACCTATGCTTTCAAAACTTTTTCTTATAAACAAAACAACAGGCGGAAAAACAGGCACCCTAAACCCATACCATACAGCTTTATATTTGATAAATTATTAAATGTAGCCATTTGCTTTTTGCTGGTACTCATAATAATTGTTCTTGGCAAAAACAACCATAATCTCAATATTGTAAATACGAATTATAATGAAATTTATATATTAAGAACACTTTGTCGCAAAACAATCGATTTAGCAATTGCAACAATAAGCCAACAATGGAGTGTGGTTGACGATCCCTAATAAATCATAACAAACACAAGCTTAGGGTCACCAGTGTTGGCTTACTGGTGCAATTGCAATCATAAAATTGCACGTATTTGACATATTTTGACATTGACATTAAATTCTTTATTTTTTTGTTATTTTTTGTCCTAATTCATGGCAAACTTAATTACAGAAACCAAAAAGTATACAATTTTTATATTTACATATCTCGCTTATACAAAGAGCTAATTTAATCATACTTGTTGTTTTCGACGCAGAATTCAACTCTCTAAAACTTTTATTTGAAGCATTTATTATTAAAATCAAAATAACACCATTTTTTTCAAGAAAAACTGATAACAGCTTCAAGTAAAGTATCACTTCCGGATAGACTATTTTAACCAAAATCTATTATGTTATTCCCATTGATATAAGAGTACTATATACCAAATTTGAAAAGTTTTGAATTATATTTTAATATAGTTTTTCATTAAAATCTTTTATAGGCTTCAAGTAAAGTACCACTTGCGGGTAGACCATTTTAACTAAAATCTATTATGTTATTCCCACTGATATAAAAGTCTTATATACCAAATTTGAAAAGTTTTGGATTATATTTTAATATAGTTTTTCATTAAAATCTATTATAGGCTTCAAGTAAAGTACCACTTCCGAAAGTTATGTAATGACCAAAAAGGGAGGTGCACAACTAGATGTTATAACAGTCCTAAATACAAAATTTTAACTTTCTACGGCTTCCCGTTTTTCAGTTATGCGAGATACGTACGTAAGTACATATGTACATATACGTACAGACGTCACGACGAAATTAGTCAAAATGGATTCAGGGATGATCAAATTGGATATTTCCATTGAAATCTGGAAACCGAAATTTTTCGCGATTATAATACTTCCTTTACTTCGTACAAGGAAGTAAAAAACCTTGAATGTGATTTGTTGCAAACTCGAGTTTTTCGTATATGACGTGTTGTCGAACAAAAAAAAAAAAATGTTAAACAAGTAACAATTAAATGTCTATTTTATCTTAATGTTTCCCATTGTTATATTTTGTTTATTTTCACAAAGCCACCAGAATATTTTTTTCTGAAACCGGAGCGAAAGTACTATTTTCGAGCCTAAAATGCGGAGGGAAAGTTGTATTTCTCTGACAAGTTACGAAAAAATTAAAACGCACCAAAAATGCAAAACTGATAGTAAATTCGTTTTTATTTACTATTTTTTTTTTTTTCGTCACCTTAGTAACGAGAGAAGAACTACTAGGTATTTATAGAAAATCAGATATAATTATTAAATTTAAAAATAATTTTTAATATTTAAGGTTTCAGAAAAAAAATTAATACATAATAATACCAAACCCACCCTGTGTAAGTAAACAATTTATTATAAAAATATTGGTGATTTTGTGGACCAGAAAATATATGTATTTAATTATCTTATTATTTCATTTTTGTCCTACTCCTCAAAACTGGATTCCCTAGTCCCAGTAAAATAATAAAATCTTCTCAAGAGAGCTATTGTTCTCCAACTAACAAATGATTATAAATTTCTCCCGGGTTCGTAAAAACAAAGGACTGTGTGAGTGGGGGTATACAGCACACGTGTCTAGCAAACGGGGTGAATCGCTCGTTCGTCCTCATTGCCGAAGGCTACAAACAGAACCGAGGAAAACTACCGCCAATGTTTATTACATTTTAATGATGTTTACGTTGCGTAACATTCATAGTATCTCAGGGTTTCACTGTTTTCCTTCGAGTATATAGATATACATAGGGTAGATGGTATTTTCATTCAAAATTCGTACCACGTGAAAGAGACAAGATAGAGAATAGAGAATAATTTTATTGGAAAATAATGTTGAATTCTAGAAAAAAATCTTATTTGTTTGCAATTGCAATATGTAACTCTAACTTCGCCTATTAGAAGATAAAGACTTAGACCGGTAGTATTTACTCAAAATTTTAGTCACCCTGACTAACTAATTACCATGACTACCATTTAGAAATACATTGGTGTGATTAAAAAACAGCTGAATTTGTTACTTTAGCCAACGCTTAATCACCCCTGTTTAAGAGTAAATACTACCGGTCAATAAGTTTTAATTGGTTGCTTAATGCAAATTCGATAATATATTTGACCAAAAAAATTACGCTTCACTGTTTTGATCAAGATAAAACATTTAACTCTTCGTTCGAGTTATGGTCCAATTGATATGCGCTAGACATACTAAGACTGTTAAATGTTTTTATAATTATTGTATTTGGAATACATATTAAATATTGTTAATTAATTTCTAAAACGATAGCGTATTTAATTTAATTATGCCCGGTTTCACCAACATCAAATAAATCTTCGAATAGCTTATTCGTCAATCGAAACCATAACTGAAATGACGGTATTTAATCTAGCTGTCATATTTTACTGTAATATTTTTCACTTATAACCAGGGTTGTTGTAATTTTGCCCGACCCAAAAAAACCCAACAAAAACCCATCTAAAAACCCACTTTTATGAAATCATATTTTATTAATTAAATATGGTACATACTTATATAGTACACACATCTATACATAAATTTTTGTCACCGGCAACATTTTACAATCAATTTCATTTTGTATACTTCGTGTTTAATCATTTTTAATATATTTTTCATTGCTGTGCGAACTGAACACAATGCGTACTACTATTAGTTGTGACACTTGGATCTAATTCTTGTACACATTTGCATTGCACAGACTTGCAAATATTAATATTAATTCGTGTACGCATGTACACTCTAGTTAATTTATTGTTTATTACATTAGTCTTAAAAAAAAAATTATATTAATTATCTATTACGCCGACTTGTGTATGTGTATTAAGATACTTTATAAAACTAAAGTTAAAAATGATACATACTATATTTCGATGTTTGTCAATAAAACCCGCTTTTATTTAATAAAACCCGCGTTTTTTTAATAAAACCCGGGTTTTATTAAAAAACGCAGGTGGGCTGGGTTTTTTTATAAAAAAAAACCCGGGTTTTTTCAACCCTGCTTATAACTATTCGAAAATCTATTTGACGTTGGTGATACCGGGCATTATTTGTTATTCTATAAGTAAATAATTTTTATTTAATAAATTTTAATTTTCTAAAATTAATTAAATGCAGAAAATTCCAATACATGTGTATGGGTTTTTTTCAACCCTGCTTATAACTATTCGAAAATCTATTTGACGTTGGTGAAACCGGGCATTATTTGTTTTTCTATAAGTAAATAATTTTTATTTAATAAATTTTAATGTTCTAAAATTAATTAAATGCAGAAAATTCCAATACATGTATATGGGACAGAGCTCGTAATTCTCGTTACTGGGTACGAGATTTATACCTATAAATAATTTTATATTTATCAATCATGTATCTGCAATCCAATGAAATTCATTATTCGTCGTACTTTACAGTTAGGTAGGGTTCCCATAATTAACTGTACTCGATGTTACGCGAATCAAAATGAAGGTACTTAAATATTCCTTATTAAAAGCTAATCTAATCAACTTTTTTCAGAAACCCTTTATTGTTCAAAATTCAAATGTACTTGGATTCCATAAAACATATGTCCCATATTTAATTGGGCATCAGAATCAAAATATTCTAATTGAATTTTAAACACAATTTCCATCATAATTAACTATTCTTAATGCAATTTATCATACTTAATTTTACGCATTGTCATCAAAGGAAATAGAAATATCTAATTTCCTGACTAGACACGCTATTTATGGCAAGCAAATTATGTTTTCCAATTAATAATTTTTATTTGATTTATTTTTAATGCTATGCTTACAGAAAAACCGTAAAGCCGGCCATGCAGTAATACTCGTCATATAACGCTTTGTGATCTAAATAATTGCATTATGAAATACAGTAATAATGAAGGAAATCCATGATAAAAAAAAAATGTAAAATGTAAAATGCAGGGGAATTTTTTTAAACACATTGCAAAGAAATGTAACCATAAATAGGGGTACCATACGTAAAATTGAAAAGTCTAAAAACCTGATTTTCTCAGAAAAGTCCGGACATTTTCACCGGAAGCGTGTTAAGGATGGGTGTATATAAATGTAGAAAGAATTTTCTCGCTCATTGGTCATCCAGTATTCTTTAGAAATACGACATTCTGTACCAAAGTTGGTAACTCTTAGCAATATTGCTATAGCAAATAACCAATAATAATTGCAAGCACTGAAGAAAATATGAAAATGACAGACTTTTGTTTCTATTGGCTAATTTTGTAACAATGTTGCTAAGACTTTCTTGCAAAATAGGGGGGCTTAACGAATATAATCTGCTTAATAAAGTGGCTGGATGCGAAAAGTATGAAAAATCTAATTAATTGTCAATTTTTAAAAATGTAATGTAATTTAAGTGGATTTTGTATGTTTCAAAGAGATTGTTTTTTGTTTGAGTTATGTACTTACAAAAGAAATTAGAAATAAAGATTTAAGTTGATTATGTATATACCTGTTAAAGAGAATAGTAACAAAGATTATTTTTAATTTAATAGTTTGAAAGATGCTTTCAGAACTCATTAAAACATGAACATGCCATAGAGGAACTACACGGAGTTGATTTTGAAAATACGAAAATTATTCGCGAGTGAAGAAGAGGAGGAGCTTAGCGCGTGACGTAACAATATGGTCGGTTTATGGTAGATGCTTCATTTCCCGCAACTGTATTCTTATACACTGCGACGTTTGAAATACAAAGTAATATTAATATTATAGTTAATATTAAATAAAAATAATGTTTCTAGTATGAATAACATTTTGAATTTTGCGAACTAGTCCGTTTCATATAAAAATTATGTTCAGCATTCTCTCGAATTTTGAATTTACATAATTCGAGTTTTTGTTTTCTTGAATCTACATAGTACTACATTATTACAGTCTTTGGTAGATTAATGGACAGATAAGTATTATTATTTTGTTGTCATCTTTGTGCAGGCAGGTCTACAAGTTTAGATTTCAGTACGAAGTATTTTTATAAAGACACTAAGTAATTATTATCTTGTAGTTATACCCGGCAAAATATAATCTTGCTTTACAAAATGCAAGGAGCACGCATATTTTTACTCGGTTCCTTTCCCATTTTTAAAAAATGAATGCATAACTTTCGTCTACCAATTATTTCAAATTGGCAAATTTCTCTAATAAATTTTTCTATAGAATTTAGGTTCTTGTTTTCGGGAAATTATGGAAATTAATTATTTCTGGATTTCTGCGTGCTAATGACGTACATACGTTAAACGCAACTAAAACGTGTTGAAGTTATAGATTTTGTTATTATACTTTATTTCACGTAAGAATAGCGTTGGTACAGATATGAATATATAAATTCTATCCTTTGATTGGTCAGAATATAAACCAATTTCACAGAAACGAAACAAATATCGCCTGTCAGTTGTCAAATAAAATTTACAGAATTAAGTGATGTTTAACCATATTTTGTTGCAATTTTAGATTTTGACATTTTTACAGATAAATATATTTATTATTGACAAAGCTTGGTTTCACAAATTTAAATTATTTATTCAATGCATGTAAAAAAACAGTCGGCTCTTAAGAGTAATCTACTATTTTCTTACGTAAAATGAAGTATAGCCTACAAATTTCACTCCACTCGGGATTTATTTGTTAAATAAGTGACAGAAACGATGCGTTCGCCGCTACCTCGGCTAGGACTTACTACCATGCACTAGTTCATATTTTCGCCGCTAGACGTCATATTGCTCTATTTCACTAGCGAATAGCAAAGGAAAATCACTGCATTAGAAGATTGATAAGAGTAGCTATAGAAATCCAGAAGTCAGCTAATAATATCAATCTTAACACAGGCAATAAACTAAATAAATCATGGTACCCTGTTATTCGTTTGTAATTTTCTTTTTCTTTTGTATGTTTTATATTTTAACCATTTATCAATATACTTATGATTTTATATACCTGTAGTCTTGACTACATATTTATTTATGTTATTATTATTAAAACCTGAAAAAGACAGTACCTTGCTGTCGACACGATAATTTTAATAAATTTTTACAGAACTAAACCCAAATATTGTTTAATTTTATTAATAGTTTGAGTTCATTATGTACCACAGAAAATGACAAAGATTATTTTTTCATTTGATTGAAACCATAATTTACGTTGGATAATGATAATTTTGTACGATAGTTTTTTTTTTTTCGTAAATAATTAAGAAGTCCGGATAATTTTAAAGTCCGGGCGGAATCCTGACAAGAGCCTCAAAATCCGGACATGTCCGGACAAATCCGGACGTTTGATAACCCTAACCATGAATGAAGAAAATTGCTTCGTTTTTGGATGTGGTATATAGACTACTCATTTATTAACCCTCTATCGTGAACATTTAGCTAAAACATTGTTTCTCTTCCCCCATTTGGTGTTAATGTATCGTTTCGTCTTCAAGCCCCATTTAGGCTGGAAGTAACTCAATCTCGAATTTCTCGCATTTATGAAAAGTTGACTGGTTCCGTGATGTTGTGGTAAACATTCGACGATTGGGTCCGCAAACAAATGCACGTCAGACATAACAACACGTGCAACACAATACATTGACGATGACGATGAATACGGTCAGCCTACACACCAATCTAGGACTCTGCAATAAGTCAGAAACAATAGACGATTGCTCTACAAACATTGCACGACTTAGAAGAGGAAATTGAAAATATAGGGATTTTTTTTTACATATAATTATTCACAACAATATAAAACGCTCCATATTTTGGAAGAGAATATTATAATTCCATAATGTAAAGTTTCCAGAATTTCTGATTCTACCTTAATAACGAAGTGTACACAGAAAAAAAATGAAATTTTATCAGAAGTAATATCACAAGACCTGATTTTATCGATAAATTTTTATTTTGCACGAATTCTTTTTGCTTAGCAACAAACACGAAATCAAACTGCATGGTAAATCCCGACTCCGAAGGAGGAGGGGTTTTACCTAATATCAGTTTGCTTGAGTGATTTTGCTTAAAAGCAAAGAAAAATGTGTGCTTAAAAATAAAAGTTTATCTGAGAAAATCTGAGAGGTCGTGTGGTATTTGGTGAAATAAATTCCAAAGACAACGCAAAATGAAACTTGACACATTAATTGTAACACTGACAGTTATAAACAATAACAACTGTTTATTTACTTGGTAGCGGAAAATTATCGGAGTAACGGGGTTGCAGTACAGGGGCAAGAATGAACCACCTCCCGACAATAATAATAATAATAATAATAATAATAATAATAATAATAATAATAATAATAATAATAATAATAATATTAATAATAATAACAATAATAACGGGGTTTTATCAGTATAATACTGTTCCCATTGGTTGAATTTTCAGGTGTTTTGCATCATGATTGGTTAAAAACTAGTCATTGGAATTTATCGATAGTAATACCACTATTACTATTGAGAACTGACATGTCCGATGGCGGCAGCACCATCCGACCGATCAGCTGTTTCTGAATTAGTACTCGCAATGTTGTGACATATGAATGCAAACAACAAGAACAATTTTTTCATTTAAAATGAGGCTAAATATCATGGAACATTTTAGATATCTGGAAGCAACAGCTAATTCTATATGTTTATAGAAGGTATTTATAATTTTATATATATTTAATCAATCGAAATTGATGATTGCAGGTGAGCGAATTATAAACGCTAACCACATACTATTCATAACTAGAGCAATTACTACGAAGCCACATGAAATCAAAATACATTTAGATGCTGGTGCTGATGTATTATTAATATTATCCTCTACTACTTCATTTACTGTATTGCAATGTCACTGGCATTTACTGCTTTTGGCTTTACACGTTTGGTTTGTCGTAGCAAACGTTTATTATCAGGAACTTTTACTTGAAATACGAAAAGACAAAGTGATGGTACTGCAGTTCTTTTTAAAGTTGTACGCTTAATTGTATAGAAAAATACATAAATAATTAGTACGAACACAACATTAACTTTTTATCCGATTTAAAATGAGAACAAACTTTTATATGTTTCGTTATTTGTTTTGCACTAGAAATTGCATATTCCCATGCTTTTCGTCAATCCATATCCATTTCAACACCTACACTTGTAATTTTAACTTTATTTTAGCCATGTTTCGGAATATTATAAAACCCAATGCCTGTGTCTCGACCAGACCTTGAGTTGCATCCGAATACACAACAATTAGTACGACTTTTTCCCATTTCTATTCACATCAAATGATTAAACCACATGTAACTCAAACATACAATCACAATACAGTACTAAACCGGAAAGTTCATATTTTTCCCAGCAGATGGCATATCGCAGCTTGTCAGTTGTCAATAGAGGTTTGATTTGGCTGGAATATTTTTTTATTTGTATGAACACTTGGTTGCTTGGCAATTTGTTGAAAAAATTTGTCCGGCAAAATCTTTGAAACAAATTGCCTCAAGAAACCAAGTGTGAATATTTATAAATAAAAAAATATTCCGTGCTAAAAATCAAACCTCGAGTGGTATTTGTCAAGATAATTCCACGAGTAAATCGAGAATTCATTTCTTCTTCACGTAATAAACAGAAAATAAAATAAATTTATTTATTTGATATATCAAAAATGTTATAATAATGCGTCACCATGGAGAACGTAAATTTAGCCACTTGCATTTTGTCTTCCTTCCTATTTTATCGATAGCAAACTGTGATTTTCACGATTTTGAATGTCTTTTTTTATACAGTAGTGGAATTATCAATAATATTTAGATATTATTTTATAAGGCTATATGTCTAATAATTTAGTATAATTTACAAATCTTACTTTAACATTTTAACTAATCCGAAACAGATAATAAATATTATTGTAAAAAATCCTTAATATTATAATATACTTTAATTACTTATTTTATTTAATTTTACTATGTTTTGCCTTCATTATTTTTGTCCTACAATTTTCGGTAATTTATCTAATGAATTAGGTAATTAAAGAGAAAATTTAAATACATATTTAGTTAATTTATTTATATTTAGTTCAATACTTATTACGATATAACATATTTCATCTAATTTTGTATGTAATTTTACTATAATTTGTTTTTACAAAATTAGAAAATTTAACTAAATCAACTTAGATATTTAATGAAACAGCAAGCTGAAAAATAAGGAATTTATTTAGTTAATTTAACTACAATTTAGATGTTTTTTTTTGTGTGTATATACAAATAATATTATTCTTGAAATGTAATGGCTCTTTATATACGAATTTGTAGAGCATATTATGTGAAAAAGAGAAATCTAAAATCAGCCGATCAATAAGTTTCCAGGAATATTCCAATATATTTTAATTTTGTATTTCCGATTCCTGGAATTCTTGTTGTCTACTTGTAACGGATACAAATTTTTAAAAACAGAGAGATGAAGTTGACTCCCATTTATTCCTTCCTTTTAAACATCAAAAAATCCTATTATGCAATTTAAAAATTTCATCAAATCTATATTCCATTTATGACAGATGCATGATTTTTGATTAATACAGATAATCAAAAAGAAATAATGTAGCTGGCAATACAATTCTGGGGATCTTTTTATTTTACAGTTAGTGTAACTGTTAGGTATAAGAGGAAATACGATTGACTATCACTCTTTTTTTTGATAACTGTATAATTGTCGTTCGTTGATTCATTTGATATTTGTTTCGGATACCTATACCGTATGTATTCCAGATAAGAATGGAGTTACGGATAAGATAAGGCTTACGATTTCGGCTTTCTGATTGGTTTAAACGCGAACTAAGTTTACAATAGCGAAAAATTTGTAACTATTTTAGTCAGTTATCAGCTGTCAACTGGAGTTTCAGTCAGTGCGAAAACGAGCAATATAGATGTTAAATAGTATTTTGTGGCATCAGACAATACCAAAAGAAAAAAATTGGGGTTTCAAGCTGTCAAGTATCTCTTACATAAAAAAAAATCAAATCATAAATTTTATTCGTATAAAACAGGCTGGCCCCGCAGCGCCACCTGTCTTATCTGGAATACAGTACACGTGATTTTTAAGTATTTTTATTTTCATTATGGTTTGAATGAGCATAACAAATGTCTTCTTGAAGCATATTTTCGTCCGGGTAAATAAGACGGTTGTATGGTTTATTCTTATGACAGCTAGCAAAATTCGAAAGGTACGCCCATGAAAATAGTAATTCTTTTATATTGAGTAAGCGGCAAATGGCAGCCATTTTTGATCACTCTGAATAAAAAGGATGTCCGTTTGGACTTACCGGTGCTGTATGTTGTGGTGGTTGGGCTGTGTGATGGCTGCAAAAAGCGGTGGTGGTGTGTGTGTGTGGTGGTTGTGGAGGCGGGGGTGGGGGAGGCGGAGCGCCGCCCGCCGAGCCGCCGCCGCCGCCGCCGCCCCGGTAGTGGCTCACCACGCACGTGATGAGGCCCAGCGTCGCCGTGAGCAGCGTCGCGCCCACCACCAGCGCCACCAGCCCGCCGCCGCCGCCTCCTCCTCCCCCTCCTCCCTCGCCTCCTCCTGCACCGCCGCCGCCGCCTCTATCTACCAACGATGGCTGCGAAGAGCTGCCGCCCTTCACTAAAACAACAACGAAATGCTGTTAGTTACTCTCAACTACTAGTATAACTATTATATTAATATATCACTAAAGTCAATTGGAGATGTGCACGAAGTATTCCAAAAATAACAACCAAAGTTGACTAACGTAATTTAGCAGTTGCCATTTGAAAGTCAACTTAACTTGCAAGTCAACTCTGGGGTTGCATTACATGGTTGAGAAATGAAATATATAGACGATTCCCGCTTTCTGCAACCATTTTTACCTCCCGCTACCCTTGGTAAGGGAGGTATAGGGATCGTGCTAAAAATCTAATATCGAGATTTTAGTAAATGACCACGTTTTAAGGTCCGTAGAATTCATTTTTAACATTTTCACGATGATGTCTGTATGTGTGTGTGTGTGTGTGTGTGTGTGTGTGTGTGTGTGTGTGTGTGTGTGTGTGTGTACTCTAACTCAAATACTATCATTCAGAAAATTCTGAAATCTTGTATTTTTACCCTATTCTAATAGAAATAGAAGCCATTAGATTTTGGTGTAAATCGGATAAACGTAAATTGTACTTTACTTGAAGCTCATAATGGTTTTTTTTTTTTCAAAAAATACCATTAAATGCCATTTTTTCGAATTTTATGTCTTATGAAAATTAAAGATTATTGAATTTTCTACAGGAATACATTAGTACTTTTTCTATATATTTTACAGATAAATTTAAAAATAATTTTTATTAGTCGCGAAGCCTAAGATAAAAACTATTCCTTTGTTACACAGTTCATTTTTCAAATGAATGTAACTGACAGTAAATGTCACTGTCAGAAAACTTATCACTTCAAATTAATAATAGTGACATTTTAAAAAGAAAATAGTAAATAAAGCAATAGTTTTCTGCAATGGAATAGTTTGCAGCGTTAGTAAATACGTAGGTAGGTATGTATTTAAATTAATAAAAATTATAAATAGCGGGAGGTTTTGTGTTGGCCACATCAGATTTTTTTTTTTGCATTGTTCGCACAACAGTCAGAAACCGTCACAAACCATTCTCAGCATGCGCATTGGAACTTTCCAACCGCGGATTTTAAAGAAATTTTTAGTTTGTGGCATGCGCACTGGAACTTTTGGCTATTAGCGAGCATTGTTGTTTCTACATGCATTTGTACTAGCCCAAGTGAGAGAAAAGGAATTTTAACATTTATTATAAATTCTTCCAAGCCACTAAATATTTGCTATATTTTCATAAAGATTCTCGAGTTTAAGAGAACCAGAAATAAACGCAGCAAGTAAATTTTAAACAATACAGCAAAATTATAATATCATTATGTGACAAAAACAAATGCCAAAAACCGAGCCATCAACTATCAACATAAGATAAAAACCTTTCTGTTCACTCCAGTTCATAAGAATAACAATAACCTTTAATACTGTTCGCAGAACCCTAAAATTTCCAATCAATTTTAAACCAGTTTCAAACTACGCACGCGTTACGAAAGTTAGCAAATAGTTGCATATTTTGTTGTGCGAATAAATAAAATTATTTACTTCTTTAAACGGTTTAACTTTTAAAATTAAACTTGATAAAGTAGAACTCAGACAATATAAATTAAATTCTGAATATTTATAAAAAATATTATATAATGTGGAACATAACCCAAAAATACATATAATGCAAATAAAAATTAAAGCTTTTTCAGTTATTTCAAACATTACTACTACAAACTTACAAAGTTGCCAATTTATATTTACCAAAGTTGACTAGTGTAATATCGGTTTAATCGCACGAAGACAAGGTGGGACTGTAAGAGGGATGTTCCATTTCACGGTACTCAATTTTTGCTGGGTTACCCCGGCAGAAGACTAATATGTGTATAGAATTCATTCCGACAAAAGTTTTACCGGTCATGTTTAATAAGTTTACGAACCAATTTTGTTCGGTGTTATACTGTTTCTTTTTAGGCAAAAGCATGGGTTAAATTTTGTCATTACCTCCACCCATGAAAGTCTATGCTAAATAAATACTTGCAAGTTAGATAACTTGCAAGTTAAATAACTGTCAAATCTCTGTCGGTTAACATTTGTTTTAAAGGAAAAATGATAATGATATTCGTTAAAACTTGGGAGCAAGTCTATAGTGCGGTTTAAATGTAATAAATAATCAAACACTGTCACTACCAAATATTTTAATATGTAAAAATGTACAATACGAAAAAGTACTAATGCCGGGTCAAAAAGTCATAAGTCCCCTGCTATTATCTTCTTCCCTCTATTCAGCCGATTTTTAATTGTTCCCACGACTAAAAATGAAATTGAAGGATGAAGTCACAACGTTTGCTAATTTAGCAAAGGTGATGGAAAATGCGATGAGGCACCTGAAAGCACTTTCAGAAAATGGTTGCCAGGAGTGTTTTGTTGTAGTGGAGAAAATGTGTAAATACAGGAGGGGAGTATCTTAAAAGAAATGGGGTCCTATACCATAGTCATATTTTAACTATCTTAAATAAGAAGACGAAAATATACATAAATTAATGAGTATTAGTGAAAAAATTTTCTTTAAATATTGACTAGGTCACAAACTATAAGCGATTGAAGCTGATTACTAATTGGGTATGACGCGTTAGGTACTAAGAATTTGATTGGTCGCCTGATTTTAAAAAGGAGATTCGCGCGTCTGCAGCGTTCACCTTTGAATCACCTTTAAAAGAATATGAAATGTCATGTTGTTCTATAACCTAACAAAACATTTAACAATTTTGTGTTTGATGAATTTGTTTAATTATAACATCAAGTTAACAATAATAATATATTTATAATTAAATCAATTTGTAATATTAATTAAATTAATAATAATATTAATTAATTTAATATTGAAACTTCAAAACAGCCAACACTAGCGCCATCCGTCGTCATACTTTGTGTAATAATATTGTCAAACTGTTTCAATGTTCTATAACTTATTAGGAAAAAAATGCTTATTATTTACGTTATTTATACTTAATAATAATTTCTTCATGAATATAACGTATAAGTTTTTATATACAAACATTTCAGCTATGCAAACATGAAAAAAATTGTTCCCTCTATAACTAACAGTTTATCCCATTGTTTGTCGATCACTTGTTAGTACCTGCTACGTCACGCACAAATTCTTAAACTTTAAAAATTCATATCTCGCTTATTACGTAAAATTTTTAAGTCGCGTTTGCACTAAAATTCTTATTTTATCCTGTTCTTACAGAAAAATAAATAAAAGAAAAATGGTATAGGACCCCATTAATGTGAAAATGTTAAACCTTATTAACATTATTTTTACAGAAATAATTTTGAAATTTTATTGTCACATTTTTGCTTCACGAGACAACAGGAATTTGTCACTACATACTTTATTTGCCCATTAAATGTGGAAAAGTGAAACTGAGTTGAAATGCTGCAAAAACTTTTCAATTTACGTCATTATAATCTGTTAAGAAGATGAACTTCATTGATAAAGTTCTCCTCGTATAGAAATTTATTTTTAGCTTATTGTATGAATTTCTTAGTAAATATTCTTTGATATTTACTTTTTCTGTAAAAAATATATCCTTAATATGTTGAAACATGCTCGCATCGTCAGCGTCACGTGTTTGTAACATCTGACAATCAGTGTATCCACTAGGAAACAGTTGAATTCGCTAGTGTCTCGCAGGTGCACTTGCTGTGCTTATGCCGTGCGTAGTGATTGTAAATATAGATGAATGAAGAATCTATTTTTGAGTGAGAATAGTTTATGTCACAGGATCTTGCGCAGGACAAATAGTCTAATTTTAGAGCAGACAGTAAACAATTTATAAATGGAATGAAAATTCATTACGCTGTCTGCTCTACGTGATATTGTTGCGTATATGTCTGGAAATCCAATGTTTGTTAAACAACGATGATAACACAAATTTATACCAGTATGGGTTTTTATCAGCAGACTTGTATGTCTTCCCATTTATCAAAGGTTCACCAGTTTTTGTCGGATACCGTATCGGACGTTCATTAACAACATTACTATTCATATCAACCAACATTTTGTTTATTTTTTAAATAGAGTTATAGTAAATTACAATATATAAATATTTTGATACTACATCACATGAGAAGTACGTAAATAAAAGAATAAATTAGATATACTCACTTTTTTTGTCATTCCCTCTGATTGGTAAGAATGCACAAAAGTTCACTACAGCGAAAATATTATCACTAGTCAGCTGTCTAGTAAAATCAACTACCAATGAAAATCTATAGAGTTATCAAAAATGGCTGAAGTGAGCCACTCCATACGATATTTGCATTTGCCGCTTACTTAGTATGACAGCATTACTATTTCGATGGGCGTACCTTTCAAATTTTGCTAGCAGTCATAAGAATAATCCTAAGAAACTTCTTCTTTTTGTTCATCCGAACAAATATATGCTTCAAGAAGAAATTTGTTACGCTCGTCATTAAAAGCCATAATAAAAAGAAATTATTCGTAGATTTATCACGAAAATAGGCGAAACAAATATAAAAATAAAATAAATAAATAAATATATCATCATGGCATTTTACCCATTTCTGAGTGGGCCAATCTGCTTTATCATAGATAACGGTAATGATGATGACATATTTGTACCGTGCAGGCGCTTACCGTGCGTCACTTCACGGGCACTCGATGCGTTCGGCAAATGAATTCTGTTCACTCTTTTCACTCTATACACTCCTAGCTCCGTTCGGTAATTACATGGAGTGATAAGCGTCTTAAAATGGAGCGTTCGGCAAATGCAGAATGGAGTCAAGTGGAGTGAAAAGTGTTAGTGTTAACTCCATAAGCCCAACCTCGATATGCAAGCGTACATGTTTTTTTTTTTTTTTGTTTTATTTGACATCTGTCAGATCATTTTGTATTTTTATGTTGAAATATTTTATTATACACAATTATTTTATATTTATAATATTGTTTTGTAGTATAACAAGGCACAGTATGTCGGAATGGTAAGAATTATGTACCTTTACTAATATATATTTTTCTCAGAATCGTTAAAGTATAATTCCAAATGGAATAAATTCTGAATGATTCAATGTTTTTTAGCAGTATATTATATTGTCAAAAAAGGAGGTTATTATATACGTGCACCAAAAATTTAACTTTACTCGTTCGGTTAATGACAAATAATGGAGTGTCGTTCGGTTAATCGCTAATCACAAATAATGGAGTGTACCTTGCTTCCTCTATACTCCAACTCCTACTCCCACTCCCACTCCACTCTAACACCGCTCCAAAAATACTTCAACTCCGTATGATTTACCGAACGCTTTACAGTACCTATGTGACATTTTTTTTTACAACCACGAAGGTTCAACTTTAATAATTTATTTGCAGGGTTGTCCAAAAAGATGTTACCACTTATATGGTACTATACATAATTTAAAATTTTCTTTTGCTGCAGATTAGATATGGCCACCCAATTTAATTTGGAAGAGATAAGGAAGGTAGCAGCTTGGATGGCAGCGTTTGGGTCACCCTCAATAGAAAGAAAAAACAAAGAATTCAGCTTTTGAAGAGGTTATAGGTTTTCAATGTGTCTCAATAAAAACATAAAATGAAATGAAAGGAATTCTTGTCTCATTTTTTGATTAGGAAAAATATTCTAGACAGATTTGAATTCTTGGCAAAGGTTGCAGCCTGATAACCCGATCATTAAATGTGAAAATGATCTGGAAACAGCTGAACTCCTCCGCACGTGCACTTGGGGAAAAGGGACCCAATTATTTGATTGCACTTTGAACGGAGTCATTTCACAGTTGCTAAGCATGCATAATGCAGTTTGATCATTGAGTGTGGATTACATGGTCACTAATAACCATTTCTATAATCACATTTTTTTAAATTAAAATCATCATTCTTGGAAAGTTAAACTTTCATAAGAAACTGGACTGTGAACGGATATAAAAATACTGATAGCAAAGAGACATTTGACTATCATACATCATGCTGCTTAGTTGAAGTTTTTTTAGTATACATTGTTTTTTTTATTTGATAAGTAATGAACAAAAGATAGGTGACCTCCAGACGATGTTGTGTAATAATTGTTGTGTCTGGTGTCTCTTTTCATAATATTGGTTTTCTATTACAATGTTAGTGAAATGTATTTCTCAACGTGTAGGTATTTCTATTCAATTAAATTAATTTCATTCTTAGTTCTATAGCTTCACCACTTTTTAGATATATGAGCCCTGTCGCACATCAGTTCGCCCACTTGTTAAAAATTCATTTATTATGATTTAACTAATAGAATTTGTAATAATAGTTAAATAAATCTTTCGTTTTTATTTAAATTAAAGATTTTTCAACGTAACGTTATTTTAAATTAAATTGTATAACCGTAACAGAATCAATATATTAATTTCATATTATATATCAATATTGGGTATCATCGTTTTTTATTGTAAATTATTACTGTAAATTTTTTAGACATTTCATTTAATAAAACCCGCATAATTTTACGATTTAAATTCGTTTAATTTTTTTTAGTATTTCCTGAATTAGTTTAAACTAAGTATTATTTCATTTTACAAAGAACAATAAAATATTTCAGAATTTTATTATTTATGTTTCTATAAGTCAGGGGAGGATTATCAAAATTTGTGAAAACGATGTAGCGGTACTTTCTCTTAAAAGAAAACTAAAAAGTATTTGCTCTTTTTTGTATTATTTCATCCACATAATATATAAATAAAACTTTACTAAGATAATTACATTAAAAGTGTAATCATTTGAATTTGTACCTACCTAAAAAGTAGTTTTAAACACATATGTAAGATTCATAACATGACTTACAGTTTAAAACATGTTTTAATAGTATGTTACATCCGAGGTGGGAGATGTTTCATTACAGCCGAGGGCTTATGTATATTATCGACAGGCGAAGCCTCGAGGTGAGATAATGCGCGAGGCTGTTATGAAACTCCTACTGAGGTTTGTTTACTATTTTATTCACAATCATCTTCATTTTAAATCAATAATTTTCAAAATAAATCAATGAATTATAACCTTTAATTTTATTAATATTTTGACAGCTGTCTTAAAATTTGTTTAGCCTACTTAATTATGGGGATCTACGGCAATGTTGCTAGGCAACCTCTACATAAACATTTCCAACTCAAGAGATGGAAGTGAAATCTGTTATTTCCAACCCAAGAGATTGTCATTAAAATTAGGAATGACGTATTTTTCAACCTCCAAAAGGTTAGGAATCTGTATATTACTATAATGATTGTGAATAAACATAATTATTTTACATTTTATGCCAACTCTGATTGTAAATGATTTTATAATACATGTAAATGATAGTGATAATACTGATAGTGATGCAAGTAATGATGGTAGCAGTGACGAAAGCTTACTAGTGGATTAATAATTTTTGTACATATATAACATTTATATTTTTTGTTAATATTAACAATTGTATTACACGCAGATGAATTAAATTTCTATTAAATATAAGGTATGTGTTGATAACATTTTGTTTATATTCTTTGTTATGTATTTCTTAAAATTAAATGAAACATTAAATTCCACACAAATATTTCGTGTGCCGGATTTTAAATATTTTGTAACCCCTCAAGCCCATTTACGAAGCCACCCGCTGCGTAAGTCCAAGCAAGTACATTTGCAAATTTCTTGAAACAAGCTATACCATAAATAAATAAATATAAAATAAATATATCATCACGGCATATTACCCATTTCTGGGTGTGCCAATCTGCTTTATCGCAGATATCGGTAATGATGATGACATATTTGTACCGTGCGGGTGCTTACCAGGCGTCACCTCACGGGCACTCATTGTTGGCGTGGAGAGTGCACCACAGGGGTCACTTTTGTGCTATTTAAAATTCGAAGTAATTGGCGTCGGTCGGTATCGAACCCGGTACCCCAGGTTCGCGACCAAACACTCAGGCACGAGGCCACGGGACCCCAAGCTATACCATGTTTTCATAAATGTACAATTTTACAATTTGAAATTATAGGTACACTTTTGGTTAATCACGGTTAAAATGTTATTATATTCTATGAGCACCCTAGTAAATTTACATCATTACATCTAATTTTAGTGGTGGGTTTATTTGCCGAATACCAGACATATATCCAATACCATTCTTTCACATTTTGATTTATTACTTTAGCTAATTTTGAAACTAAGTATAATAGCTTTTCTACTGCAGTTGAGAGTAGATTTCTGCAATGGTGAGTAGTCAAGACATACGTGTATGCGCTTTATGCTCTAGTAAAACCGATAATAGAAGAATAAAAAAACCGTCTACACTTCTTGTTAGTCTAGCACCAGACGTCACTTCCGTATAGAAAGTTGCAGACGCGAACGGGAAGATAACACAACCATCAACCAGCCAACACCATTGTTTTAG
The DNA here is from genome assembly GCA_943142095.1 of Ophonus ardosiacus. Classification (NCBI taxonomy): domain Eukaryota; kingdom Metazoa; phylum Arthropoda; class Insecta; order Coleoptera; family Carabidae; genus Ophonus; species Ophonus ardosiacus. The sequence continues at coordinate 49,730,462 of OW964825.1, read as the reverse complement.
AGCTTAGATATACCTAATTAGCTATTTACCTAGCCAGATTTCTTATCTGGCTAACATACGAGTAAGAGTACGTGAGATACAGTTAAAATAATAAACCAGAACAGAGAAAAAGCGTAGATGAGAGTTAACGCGCCTATTATACCAGTTTCTCCGGTGTTAGTTCTCAGCAATCTAAACTAAAACCATGTCAACGGTTTAGCACTTACATACATACTTCAGGGTTGTTTACAAAATCAGTGTTGCCAATATACTGGTTAAGCGGACAATGTACTGACAGTCATATTCAATCCATTTGGCTTCATACGAACAAGTCAAGAAACAAATCATATTGAATAATTTTAAATAATACCGTCAAATTTATTGAATACGACTGTCAGAATATTTTCGGCTTAATCAGCATATTGTCAACACTAATAACTGTTAACAACTCTGAAGTATGTGCCAAGTCATTGACTTGGTTCTAGTTGACAGCGGTGTTAGAACCAATCTCGTGCTACCAGCGAATGTGTTCAAAATATTTCACTAAATACTAATAACTATTTACCATTTTTTTCTCTTTATTTACCTCTCGCTAAGAGAGGTATTGAATTCATGCTAAAAATAGTATACCCAGATTTTAATGAATAAGCATGTTTTAAGGTACCTAGTATCCAATTTTAACATTTTTACAGTGATGTCTGTGCAGTTACTTAAAAAATCTTCTAAATATCATTTTTTTGAAAAATATTTTTATGACATAATAAAAAACCTTAAATTCTAAATCTGAGAAATTTAACTTTTTTTATTATATCTTCTATAGATTTATGGCCGGTTGCGCGAACGTAACTTAAATATTAAGGGTTCCTTAAATTGACAATATTGCATAAAGAATATGATATATAGAATAAATTGATGTAATAATACACCAAGGAAACCAGTTAACAATTTCAAATGTTTGTAACATAGTTTGTAATTGACAGATAAATGTCAGTGTCAAAAATTTTAGTGATATAACTGAAAACTTCTTCTGCGGAGGAGGCATATTTAATCTTTTTTATTATTTTATTAATTAAATATTTAAAATTCTAGGTAAAATGAATGTATCCATAAGAAATATCGCTAATCTTGTAAATTAATTGTAAGAATCTCTGACATTTACTAACTTGCACATAGAATGAAATAATAGACATAATTAAAATTTTTGGTGTGCACAAGAAATGTTAAATACAATAAACAAGACAATATTTGAGTAAAATTCTGCATTTTTTTAAAAATATAAAACATTCTTTTGACAGCGAAGTGCAATACACTAATTATATAATATAAAATAGAAATGACGAAAGGTATTGTGCTGGCCACAACAGATTTTTATTATTGTAATTTCCATTCTATTTGAGAAAATTAACTACTTCATAAAGATTATAATTAATCTCCTAGTAATTACTTAAACTAATGAATAGCGAACTAGAATGTTAATTTAATTAAAATAAAATGTATGATATTTCTAATTGGTGGAAGCTTTTATCAAATAATACCGGTTTTCGGAATTTTGTATAGAAACCATTTTGACTATTATTTAGATTGATTGGGCAAAATATTTATTAAAATAAATCGAATGAAATTCGTAGAATGCAGTAGTTTTTCCAGATATACGAATATTTAAAATAATCTGACAGAAATAATATAAACCAAATGTCAATATGTATTTGAAATAATTGATATAAATTACATAATAAATAAACCATTAAAAAAATTTGATGTGGCCAGCACATGAACTTCCATCAATTCCATGTTTAAAATAGCAATGAGTTTTAAGTAAAGTATCACTTCGGTTAATCGTTTGTAAACAAAATCTAATTTGTTGTTCCAATAAATAGAAAATTCTGTAATACGAAATTTTGTTTTTATATTTTATTATGTTTTTCCTGGAAAATCTGTTATTGGCTCCAAGTTAGGTACTAAATAAATAAATAAATAAATATATCATCACGGCATATTACCCATTTCTGGGTGTACCATTATCTACACATATGTAGACATCGGTAATGATGACGATATATTTTACCGTGTGGGCGCTTACCAGGCGTCAAGTTAGGTACTAAATCCGGTTTATCATATATAGCTAGTCAACATCTAATATGTTGGTTGTTTCCAATCATACACAAAATTTGAGAAGTTTTAGAACTTATTTTAATATAGCAATATATTTTCAAGAAAATCTGTTCGGAGTTTCAAGTAAAGTACCACTTCCGGTTTATCAATTCTAATATATCTGTCGGTCTCATTAATATAAAAGTCAAATAGTAAATTTGAAAAGTTCTGGATTATATTTTAATATATTTTTTCATTAAACTGTTATGGGCTTCAAGTAAACTACCACTTCTGGTTGTCCAATTTTACTCAAAATATAATCTTTAAAATATGTAGAAGTTTGATATGAGTTATCGTGGTCGAAAAAATCGTCACACGCATACACACAGACAGACATCAATATAGAAATAGTAAAAACGTATTGTGGAGACCCTAATTCGTGCTTATTTACTGAAAACTCACTATTGAAGTTTTGGACCGAAAACATTTCCTCCCTTACCTAATGTAGGCTTGCGAGAGATAAAAATTCTCCGATATCATGTTACTATACTCTGTTTTTACACTATAAACAGTAACTAGAAATTTTAGTGAGAAAATCAAAGCCTGTGATTGGCTGCTGCGCTATTTCGTGAAGCCGCATTTAACCAGACGAAATTTCAAGTTAACCTTCAAACGTAATTGAAACGTCAAACTCTCAGAAGTTGTCAAATTACTTGTTGAATTTGCACGTGTTTTTTGTTTCATTTCTCTTTTCGTGTTATTTCCCGAATAAAAACAGTTCTTTTCAGAACTACTGATATTTCATTAACGCTGTGTATTACAAAAAAATAATGCAATTAATTAATTTATAATTAAAAGTTATGTATTTATGATTTTATATGAATAAATTAAGTAAATTATCTATAATAGTTTTGTTTAATGAAAATATAACCTGGAAAATATAAATGCTGACGTGACCTTCATTTTAACATTTCAATTCCCCCGCCAAATAAATCTAGTGACTTTTTTTGGTAACTTCTAGCGGTGTAAATGTGACTTCGTCTAGTGCTCTCTATAGTTTAAAAACACGGTATAGTGATTTGTCAAATGTATAACGATCCATACTTTATCTATGTTCATTTGTTTCAAACGGCAAAAATAAGACAATTATTAAATTTATGGGGTTAAAAACAATGGTTGTTATGACAATGAAACAATTTTTATTTACTGTAGCCCAGAACGGTATTGTTTTTGAAAGGCAGAAATTTGCATTTCAAAATGTTTACTTATTTGAATTTCTGTAAAAGATGTCAGACTAAAGACAATTAATATTTAAGTTAATAGACAAATTTAACTATTCACTTGACTGTAAAAACAAGTATTAAAACTGCAATAAAACATTAAATATGACCTTAACAAATAAAAAAAAAAATTACATTGTATGGAAAATTTATGTCTCTTAGCAGGTATTCATTTAATTCGTCTCAAGGCAAGCGAACCCAAAGTAAACAAACACAACATCAATGTAAATAATCACAAGTACTCGAAAATATTAATTCGTTGACTAATTGTTGATAAAAACGTGTCGCCCCCGTATCTATGGCAACCTGGTGGATGCGGCCAGAGGCCACTTCGCGTAATATGTAAAGTAATTAGTTGGTCAGTTGAATTGAGAACGTGAGGTAGGTTGAAACAGGAGGAATGTTCGACTGGGCGACTGTAGAGCGACTAGACTGTTTGACCCAGAGCCGCTGGTGACACAGTTTGTACTTATCGTCATCGGCAACTCACGTTACTTATTTTTATAATCGGTTTAATTTCTCGACTGTCTACGGCAGATAACAGAGGACGTCGGTTTAGCGAAAACCAACAGCGCTGACCAAATGCGGCCACATTAATTTTTTGAAATAATAGGACAGTTTTGCACATTTGAGAATGACATTTGACATTTATATTTAATTAGGCGTTAACAAATACTCGAAATGACGAAATGCCATCATACAGCATTTATTCTTACAAAACCGACGGTGCGTTTCCGGATATGAGTTTATTAGTAAAAGTTAAGGCTTGTTTATGATGGATTTAATTTATAAATTTAGATTTATAAATGAATCGAATCAAATAAATGATAATCGTGAATGATTTGATTTTCTTGTCTTGCACATTACTCAATTACTGTGCAATTCTAAATCAGAAATCAATTACATAAAATTTAAAATAAAATTTCATATATAAAAAATTGTAAATACATCAAGAACCAGCAAATATATTTATGAACATTTTATATTCCTAAATTTAAATTGATAAATCTAAATTTATAAATTAAATCCATCATAAACATATTTTGCATCTTCTACATACCTTATAAATTTGTAACACGTATTTATTAACTCATTGTCCCTGCACACAGGATGTTTCTAAATCTGTGTCACAAATTTTAAGGGTATGATATGTAGTACACGGAAAAAAAATAATATAGTAATAAATTAAATACAAGCATTGTAAATAGTTTATCTCAAAATATAAAATAACTATCGTCCTAATTACATTACAACATAATATTATTTACCGAAAATATAGTTATAATATTTCCTAATTTATCGTAATATCACTATAATTCAATTTACAATAATTATATATATGATAACTATATACTATTGTTAAATTAATGGTATTATAGTTATATTTACTATAGCGTATAGTATTTCTTGAGTGTGGTTATCTGAACAATATCATTATGGTAAAATATACTATAGTTATAGTATTTAATACAATAGCTACTCTTGTATTTCGCGCCACAGCAAGCGCGTTGTAACGTTACTAGTAGTTGTTGAATAGGTACTGAGCCAAATACACAACACAATTTAATCATTTTGCATTTTGCCTGTTGTGAGACAATTTTACTATTCAATAAGGTGCAGGTGAATAAACGGAAATAACTACTATTCTTGAAACGTGGCAATTAATGCACATGAGCCAAACATTTCAAGGTAAGTTTTCCAATTTTTTTGTATATTTATTATTAATTACGTATTATATTGTCTTAGAAAATGGAATTGATTCTGTAGACTTATTAATACAGTTAAGTCAAGAACATATTAGGGAATTGATACCTAAATTAGGGGACCGGCTAAAATTTGAAATTGTCTAAAAAAAAAAAACTAATAGAAGAAAGAAATTTGCTACAGTCGCTGAATGATCAAAATCAAAATTTGGTACCTATTTCAATTATTATGGAATTATTAATTTAGACATTATCAATTTTCACGTCACAAAATATTCAGAAATCTTTAATATTTATTTAACTTTGATGTATGTAATGAAAAAAATTATTCTGTTTTAGTCTAGTGCCGCTACCATCTCTTCAACTATATCAGTAACTTGTAATTTTTTGTACATGTAAACGAAATATTCTCTTGTAATTTTTAATTAGTTTAATTAGTTATAATGTTATATTGTATTAGTTATATTATCATTTATTAAATAATAATTAATACCATACACTGTTCTTTTATTTATCGTAAACCTTTTAAATGTTTAAAATATTTTTTAAAAACTATAAAAGAATTATTAACATTACAATATTACAATTGCTAGAGAGATAATAATAATATTTTAAATTTCACAATAATAGATATAGTATTATAGTAACATTTTGAATTATACATTACAATACTGTTAAAGATACAATACTAATATTGTAAGTTTTACTATTGTTATTGTAGTAAAACTAACTATATTTATATATTAGCGTATACTATATAACTTATAGTTAATTTAACTATAATATTTCAACTATATTCGTATAGTAATTCACACTATACAGTATAGTTGTCACTATATTAACAATGTTTATTGTACTACGTAAACCATAATTATCGTATATTTAACGACATATTTTTTTCAGTGTATTAACCAAATTGAGTAAAAAAAGGTTAATCAACATGGGCCCGATCTTCAATAGTTTCCGACATATAAGGCAAGAAAAATGGGTTTTTACGGGATTACCTTCGCTATCTCGAGAACTATTAGAGTTACGACTTAAATTAATTTTTTTGTTTACATTTGACAGGCCATCTTAGATGAGTTTTATTTTTCAATAATAAAAAAGTAATAATTGTAAAACGTTGTGGCCAGCACAAGACCTCTCGCCATTTCCATATTAGGCTATATAAGTATTGTATTGCACTTCGCTTTCGAACCGTCGTTTTATAACAAAAAATTACAGAACTTTACTCAAATATAATTCTAATTATATCTATTTGTCATTGTATGAGGAAGTTCTAAATGTCAGAGATTCTTCCAATTCATTAACCAGATTGGCGGTATTTCTGATGGATATATGCATTTTACTACAATTTTACCTATAATTTCCTATATTTAATTAATAAAACAATAAGAAAGATTAAATATACTTCCCAGAAAAAGCTATCAGAATGTCACTAAAACTGTTGATTTTTGACACTGACATGTGTCATTTACAAACTATGTTATAAACATTGGAATTTGTCAACTGGTTTCCATAGTGCCTTAGTCTCTGCGATTAGTTTACTCTATAAATTATAGTGTCTTTATCTCTAAATCTATACAAGATATAATAAAAATTTCAAGTGCATTAGATGGAGAATTTTATGTTCTTCAATATTTAATAAAAAAAAACTCCCAAAAAATTATATTTAGAAGAATTTTTCTAAGAAACTACTACTTCCGGTTGTTCAATTGTTACCAAAACCTTTTCAGCTCTTCCCATGAATGTCAGATTGAAGAAACTGCAGTTAAATATTTTTTGTCTTATAGTTTTTGAGGAATCGTCCCTCCAACATCCATACATACACACACACACACACACACACACACAGACATCATTTTAAAAATGTTATAATCGGATTCTAGGGACCTTAAATCGTGCTTATTCAATAAAATCTGGATATGCGAATGGGGGATTACGGCTCAATCGAATTAAAGGAAAATAGTAAAAAATTACGAATGTGTATGCTGAATAACGAATATTAATAAAAAAAAATGAAATGGTATAATTGAAATATTTCGGAAATAAAAGGTTTTTTGTTATAGCGCTTCGACCCTAATATGAAAATATTTTGATTGGCTACCGAGAAACCGCCTATACATGCATTACAAATAGCGTGTTAGGAGGTGGGATTACTACCAATGGAAGTTAAGAAATTCAAATTCGAAAGGAGGGGCTAACATTCCTGTACTACAGTTTCCAAACAGTTTTTATTTTAACATATATTTCTTGAATTAAATTTAATAATTTAAATACACCTGTAATTATAAAGTATGTAGACTTATACAGTGTTATAATATTCATTTATTTTTATGTAAATATAACTTAAAATAGCATATATTTCAAGAACATTTAGGTCCATGATGAAAACAGTTTGATAAAAAAACACATAAGCGTGACATCACGTCAATCTTTTCAAAATTCGGGAGACCATAACTCGCTTATTAATAGGAATTTTTTCACTGGATTTTCATCAATAGTCTTAGTTTTCCTAATATTTTCAGATGAAATTATAAAAAAAAAATGGTGTAATCCCCCATTTTAGCATGAATCCAATACCTCTCTTAGCGAGAGGTAAAAAATAATAATTGTAAAACGTTGTGGCCACCTTGACCAATATTTGGCACAGAAAAAAATTATTCGACCATTGTGTTTGTCATTCAGGTAACCTCACATAATTTTTAATAATTTATACATATTTTATTAACTAATATCTAAACAAACTACATTATAAGTATTTCGTTTTGAAACTATAATGAATTATTTTCAAATTTGCATTAATAATATTTGCATACAATTTTATACATGCAATTGCATTATTTATATTATATTTGCGCTAAACTTGAGACAAAATTCATATTAACACACTTTAAAAACAAAATAATATAAATACTAACAAACAAGTGGCAGTGACACGTTGTAGACAAAAGCAATTGTTCTACAGGTACCAACCTAAATTTGACGCAACGAGAAGAGTTACTGCTAACGTCAAAAAGTTATATTATTGCTAAAAAACTAAAATTAAAATTGTATGTAGACTAGGGAAGTAAATTCAAGTTATATTTAGACCCAACAAATCACAAAAAAGTATTTGCAATAAATTACGAAACTTTTAATTACAATACTAAATTGCACAAGAATTTTTGCAAGAAAAGTTTATTTTTATGTTTATTTAATTACGATTTAATAAATAAGCACGTATTAAGGTCTCTAGAATGCGATTTCAACATTTTTGCGATATCTGTTTGTAAAACCTCCGTAGGTAGGTAGGTATATGAAACTTCATTATTCCTCATTTTAACATTGTTTGCTTGAACCAACAGTTTAATAACAATAGGTCTAAATATTATTTATTGACAATTTATGTTTTTGCAAATATTGAAGCACATTATTATTATTATTATTATTATTATTATTATTATTTCTGATTTTAAAATGGCACAAAATTGACCCTTATTGTGCACTCTCCACGCCACTAATGAGTGCCCGTGAGATGACGCCTGGTAAACGATACAAATATGACATCGTTATTACCGAAATCTGTATACAAAGCAGATTGGCACACCCAAAAAGGGTAATATGCCGTGATGACATATTTATTTATTTTATTATAAAATACTTATATATTTGTTGGAAAATACGATTTTTCTATAACTGTATTAACTACTCGTATAAATTTTATGCTAAAAATACATATGATCTGAACTGTTTATAGTAATATTTTAATACTATTTATTGCTTCATATAAATTTAATGTACTTTTAATATTTTACTCAGAAATATCCATTTTATAGCAATGAAAACAATAAGTACAAAACACTTAAATTCACGCAAACGGTAGTTTCATGTTTATGATTTACTGGTCGTTATCATTATGTTGATGCACTTAATGCATTTTTAATATTTAAAACTACATTAAATCAATAAATATGTGTTCATATCAATTCAATTAGTGAAAATAATAATATGTGGAGCAATAAAATATTGTGAAGTCTACAAGTACTGATTAATAGTTTAATTAATTAATTAATAAATTCAGTGGAAACTTTTGAATCCAGACAACAAAGGAGCTAAAAATATAAAGAAATTAATTGAAACCAACTTACATGAATGTAAAATATGAGTAAAGTTTACTGATACGTCAGTGTTAGTCAAGTACTTCATAGAAACTGCAAGCGATTGTTTTGCAACTAGTATAAAATACTGTGTCTAGACTGCAAAATTTCTTTTGCAATCGGACTGAAATTAGTTGCATGATTTACTGTAGCTGCTAATTTGTTGCGAAAACTATAAACACCTAGGTGTTTCGCGAAATATTTGATAATGACATAAATAAATCATTGAATATTAGGTAACATGTAAATAAGTGTATAAATATCAACATTTTAGAGGAAAACAAGTGTTACATATTGACGGCTAGTATCTCACAAATAATGATAATAAATAATCATCATGTACATATATAATACAGTTTTTTTTTGTTGTTAATGGGTAGAATAAATAAATACGAATGTGAGATCAAAAATAATGTGAATTATTATTCAAAGATGACACTTGTGATGATATTAACGTACGTAACAAAATTTTTGAGAAAAAGTAACACTTCTTCATTAAATAGAAAGAATTTTATTATCGAAATGTGACATAAGGGATTGTTCCTATAAACTAAGGAGATCTAAATTAGTAATCTAATTTGATAATACTGTTAGAGGCCCATTATCTTCAATGTGATGCAGGTTTTTAATACCTTGTCTCATTTGTCTCTGGACGATGTTAAATCTACTTCCCGGATCGTCAGAAAAATTCTTGTCTGTACCTGTTGTTCGGTTTGGAACAGATCGTGCCAACTTTTAGTGCTATTGACTTGACTAATAGACGGATTATTCCCTTCGTTGCATGAAATTTTGCTACTTTCTTCATTCTAAACCTACTATGAGATTTAACGCTATTTCTTTGGAACGAATTAAGGGTTTTAATTTAAAATGTAGTTTTATGTTATTATAATGTCCATACTTTTTGTGTAGTTTATATATTCACACTTTTTCATTTTTATTATTTTGTAAATTGATGTAAATTATATACATTTTGATTGTCAATTAAAATATATTTTTATTAATGTTTAATAAAAGAAGAACATGAAGATTTCGTTTTCTCCATATGTTAAACTTCGTCATATGTTGAGACAAGTGAAACACGTCATCCCTTTTCAATCATCAGGGATTTACAGAATTCCATGTGTCTGCGGGAGAGTTTACATCGGCCAGACTGGTAGAACTGTCTCTACAAGATTGAGCGAAAATCATCGATCGATCAGATTGAACCAGCCTGAGAAATCGTCCGTTGCAGAACATGCTTTGGAAGAATTCCACCAAATTAAATTTGAAGATACGAAAATTATTCCAAGATCTACTCGACTTAACAACAGATTAATTAGAGAAGCCATTGAGATTTATAAAACAAGAAATATCAATCTCAATCATTGTGACGGAACTTAGTCGCGCATGGCTTCCAATATTAAACATGTTGTAATTTGTAATATGTATACAATTTTTTCTAGACTTTTTCTAACATCTGTTAATCTCTGCCAGATTTTGGGACGGTTTTTCCTCTGGCAAAAGGAGATTTTTTCCTGAGAAGATGCATGTTCGCCGTCCAAGTTATTGCCGGGCATGCATATATTGTCTAGAAAATTGTATACATAAAAAAAGGTAGCATTTACGAACTTTTCTTGTTACCTTGGTTATTTGTTGTTTTTGTTATTTCACATATTTATGTCAATGTTTTCCCCGGAAGAAAGGCACCAGTTTATGGTGCCGAAACGATGGGTTTTAATAATAAATAAATACAGAACTTAAACTAAATAAAAGGTAGTATTATTCCAATTATTAATATGAGTTCTGAAAGATATTTTAATAATTTTAATGTTTAATATTTTTTATTTCCTAATCCCAGTTTATGAATAAATATTTTTTAAAGCATATTGTTGTACACTTTTAATTTTTTCTTGATTTTAAAATAGCAGAAAATGTATAAATACAGTCCAGGAATTTTTCATTTACAACCTTCTTAAGGACTACCTACAGCGAGGGTTTTCTGAAGTCAATAGCACTAAAAATTGGCACGACGTATAGGAATATACTTATTACTGTATATGTATACTTTTCTGCTAAGAAATGACCAAAAGTCTTTAATATTTTGAAAAATATACAGTTGCCAGACGTAAAACATGTATTAAAGTGAATAACCTGAACAATTCTTTCAGAAAAAAAAAAATAAGTTGAAAAATGCGCAACTACCCTGTTGTTAACATCTTATCCAGACCAAAGTCGAGAAATTTCTCACATTTACAAGCTTAATACATACATCAAATTGTTGTACATTATTATTGTAATATTTAGAACCAGGAAAAGAAGTTAGGGTTAAAATATATCTACTATATTTATCCTACTTTCCCTTTCATTAGTGAAAAACATCCACGCTTGGTCAAGCATCGCCCATCTTTCATCTCTCGGTTCGAACCCAATTAGCATGCGTTTAAATCTATCATCTGTGGGAATCATCTCCATGCCGTGTCGCCTCCTGGTTACTAATGATGACGGCGCCTTTCATCTCCCCGCGGAGACGATCAAGGTCGGCACTGTAAGCATGCGCTGCACGTACGCCGACAAAGGGTTGAGAAGTTGAAGATAACTTGCGGTACTTGAAAGGGTTTACAGACAGAAGAGACGAAAGAATTGTGAAACAGGCAGAAGAAAAGTTAAGAATCGAATGGTTGGTTGTGGTTTATGATATTTTTATCCAAACAATAAACATTATAATCATTTAAAACAATATATTTCTTTTAATTTACCAAATCCAAACACCATTCTGTCCATTATGGACAGCTCGGGTTCGAATATGATCGACATTAAATTGTATCGTCTTTGAGAACCCTTAACAGTACAGATACATCGTCATTACCAAAATCTGCGTGTTAAAACAGATTCGCACACCCAGAAATGGGTATTGGTTGTGATACAATAACTGTGGTTTAATGCAAGAACAACCAATGTCAACAATATGCGAATCCTTGAGGTGAGATAAAGCGCGAGCCTGTGATGAAACTCCCACCGAGGTTATGTATACTCATGGAGGTATGAAACAAATATGGAGGGAGCGTAAAACGATACTATGGGCGAGGGGAGTGAGGTCTAGTAGGGACGGACGCATACATGTCTTGGTCCCGAGCTAGAGTGGGGATCTCGCGGTATTTTTGAAGTACGAAATGCGAAAAACGTGTAAATGAAACAATATCATTACTTTTTTTTTTAAAAAAAAGGGATTGACTGATAATTATATTTCCTAAGAAAATAAATTTAAAACTATTTGGAAATAGTAAAAAGTTACTTCAAATATATACTATACATTAAATTACAATAGTAAATAATTACTAATCTTTTATTCACTACAATTTGTAAAAATCAAGCTACATAAAATATGTTGCGTCTAAATAAAATGGAAAAGGTATAAGAGTACATTAAAAAATAAACAATTGATTTAGATCATTTTTATTATAAAAAAAAACAGTCTTTTAGTAGCCTGTAAACAATGTCATTTTGTTAATTCAAATTCTAATATTTTGGGATTTATCAATATTTGATTTTGTAAAAAAAAGCAACCTAACTTTAAAATAATTATGACATATAGATTTAATTAAATGAACTATGTAATTTTCCAGGGGGCTATGTTCAGAAAAATGTTCATGCAAAGTAAAATAAATGTCTGTATTTATAAATTTTTTAAAAACATTTAAAGACATGAAATATAGCATTTTTGTATGATATATTTTCCTATCGTCTTCTTGGCGTAATGTAATATCACATTTTGTGTACACGTTAATAACATCCTTATTATCTTATTATAGAGTTTTTTGTAAACACCTTTTTAATAAAGAAGTAACAATAATAAAAATAGTCCACAATATATTACTTCGCACAACACACCAGAAAATTAAATCTCAACAAAACTTTGTACTGTACACGACACAAAATGACAGATGGTCCCGACTAGTAGTGGGGAGCAGTTGGCTTCATTTGAGTTCGCATAAGCTACCTCCATATTTGTTTCATACCTCCATGTGTATACTATTTTATTCACAATAATTATAGTAATATACCGATTCCTAACCATTTGGAGGTTGGGAAATTCCTGAGTGGCAGTTTCATCATAGCCTCGCGCTTTATCTCACCTCAAAACTTTGCCTCTCGGTAATATACATAAGCCCTCGGCTGTAATGAAACATATCCCACCTCGGATGTAATATACTATTTTGTGTTAGCAGATTTTTTCATTATTTGGTATTAAAGATTTTACTCTTTACTGCTTGCGTGGGCTGCTATAGCTACTCTGTACAACTAATGACACGAAAGAAAACCGATTTGATAAGACAGAGTATTTCACTTAATCCAGATTATCTAATATCTATGGGCGTTGTTCCGGTGCAATCTACTACTCTTGGTTGAGGCGGTTCATGTAATATGTATGTCAAAGTAAAATATTTCTAATCATAGTGCCGTTTCGCAGAAATCCTGATAACCCTTAACATTCCTCAAACAGGTTTGCTTTCATGTCACGGACTGTACGCTGTGTGACATCTACCGGTCCCATTATATATTTAGCGTGAAGCATTTTTGTGGTATGTCATAAAAATCTGTCTGCTGCTTTTTATTTTCATATCCACACGTGCTCTAATGGATTTCGAGCATAGGCATGGAAATAAAATGTGGAATAAGATTCTATTACTGCTCAAAAATATCTTCAATCTAATTATGGAATTTTGCAAGTATTTTAAAATTAGGCGATTTTTTGCCTTTCTTAGGAAAATCACGCTTACTAATATTTATTTCTAAATAACATACTTAACATTTGGACTTAGATAAACATTTTTTGTCTGCCAGTGATGCAACGACTAGTGAAATTTGATCACATTTGTCAATCAAGAATAGAGGGCAATGATTGATAAGTTTATTAGTAAATTACTTTGAATTTGGATATTCTTTGTTTTCCTGTCTGAAAATAAAATGTTTCCTTATTATCTTCATAGTTTTCAAAAAATCTTTACTCCAATAGGAATGATTGTTTCTTCATTGGGTAATATGAATAAAAATGAGTACGTATGTGCTCTAAGTATGTACTCAAGAGTACACAAATATAGACTAGGCGAGTAGATGCTCCTATATAAATGTAGAAGATGCTCATATGTAAAGCATGAACAGGTTTGCAGCTAGACTTTAGACACAGTACTGCAAGAACATATATGAAAAAAGTTCAATTTCCAATACTAAAGATTCCCGAAGACTAACTTCTATTCTAATAAGGAAAAATCGGGTACCTGAAGATGTTAGATTTAATCCCATTGTGCATATTTTAGAAAGAACGACAGAAGGAAAACAAAAAAAAAAAAATCTGATGTGGCCAACACAAAACCTCCTGCTATTTAATTTTTATTAATTTAAATACATACCTCCATATTTACTAATGCTGTAAACTGTTCCATTGCATATAACTATTACTTTATTTAATATATTCTATTTAAAATGTCACTATTATTAATTTCAAGGGATTAATTTTTTGACAGTGACATTCACCTGTAGTTACATTCATTTGAAATATGAACTGTGTAACAAAGGAATTGTACATGTAGAAAATATTACAATGTTGCCATATACTCAATACAAGTTTTAATACAGACCTTAATACAACCCACTGAATTCCACCCATTGTGTTTATCTTAGGCTTCGGGATTTAAAAAAAAAATTGATCTGTAAAATATATAGAAAAAGTATTAATGTATTCCTGTAGAAATTCAATAATCTTTAATTTTCATAATGACAAAAATGCGAAAAATTGCATTTAATGGTATATTTTGAAGAAAAACCATTATGAGCAACAGATCTAGTGCCATTTCCGGTTATCCGATTTACACCAAAATCTAATGGTGTCTATCCATAGAATAGGGTAGAAATATATGATTTTAGAATTTTCTGAATGATAGTATTTGAGTTAGGCCGGCGCCACACTTGCGGCAGAGCCGCGCGGCGCTGCCGCTCTACGTGCAATCAATGTATTCTTATGAGAGATGACACACTTGCGGTAACGCCGCGACGCGCCGCTCTTTGACCGCAACATGAAGCGGTCGCGCCACGTACAGCGGTTCCACCGCAAAGAGTGTGCTGCATTGTTTCTTATGGACCTGTTCACACTTGCGGCGCGGCCGCTACTCGACTTCACTAGATTCTCTGTTTCCATTTCATTTTGTATTATAAAATATAAATAATAATAATAATAATAATAATATAAAAGTTAATTTGTTCTATATAATAGTCTATTTTCTTTTTATTTCATATTGACAGTCAGCTCAGTCAACTATATATTAATCTCACAAAGGGTATATTTAGGAAACTATTTTTTTTTTTTTAAATAATTATAAAATATTCTTACCTTAATGTTACAGTTAATCTTTCCTCCACAGTTATGGATTCACGAAACCTGGAGTTTTCTTTTTGTAGCTTGTTCCTCATAAGGAAAAGTAACTCATCAAACGAATTAATTGGCATTCGGAAGTAATTGAAAAATTTTTCTGGGTATTTTCGTAACTCTCCGTACAATAAACTAAATTGCCCAAAATTAATTCGTCTCATATTTAAGGGGTGAACCCAGTATCGTCTTTTACGTTTAGTTCTTTTATGTAGGGCATAAATTACGCATACAAGCTCCTTCGTACTCATTGACATTTTGTTATCTGAAATTTTTGTCAGAAAAACACATCAGTTTGCGGTTATGCCGCCAAGTGTGAACGAGCAAAATTTTCGACGCGGTCACGCCGCAGCAGCCGCACCGCGCGGCGGTGCCGCAAGTATGGCGCCGGCCTTAGAGCGTCAACAAAATCCATATACATGCATACACACACACACACACACATATACAGACATCATTGTGAAGTTGTTAAAATTGGATTCTAGGGACCTTAAAACGTGGTCATTTACTAAAATCTCAATATGTGATTTTTAGCACGATCCCTATACCTCCCTTGTGTGTAGCGGGAGGTAAAAATCAACAATATGTAGCACGAACGTGTGAAAACAGTGCAAAAAATGTAATATAGGACTTAATTTAGAATGTGCCTGGTATAAAAAATAAATTTCAATATTTGTATGGAGAAATCTTTTAGGTTTTATATAAACTATTTTTTTGTTTAACAAAAGTCTCCTAGATAACATATCCTAACTCCATTTGGAACTTGTATTTACTAAAAATAATAAAAATTAAAATTTGGCAGTTGATGGGTTTGAATTCCACCATTTCAAAAGGCCTCTGCGGACCCACTGAGTGGTCACTAGCAAACTCCAATTTTTTCAAGTATATACTTCATCAATGTAGTAGGAAGTATTTTTTATTCACACTAAACTTGCATTGATACTTAACTGGTTAGTATATAAGAGTAGATACTCAAAAGAGTATCTACTTCTACATTTTTATTCTTACGAAAGGAAGTATCTACTTGGAATTTTGTAATATAAAGTACAGTAAAATTTTTGAAAGAAGTCCGATCAAGGCCATCTACGAATTGTATCTATGAATTAAGATTTTGTGCTGTCAAATTTAGTAGTGTCTTTTACTTAGTTTTTATGAGGGTACATAATATCTTGCGCACCTCATAAAAACTATGTAAACGACCTTGATCGGACTTCTTTCAAAAATTTTACTGTATATACCTACTCATTTTTATTCATATCACCCATTGAATTAGGTGTGTTTTTGTTAACCCACATTGTGGTGAATAATTTATTTAATATGCTTTTAAAAGTAATGTTATGGCTACACTATTTTAAATAGGTCATGTTTTATAAGTATTTTTGCGACATCAGCTAATGTTTATTATTAACATAAAGAGTTAGAAAATATAGTAATGTTTTTATGTATTCAAGTATGTTTCTTAATGCATGTCCTCTTCCTCTTATGTAGATTTTTGTTTGAAGCAATGAGTAATCATTATGTTCTACAAACACAGTCAGTTAATTTAAGCTAACAATTAAATATTAGTTTTTAAAAGTAAATGTTGTTCGATGCAGCTCCATTACATCAGAGTCTAGCCTATGTTTAGTCTGCTTCTGCTTACTTCATGGAGAACACGTACAACAATTATTTATATTAGGCAATTTACTCCTACCGACGTCCGTCGTTAATTTTACTCCCGGCGCGACGCGTTCGAGTTCCTGGAAGAATTTGCACCTGCAGCCGTGAGAGTTTTTGGAAAACGTACTTGAAATTAGTGGAATATGTGTCATTGGCTGTTATCTTTATAATTATAGATAACAAAATTTACTGTCTGAAAATTTTACTAGTGATATAATTTTGTAAATATTTATCGATTCGTCTAGCGAGGTACCTATAACCAAGATTATATTGTTGATAATGTTATAAATCATTATTAGGAAAACAAATGTTTGACGCACTTATAATTAGAAAAACTTTGGGTGACACACTTTTTTTATTACTTCATCAATTACCTAAATATGTAGACACCCTCAGATTTTGATGACGCAAATATAGGGTTTTCAAAATAACTATTTGTGTATTAAGAGCGCAAAATGCGACATAGTCGATTGAGAGGTTGTTCGTCGCGCGGCTTTATCTCGAAATCGACAATGTCCATTTGCGCTCGAAACACACACAAGATTTTTTTCTACAGTCGCCACAATGGGATCCTCCACCATAACAAAAAATAATAAAATGTACACTTTATACTTACAGTACTGCTCAATAAATAACGAATGGCTAATACAAAAGATACGGGTTAAACTTAAAAAGGCTTTTAAATGATTATATCGTTACATTAGCCATCTATTCTATAAAAAAAAACAAAATTAGAGCGTGGATTTGTGATGATTTGATGAGTTTTTGTAGCAAAATGTGTGGTTAGTTGTCACGCCTGTCACACTGAAAAAATTAACAAATATTTCAAGGAATTTGTGATTATATAGACATGTATGTGCATTGACTGACTTCTCGCAATTATTTAAGTAACGAAATAACTAATAACTTTATTGTAATCAAAATAAATAGTTAACTAGAGATCAGATGTCAGTACGACTCGCAACTATCCTACCGCCATCTGTGTACAATCATTCCTATTACTAAACATAACTGTTCACACAATTTATTTTATATTTAATTTTATTTTATCGTTATTTTCCATTCTTCTTGAGTTTTTATTCAATCTAATCTAAGCATTTTATACTTTTTGTAAATGAATGCCCTATTTCATTTTCACAGCAGTATGGCATTTTGTTAGGTTATGTTAAATACCGACATAACATATGTCAAATTGACTTGTGAACGTGATAAATGTGCCATTAGTTCCTAATTAAACATTTTCATTAAGAATGTAGACAAGTGACATTTCTCAACATTGTATACTTAGAAATTTGGACCGCGAGCGTTTTTTCTACTTTGTCGCGCATGAGCGGCAAAGTGACATTTTGCGTTGACAAAAGAGAGCGCAAATGGCTACTTTCTATAGTGACTGTAGAAAAAAGATCTTTTCAACGTTGATACCGCACATTGTTGTATGTTTGTCAAAATACTTCCCGCCTAGGGTCGAGTTCAAGGAATAATAAATTATTCTTGTTTTTATAATACATGTTTTTTTCATTTATAATACAAGTAGGTAACGATAGTACTAATCAGAAGAGTAATTTTTTATATAAATTATGACTATATGACTATGACATTACTGTTAATGTTAAATATTTGTATTTATACAAATATGATAAAAATTGACAGCAACACTATAAATAAATATTGTTGTAACTGATTAAAAAGTTGTTTAACTTAATTACTATTTTATTTCTTATTTTAGTTATGACAGAGTCTAAATCTGTGCAAAATTTAAGAAACCAGGGAGAGTGTTTACATGTTTATTTATGGAAGATACAATTTAAGGTTTCTTTGTGAATGTAATTGAGGTGTGTGTAAACGGTTTATTATGCTCCCTCGACATCTGGTGACATACTACAAAAGTATTGAAAAAAATTTAAGTTCCAAATTTTATAACAAAATATGGTCTAATACAGTTGCCATGACATAATAAATACATACGAGTAATAGTTGTTTTATAATATACCATGTTAAAATTGCCGGAAGAAGTTTTGAAAGATCTATTCGTACAAGTTAGTTAGATAGCCGAAATGTAAAATATTTAACGTTTTTAGGGAACAAAATATTTGTTTGAAGTTGATGTGTTGGGAACTACGTATTATAGTTGTAGATGGGAAATAAGGCCTTTAAGTTCCATTTGACACAAAAAAAATTTATACAGACGTTTCAGTCATAAATGCGACCATCTTCAGTGTGTTACTAAAATTACAATTATAATGTAAATATCCATATGTACAAAATTTCTTCATCTTACCAGTTAAATTGTGTTTAAATGGGGAAGTTCAGCGATTTTTTTTATATTTTTTTATTCCATGGGAAATGACTTGAAAAATGATGTAACATGTTTTATTTTTTTCAAAAATGCCCAGATTTTCCGGAGAAGCCGATTTTAAGCTGTGATGACTTCGGTAGAGGCTTGGCGCAACGTATGTCGCTTTATACACTGACGCACTTGGTTGCGGTTACCTGGAGCAATAATAATTTTAATTTTTAATTTAAATTTCAGTAGTCATTTGTGTTGTCATTTGTGTTATATTAGTGAGAAAATAGTATGTTATGTAGAATTATTACCATACTATACTTCCCCATTACATTTATAAATGTTTTGTACATTTTTGAACAAAATATTGGTCAGACGACTATTTGCCGAATTATACTAGATTGTGAAGAAAATGTACTAGGTATGTATTAATTTACCAAAAAGCGGCCGACCCGAACTTTTACCCCAAATCGAATCAGGAGACTCATTCAAAGTGCTCAAGTCAAAGTTAAAATATTATCGCGCAAATTAATTGGACTATTTAGAAATTTGAAGACGATTGAAAGCAGAACTTTGGTCAGAAATGATTTAAAATTAAAAAATCTGATGTGGCCAACACAAAACCTCCCGCTATTTAATTTTTACATACATACATAAAATCACGCGTTTCCCACTTAGTGGGTTAGCAAAAACCCAGAACAATAGTAACAATAAGAAAAGGGATAAGAGTAAGAGCTCAGCTAACTCACTTCACTCTTTAACAACATTCTTCTTTCGCCTTGTCCACAATCATCATAGCATACATACATACGAACATATTAAAGTGACTGATTTTCGGTAGCGAATAACCGCATCTGGACCACAATAATAGTTACGCAACAATCATCCTTCCACACATATCCCTATCCATTTTTATTAATTTAAATACATACTTACGTATTTACTAACGCTGCAAACTGTTCCACTGCATAAAACTATTGATTTATTTACTATTTTCTTTTTAAAATGTCACTATTATTAATTTGAAGTGATTAGTTTTTTGACAGTGACATTTACTGTCAGTTACATTCATTTGAAATATGAACTGTATAACAAAGGAATTATTGTGTTTATCTTAGGCTACGCGACTCATAAAAAAAATTATTTTTAAATTTATCTGTAAAATATATAGAAAAAGTATTAATGCATTCCTGTAGAAAATTCAATAATCTTTAACTTTCATAAGACATAAAATGCGAAAAAATGGCATTTAATGGTATTTTTTGAAGAAAAACCATTATGAGCTTCAGGTAAAGTGCTATTTCCGGTTATCCGATTTACACCAAAATCTAATGGCTTCTTTTCATATTAGAATAGGGTATAAATACAAGGTTTCATAATTTTTTGAATGATAGTATTTGAGTTAGAGCGAAGACAAAATCCCTACACATACACACACACATACATACATACATACATACACACACACACACATACACACACACATACACACATACAGACATCATCGTGAAAATGTTAAATTTGGATTCTAGGGACCTTAAAACGTGGTCATTTACTAAAATCTCGATATGTGATTTTTAGCACGATCCCTATACCTCCCTTACCAAGGGTAGCGGGAGGTAAAAAAGAAGAAATAATTTAACTAAATAGACAGCGACCTAGCTTGAGCCAAATATTTTTCTGGAGCGACTAACAGAAGACTTTTGGGATTTCTTAGCAAAGTATACAATAATGGCTGGGAATACCAAAACGTACAACAGTTACAGACAAGAATATTTCTGACGATTCGGGAAGAAGATTGAATATTGTCCAGAGACAAATGAGACAAGATATTAAAAACAAAAAACTGCGCCCATTAATTTATAGGAACAACCCCTTTTGTCATCACATCAATAAAAAAAATTCTATTTGTTGAAGAACTTTTTCTCAAAACTTTTGCTACAAACGCTACAAGGAACATCCACCAAAATTTCTCCGGTAGGCCAACTTCCTAACCTAACAAAGCATCCTGCTCCTTGTGTATTGATCCTGGGCCTGTGCGTACCGCAGGCACGCACTATCCCCGCGTCGCCTGCTCTCTAATATGAGCGGATTACGGCCGTCGCGACGCTCCACCAGGAGTAATTAAACAGCGGACAGGCGACGCACCGACGCATTATACGCACCCGGATATTAACCTACCCAGGCCGGGAGGCAAGAGCGAGATTTACAAGGGAATATATTACTACAGTAAAAGTAAGTGATATTGGCTACAGGCGAGAGGTAATGAAGCGAAATTAGAGGGTTTATGAGGAGGGATGATTAGAAATTTGATGGAGGATAATGAGAAATGAGGATCGAACTACCGCCACCACTACTCCGGCTTCTGACGGTTGATCAGAAACTTCGTCTTCAATGAAATGGGAATCAAGAATTTGTGAAACCGGTGACGCAAATGTTTAGTTCCTTAGTGAAACTATACAGGGTGTCACAGGGGACATGGCTATTTTTATCCGAAAGTACACCGTTTAGCCAGTATTCTACTTCAAAGTCCTAAAAAATAATTTTGCTTATAATAACAGATCGCTTTGTTAGATATGAATAAATTTGATATGAAAATTCATTTGGATAATACCATTTTGAAAGATGGTATATATCCATATGAATTGTCATACTATACTTCATTTCACGTAAGAAAATAGTAGATGGAGCTTGAGAGTCGACCGTTTTCACACGATAATTTAAATTCGTGGTACCAAACTTTACCAATAATAAATATTTTTATCTTTAAAAATGTACAAGACCTAAATATTAAGAATTTCAACAAAATATGGGTAAATATCACTTAATTTTGTAGATTTTATTTGATAACTTACAACTAACAGGTGATATTTTTTTTCGTTTTTGAGAACTAGGTTTGTATTCTGACCAATCAAAAGGCGGAATTTATATCCCTATTTAAACCAACGCTATTTTCTTTTGTGAAATGAAGTATAGACACACAATTGCAATTTGCACGAGCGCATCTAGTGGCAAAATATAGAACTAAAGGTTGCTATGGTTACCACTCTTCCAAACAAAGACCTGTCATCAGCCATTGATAGTTCACCCCAGCCATCGTTTTAGTTGAATAATCAAATGATCTTCAATATTATCAAACAAAAAAGCTTCCCCAGGCACATCTGGTTTTAAATTAATTTTTACCTCCCGCTACCCTTGGTAAGGGAGGTATAGGGATCGTGCTAAAAATTACATATCGAGATTTTAGTAAATGACCACGTTTTAAGGTCCCTAGAATCCAATTTTAACATTTTCACGATGATGTCTGTATGTGTGTATGTATATGGATTTTGTCTTCGCTCTAACTCAAATACTATCATTCAGAAAATTCTGAAACCTTGTATTTCTAACCTATTCTAATATGAAAAGAAGCCATTAGATTTTGGTGTAAATCAGATAACCGGAAATGGCACTTTACCTGAAGCTCATAGTAGTTTTTCTTCAAAAAATACCATTAAATGCCATTTTTTCGAATTTTATGTCTTATGAAAATTAAAGATTATTGAATTTTCTACAGGAATACATTAATACTTTTTCTATATATTTTACAGATAAATTTAAAAATAATTTTTTTTATTAGTCGCGAAGCCTAAAATAAAAACTATTCCTTTGTTACAACAGTTCATTTATCAAATGAATGTAACCAACAGTAAATGTCACTGTCAAAAAACTAACCACTTCAAATTAATAATAGTGACATTTTAAAAAGAAAATAGTAAATAAAGCAATAGTTTTCTGCAATGGAACATGGAACAGTTTGCAGCCTTAGTAAATACGTAGGTAGGTATGTATTTAAATTAACAAAAATTAAATAGCGGGAGGTTTTGTGTTGGCCATCATCAGATTTTTATTTTATAGATGTACACATAATGACAGATACGATCAGGGAGCAGGATGTAAGATAACGAGGGGAGGTTTGTTTGCAACATGATCTTTTATCTCTCTCTTACATATGACGTCAATTCTGTACGAGTCTATTTCATTCAAAGTATAATACTGACTAAACGGTGCACTTTCGGGGTGTTATTTTGCGCTCAGGAGTCTGTGGTTAATCCATGTCCCCTTATTTGGAAGACACCTTCATGTATAGAAAAATAACCTGTATACGCAATAGAAATATTTGAGGTGAATAGTTTCCATTGAGTTTCATGTCTTCCGTATATGCATCCCTCCCTCCTCGGGCGCTGGTGTCTTGCCTACTGCGCGGGGTCGAGGCCAAGCAGAGTGTCGGCGCGGCGGCAGACAGGCCCCAGACCCAGACGAGACGCCGCGCGTCGCGACGCCTACCGAACGTGGCCGACTCCACCCGAGCCGGTGATATAAATACCCCGGGGGAACGGACGCTGGTCGGCAGCGCCGCGGTCATGGACGGACGAAGGTGAAAGCTGAATCCCAACGAGGAAGATGACAGAGGATTAGGATGAAATATTGGCGAGATATTTTTTCTGGAAATTATTATGGCTGAATTACTTTTAAAGGTATAATCAATACCATTCCTAGACCTAAGTACAAAATTAAAACAATTACAGATTTATACGGTAGGGACTTATAATCAAAACAAATGAAGACTCCGTGGTGAAAAGACAGCCACGTGCTCGACCGCATAAAAGAAGATATTATGCATGCCAATATTTCTCCATAATAAATTAAGTAAATCAACGATACATGAGGCTAGTGCTAAAAATAATGACACGCTGTTTTGGTTACTGGAAGGAACAGCATTCGTACGGACAATGTTCGACATTTTTGTCTCCCGAACAATAGTGCTGTATCATCGAAACATAAATTAATATTTGTATTCATTTAAAGAGCTTAAAAATAAAATAAAGGCATTTTTTTTTTCAAATTCTAGCACTTCAAAAATACAGTGAATCAGATATCAGTTTTCTGGGAAAAGGATTATCTAAAAGGATTATCTAGTATTAGCAATGATAAATATTAAAACGACAACGTCTCTAAAATATTAAAATTAAGAATAATTGAGGAGTGTTCATTCAAAAGTTGATATGTCCATTTTTTGTCAAAATGAGTTATACATGTGTTCGCCTTAAATCTAGTCATCGATTGACATGCTCGGTTACAAGAAAACTGTAACATGTCCTATATAAACTTAACAATAAAAATTGAGTTTCAATCAAAAGTTAATATGTCCACTGGACATATTAACTATTGGTTGAAACTTTTTATGTTTTGACCAAATCTTAACATGTCCTTTGAATAAGTAATACAGTTTTATTAATTTCAAACGAAGCTATAAATGTCCACTTTATAATGTTCATATAAAATTGAATATGAAGATTTATACAGAAGTGTAGGAAGAGTAATGAGGTTAGGGAAAGAATGGAAAATATATAATATCAAAGAACTACAAAATATACATATAAAAAAATTACTGGC
Source organism: Ophonus ardosiacus (assembly GCA_943142095.1). Classification (NCBI taxonomy): domain Eukaryota; kingdom Metazoa; phylum Arthropoda; class Insecta; order Coleoptera; family Carabidae; genus Ophonus; species Ophonus ardosiacus. Next base: position 49,705,491 of record OW964825.1, on the reverse strand, counting down.
CTAAAGGACACTAAAAGGATTCATATAAAGAAATGTATGGGAGAGAATAGAGAATACATTCAACTTAAAGGACATGAATACTAGTATTATAATTTAGTGATTTTGAACAATCCGTACGTCTCTTGAAAAGAGGAAAGAATGACAGAAATTTGGAATTGGATGTACTAAAAAATATTAATAAAATAAGTACACATAAAAAAGGTTGTAGACCATCTGGCAAGAGATAGAAGAGTTTGAATGGTACAAAAAAGTTTTAATAAACACTTCAGAATGTAAACATGAAAATGAAGATAATGAGGAGTGTGATTGTGAAGAATTTGATACAGGAGTTCACCTTTAAACGAAAAGTATTATGTACCTACTGGCACAGACAAACATATATAGCAAGGACATTGTAAGTTTTTCGCGTTTTTCTCAAAACTGTTTATGATGGACAGAAACCTCCTTCGCTGAAAAGAAAGAGCACTTAATCTGCGTGGCCGAGTGAAATACGATATGAGGATCATCACGAAGTTTGTAAACAATCAAAAATAGTGGTATCTGTCATTTTATGCCACAAGAAACTAAATTTCTTCGAAATTTCTGGTAAAATTTGTGTAATAATTTCAATATAATAGTTAAGGGTGTCACACTTTTTCTCAAGTAACAGCATGTCCTCAAAAAGGTTGGAAAGCACTAAATTATACCAATTCTGTCAATGCTTGTTCTGCGGACGAGTTTTCATTGGTCTGAAGAGGAAATTTCCAGAGAAGTTGTGTCCTCGCCGTAGTAGTTCGATCAACACAAACTGGGCGGACAATGAAAATATTTCGGACCTTGCAGGAATGTAGGAATAAACAAAGAAGAAGACAGAAAATATATTTACGTTAAATTAAATCTTTCAGAACACATAATACATTAGGAATAATACAACCTTTGCCAGTTTTTGAGGACGGTTTTTTCTTTGGCAAAAGGAGAAATTTCCTGAAAAGATGCATGTTTGCCGTTTTTATATATGTACTTTTTATGTTACCTTGGATTGTCTCTTTGTAATTTATTTGTCATTTTCCGGAAGAAGGCACCAGTCAATGGTGCCGAAACGTTGGAAATAATAAATTTTACAGAACGAAAAAAAGGTTGTATTATTCCTAATATTTAAGTTAAATGTTCATAAAAAAACTGCGAGAAAGAATGTGAGCAAATATTCTTTAGCCGTAAAGCGAAATCTATATTTAAGAAATTTGTAATACGCATATTAAAGCATAGAAATAATAGTTGCGTGAAATAGAATATTATATCAGCCTTCTTAACCATAATAAGGCGGTTGTTTCCGCCGTTGAATAATCCATGCGCCATCCAAATCCCGAGATTCGCATTGTTTCGCAGACGCAGTTTCCCTTTCTTCATAAATATTAACGCGCGACCCTACTCTCGTAATGACGGTGAGATATTCCGGAGCACAAATCCGGCCCGCCCGCAATCCGGCCGCTATGCGTCAGCAAGCGCAAACACGACGGAGTTTACGACAAGGGAATTAGGAAGCAAGACCTACTTAGGATAAGGACTTCATAATGATGAGGCACTTTTCACCAGCTTAAATTGATTTTTTCTACAAATTTATTTGAATATAAAAGATAGTGTGTTTTAAATTACAAAATGCATACGGGGAGACCCTCGTCTCTGATGTTTATAGACCTGCCATATTATTTTCACAAACGTTAGTGACTTGAATTGACAAAGTATAACAGAAAACACATGGACCTTGATTTTACATATATAAGGCCTTAAAAGTATATACGAGATAATATTATTATAACTAATTAGTTGTTAACAATTACTTGAAACCTCTGTCAATCAGCATTTATTCTCTTACGAAATCGACGTTTCGATGCACACTTGCAGCTTTTGCACGGTTTATAAACATCCAAAACACAATAGTACATACAAAAATATAACACAGGCATAATCACACTTACAAGAGAGATTTTACAAATTATTATATATCATGTACTCACAATACAATCGTTCTAATTATTCAGTACAAAAATTTATAAAGAGCGCACATCACATACACATCAGTTTGCTATGAAAAATGACAAGAAAATAAATAATGAACAAAACTGATGTGTGTGTGTGTGTGTGCTCTTTATGAATTTTTGTACGATGTTTTTGTATTGTGTTTTGGACAAGGCTCGTATTGGAAATTTTTACGAAACGGAATGCTACAGGTTTCTTGAAAATGATAATTTTTTAGACATACAAGATGCCCATTTTATTTGGTCGCTATAAGTTACCTACCTGATTTTTACCTCCCGCTACCCTTGGTAAGGGAGGTATAGGGATCGTGCTAAAAATCACATATCGAGATTTTTGTAAATGACAACGTTTTAAGGTCCCTAGAATCCATTTTTAACATTTTTACGATGATGTCTGTATGTGTGTATATGTGTATGTGTGTGTGTGTATGTGTAGGAATTTTGTCTTCGCTCTAACTCAAATACTATCATTCAGAAAATTCTGAAACCTTGTATTTCTACCCTATTCTAATACGAAAAGAAGCCATTAGATTTTGGTGTAAATCGGATAAACAGAAATGGCACTTTACTTGAAGCTCATAATGGTTTTTCTTAAAAAAACCCATTAAATGCCATTTTTTCACATTTTGTCATTATGGAAATTATGGATTATTGAATTTTGTACAGGTATACATTAATACTTTTTCTATATATTTTACAAATAAATTTAAAAATCATTTTTCTTTTTTTAATCCCGAAGCCTTTGATAAAACACAATTCCTTTGTTACACGGTTTATTTTTCAAATGAATTGTTTTGTGTTGGCCACACCAGATTTTTTGTTTGTTCTTGCCTTCTGTGATTTCGATTTAAATACTAATAATTCACACGAAGTGGCTTGTAAAATGTATTCTGCGTACTAAAATACATTTTTCTTTAAATTTTATCATACTATTAAATACAAAATAATATATTATTCTGAGAAATCACTAATAATCACAAAATTAAAATAGGTAACTTCATTTGTACAATTTTCATATTAATCCCTACAAATGTTTGTGACGTATATTTTTAATTCTATTTTTCAGCTCATCGTACGATCGTACCATTACCAGAATGGCAATTTTTAGCAAACCATGATTTATCATATTACAATGGTTTAAATTGTGATCTATCACAATTTATAAAAAGAAGTGCTGATACCTACTGATACTGTTTTGATATTAAGACAAGTACGCAAATTATTTATTTAAAAAAAAAAAAATTGTAACCAGAAAAATATCGTTCATTTCGCTAGACCAAACGGTAAATATGGTCAATTTCACAAGACAGAACGGTAAACCTGATTAATTTCACGAGACGGAACGGTAGAGCTGGTGAATTATATGAACCGGAATATACATTTTTTCTGGCTTCGTTCTTCTGAAAATTTCCCAGGTTGACCTTTTTAGAATAAAGCCACCTTCGTGTCTTGTAAAGAGAATACTACAATGGGGGATTACGGCTAAATCGAATTAAAGGAAAATAGTAAAAAAATACGAATATATATGCTGAGTAACGAATATTAATAAAAAAATGAAATGGTAAAATTGAGATATATCGGAAATAAAGGGTTTTTTGTTATAACGCTTCGACACTAATATGAAAATATTTTGATTGGCGACCGAGAAACCGCCTATACATGCATTACAAATAGCGTGTTAGGAGGTGGGATTACTACCAATGGAAGTTAAGAAATTCAAATTCGAAAGGAGGGGCTAACATTCCTGTAGGTACTACAGTTTCCAAACAGTTTTTATTTTAACATAAATTTCTTGCATTAAACTTAATAATTTAAATACACCTGTAATTATAAAGTATGTATTCTTATACAGTCTTATAATATTCATTTATTTTTATGTAAATATAACTTAAAATAGCATATATTTCAAGAACATTTAGGTCCATGATAAAAACAGTTTGATACAAAAACACATAAATGTGACGTCACGTCAATCTTTTCAAAATTCGGGAGACCATAACTCGCTTATTAATAGAAATTTTTTCACCGGATTTTCATCAATAGTCTTAGTTTTCCTAATATTTTCAGATGAAATTATAAAAAAAAAATGGTGTAATCCCCCATTGTGCAAAATTAAATTTAGATTGTTAGAAACACAATTAGTCAGATGTTCTGCTTAGGAACAATAATAGACAACATTAAGTGTGTCCTAATTTAGTTTAATTAATCTTTGTTGATGGAGATGATTTATAATCGCAGCTCAAAGATTTTGCGTACGAATGTACGTATGTGAGAATAATAAGTTGTGTCTGGTATTTATATAATTGTGTGTGTATTTATTAATAAATAGGCGAGTGCACAGTGCAGATTTGTGAATGAAGTGCCAGGTGAGATTCCACATCGTTCCGCACATTATCAACTCAAATTATTCGGCAAATATTTCAGTTTCTCTCGCATTCGCATATTGTTCCAAGGTGATTTAAATTTAACCACCTACACTATTTTCTCCTTCTGTTTTTTCTACTACCTTCGCGTTCCAGCTTTTCCTTCGCATTGTAATTCTTCTGGGTTATTTACTACTGTTTACTCTGCTCGCTCGATTTTCTCCGAAACTTTAAATTTACTGCCTGAAAAAACAATTTTATTGTTGCTTTAAGAGCTTTTTTATAGAAAAAGGTTTTTTGGGAATTGAAATTCTCCGAACCGAGATATATCGGAAGCAGTTGTAAATTGGGGGAACATCATTGACTTAACTAGCTTCCTCTCCAAGTCAAAACACTGACGAGACGATTTAAAAAGATTCCCAAGAATGTCTACGCACTTTAATGGCTATAATGAGGTATTATTCTTGAGCAATTTATTGTGAAATACGAACCCAAAGGTAGTTCTTACCCTGTAAATTACCGTTTTACGGGCCTGTAGTGACAGCACGCACTTTAGAATTCTATCAAATGAGACATTTGTTTTCGCTTTTCGCCACGAAGCGAAAATTTGGCGGCATGCGTGTCTCAAAATATTCGCCTCCAAGCGTACGACTCCCTGCGAAAGTGACAAGGTAACTTCATTATTTTGCCACAACTCTATTCAATGCCAATTTATATGTAATTTATAGAACTCACAATATTTTTTATTTTAATAGTATAAAATCCAAAAATTTCAAAAATAAAAAGCCAATATATAATTCAAACTCCATGCTAAAATTGTGACGAAACCAAAAGCATAATAACAAATGAAGGGTACAGAGGAAGAACGCGGTTTGTCACTAAAAATTTAAAATTAAAGTTTTCATGCCATCTTTTAGCCAAATCCGAATCTTTTACGCGGAATATCCCTTTTGGGCAAAACTACGGTAGGTCAAAAGTTATTACCATTGAAAAATTTGGCGTACAGAGGAAAAAAACGGGTATGTCCATGCGGTACCAAGCAAAAAGGTGAAATGTCTACTCTCATGTATCAAGAAAATTGCAGGGTATAATGTGAAAAGGCGGTTTGTCAAAAAAATATAAAGTTTGTAGGAGACAGTTTTTAAGATTTTAAGATCGTGTCATTTTTTGGGTAATGCTTTCAGCTATGCACGATTGATGCAGGATTCTTTACTGTTCTCTAAGTGAGAATTTCAAATTCGAGCTCAAATTAAAAAAAAACTTTTTAATTTTTATTCATTCAAATACATACTTACATATTTACTAATCCTGCAAACTATATAAAGTTCCTTTGCATATATCTATTGTTTTACATGATCCATTTCGTTAATATGTAATTGTAAACTAATATTTGACACTCCGATAACAGTACTTATGTATGATGGAAAATATATTATTTTTACTAACCTTAATTTCATTAGACTCAATGCAATCTTCTTAACACAGTTTCATTATTAATTTTAATGTAATTGCTTCCTGACAGTGACATTTGTTTAAATTTGTCAAAATTGTTATTAAAATATTTTGTTTTTGTTTGACGCATAGGCAAGATGATGCACAAAAATAAATTATTTTATAATTTAATATTTAAAGTTATTTACTAAGTGCTATTATAGTAGAATTGAAGTTTGTACCAGTATATTCCATTTTTATTAGTAAAAGTTGCTAAAAAAATTATATTCAATGAATTTTTTACAAGAAAAACTGTTAAAAGCTTGTATAAATGATACTTCCGGTTATCCGATATACACTAAAAACTAATGAGCTCTTCCCATATTAGTACTGATTGGGTATACAAAATTTCAAATTTTTCTGATTGATAGTATTTGAGCAATCGTATACACAGGATCCACACACACATACATACATACATAACCCACAGACATTGTAAAAATGTTAAAATCGGATTCTGTGGACAACAAAACGTGCTTATTCACTAAAATCTCTATATGCGATTTTTAACACAATCCCTATAGATACCTTCCTTACCTAGGGTAGCGGGAGGTAAAAATCGAAATTTCCACCAAAACCAGACAAGTTTTTTAATTGAAGGTACCTACTCATTTAAAAAACCGTAAAGAATCCTGCATCAAGATTGTGCTGAAGGCATTATCCAAAAAACAACACGATCTTAAAATCTTAAAAACTTTCTGCAAACTTTACATTTTTTGACAAAATGCCGTCTTCCCCTATACCCTTCAAATATAAAACTAAAATACCATATTAAATCCCTATGTACAATCTTAATCGCCACCATCTGATATAATAATAATAATAATAATAATAATAATAATAAATAACTTTATTGACAAACGTCAAAGGCGAGGTTCAGCCAAGGCTGTTCTGCCACCTAACCCAAAAATTACAAAAATATTCCAAAAAAATTATAAAACAAAGATTCAAAAATTCATACAATACAGTATAACAAACTAACTAAATTAAGTTATTAATTTAAGCCATGATATATAATATATACACACACAAATATATTCTAAAAATAATCATTAATTTCACGAGAGCTATATATAAACAAACACAAATTATAGAAAAATAAGCAGTAAAGTTAAACAAATTTAAAAATACAAAAATAAAGTATTAGTAATAGTAATAGTGTATAAATATAAATTAATTTAATTTAGAGCAAAAATAAAAATAATTATTTGGAGGTATGGAGCACACTTTTCACGTTATTTTTAAAAGAATTGTACGTACATTCTTTAAGCTTAAATGGTAACGAATTATAAAGTTTAGGAGCCAAATAAGAAAAAGAGTTTTTATATTTTACCTTATTAAAAGAAGGTACAGCGTATAAATCATTGCCTCTTAGGGTATATACATTATTCTTGAATTTTAATTTATTAATTAAATATTGTGGATGACCCGTAGTTCTAATTTTGTGTATTAGGCAAAGAAATAGTATTTTAAAGCGGTCATTTATATAATCAATGTTCGCAATAGAGCGATAGTGAGAAATATGATCATACTTTCTCACATCAAATACAAATCGCAAACAACTATTTTGTAAAAGATTAATTTTTTGCTTATCGCCTTCAGTCAAATTTGGTACATATACACAGGCGAGGTAATCAAAAAGGGGTAATATCAGAGATTTTATTAGACACAGTTTGACCTTCGACGATAAGCAATTTCTGAATTGATACAGTTGTTTTAATTTTAATTTAGCGGCTGTTAATTTATTGAGTAGATGTGACCGAAATAATAGATTTTCGTCAATCAGCATCCCAAGACTTTTAACTACATCACTTCGTCCAATTAATGTTCCATTTAATATTATATTAGGTGTTTCTCTTGATCCATAAATAAGCAGTGAAGATTTGGATGAGTTAATTTTGAGTCCATTGTTATGTACCCAAGTGCAGAAATTTTCGAGATCATCATTTATATTTACTGATTTATCATAAATTTCACTCTTATTAATTGTTGCAATTAGTTGCGTATCATCTGCATAGGAATGTGCAATACAAAATTTTAATGAATTAGGTAGATCAGCAACATACAATAAATAGAACAGAGGGCCTAAAATAGATCCCTGGGGTACACCTCGAATTGTAGGAAAGACATTAGATTTGGATACGAAGGATTTAGAGTTCATTGCTACCTGAAAATACCTGTTCGTAAAATAACTTTTACACCATTGTAACGCTGTATTCCCAAATTTATAATATTTTAATTTTGCCAATAGCAACCTGTGATCCACCATGTCAAAAGCTTTAGAAAAATCAATAAGAATTAGAAGCGTAACTTTAGAATCGTTGAAATTTTTTAACATATCATCTATGAGATTTAGTAATGCCGTATTAGTACTGTGGTGTTTTCTAAAACCAGACTGAGTAGATGGTAAGATGTTGATTTCATTAATATAATTCATAATTTGTTCCCAGCAAATTTTCTCTAGTACTTTTGACATGGTAGGCAAGATACTAATTGGACGTAAATCATCAAATGATGATACATTATTATTTTTTGGAATGGGTTTAACCAGGGCAATTTTCCACATGTCAGGTACTATTCCTTCAAGAATACTTGTATTTATTATATGTGTAATGTAGTCAATTATTTTGGGTAATACTATTTGCAACATTTTTAATGAGATACCGTCGTTACCTATTGCATTAGATTTAAAAGAATAAATTACGTTTTTTACTTTTTCTTTGTCCACACAATTAAAACTGAAAAAGTCAGACGATGCTGTATTATTGCTAATATTATTAGAGAAATAATTCAAAGTGCCGTAACAATTAATAATGAAAACATATTGTCAGTTCAAGTAGTATTACGAGTATAATTTTTCATAAATTCGTCCTGTTGGTATCGTATTTGTGTCTTCTCCGCTAACTCTAACCTCAATCTCTCGCAAACCGTGGGTAATGTGGGTGTGTAAACAACTCGCTAGCCGTCTAGTCCGCGTCTGGTTCTATAATCTCGTCTCGTGACAGAATTAACCTGTTTGTCGATGTTATGCATACGTTGTCCCGACGCCCCCGACTGTCGCATCCATTATCGCCGTCGTGACGTTGCATGCCCGCTCTTTATTGTTTCCGTGATGACGGACCAAAATCGGACCATTACCACGAACGGAGATAGTGAAAATTAATTTACAGCGTTTTACATTATATATTTAGTGCGCACTAGCTGAATTTTGCGTGTTTCATTTACACTTTTCTACTGAACCTTTCTGAGTTCGCAATTTCTTGCACTTACTATAATCGTTAGTTCTTGCCAGTACAACAGATGTAAAAAATTAATTTTGTTAATAATAGACAAATAAATACAAATAAACAGTTGCCGTTATACATAACCTCTCTATTTGACGGCAACAGCCAACAAACTTGCACTGGACTTTTATAACAAATTTTAAAAAATCTGATGTGGCCAGCACATTACCTTCCGTCAATTCTATGTATTTTGAACAAAACCCATACCAAAAGTTCATTGGAAAAGATTCTATATATAACCAGTAAAATTGTAACACGAACATATACTATTTTCCACAAATTCCATACCGAAAGTTCGTTGGAAAAGATTCTATAAATCCAATAAAATTATAACACGAACACATATTATGTAAATTGCACTTGACACTGATATCTGTCAGTTAGAATTATTTTTGAATATATCAGCTGTTTCCACGACTATAGTAAAGCTGGCTGATTTATGAAAGTTAATCTCATTATAATTCTTTAACTCTATTGAATATGAAAGAAAATGTGTAATCAAACCTTATAGACAATAAGATATTCTTTCATATTGATAATCACATAAAATGTCAAAAAATGATATTTAAATGGGTTTTTGAAGAAAAACTTATAAGAACTTCAAATGAGGGAACTTCAGGTTGACCAATTATAACCAATATATAAATAGCTCTTCATATGGATGTAAAGAAGAGGAATACGAAAGAATTATAATTTTTAGAATTGTAATATTGGAGTTATCGTCGGAGAAATTTTTGTCGCATACACCCACACACACACACAGACTCACACACACCCACATAGACATCATCGTAAAACTAGTAAAATCGTATTCTACGAACCCTAAAACATGCTTATTAAAAACTCACCACCGAATTTTTTGACCAAAGACAATATCTTCCTTACCTAATGGTGACGGAAGGTAAAAATTAAGTCTTCACAATCCAAATCTTCTGTACCTAGTGATATCCATTGCTAATTTCTTTCTATTTGACAGTGACGCAGCTAACAAAGTTTTTTAGAGTCAGTCTTACAATCTTTGGTTAAAATTTTAACTGCCCGTTAACTAAACAAAACTGAAACGAAATGAACTGTCAAATGACAAATTTATAATTGCTATTAATAATCCGATTTAATATTGTTTATTTAACGGGCAGTCAAATTTAAACAGGAGATTGTAAGATTGGGCGTTAATATACACTACGCATGTGTAGTAAATTGGAATAACAACTATTGCCGAGCATAACGTCACTAACTACACTGCGTGCAAAACTAAATATATAAATGGAAAACGCTATTAGAATTATTGAGAATCCACTTCTTAGCGTATATTATTTAAAGAAATAATGACGAATATGTTTGTAAAGTTTCTCTGTCAGGGACAGGGATCCTGCGTTAATTAATTCTCAGTTCACGGGCGTCGCAACGTCGAGTAAGAAATGGGCACGAATCTCATTAGGGCCGCTCACCACGATGCTCATTTGTTACTTTCACTTTGTCTGCGTCGGTGAAATTTATCTCGTCAGCAACTCAGCCCTCAGCCATTTGAAAAATGGCGCGAATGGAGACGGAAACCGACCCAGGGGAGACTCACGTATGGTGGTATTCGTAACGATCAGCGCCACTCTTTATTACAGACTTAAAATATACGAAAAAATGCCGCAGAGGAAATCCGTAAGGAAAATTTTCAGCGTTGTAGAAAAATAAGAAGAACATGATATAGTGGATATCTGGATTTCGGAAGCTACCAGTATGGAATCTCGGAAACTATAAAAGATATGAGATACTACATATTTCGATACACTTTTGGGAGGTCATTTCAGGTCCTGGATTCAAAATTCAATGAATTCCATGATTTTTTTTTATTTTTACAAAAATCTTTCTTCAGTATTAAATATTTGAATCTGAAAGTTATAAAAAATCTTCTTTTTTCATATCCCTGATACCCGTGGTCTGGTGTGGAATTTTCCATTTCTTCCACTTTTTAATCTTTATTATTTCCGTCACCTTTAGGTAAGGAAGGTATTGTCTTTGGTCAAAAAATTCGGTTGTGAGTTTTTAATGAATAAGCACGTTTTAGGGTCCCTACAATACGAATTTACTATTTTTAAGATGATGTCTGTATGTATGTATGTATGTGTGTGTGTGTGTGTGCCCGTGTATGTGTGTCCGTGTGTGACAAATTTTTCTCCGACGATAACTTCAATACTACAATTCTAAAAATTATAATTCATTCGTATTCCTCTTCTGTACATTCCTATGAAGAGTTGATTAGATTTTGGTTATAATTGATCCACCGGAAGTACCCTTATTTGAAGTTTTTAACAGTTTTTCTTAAAAAAACGAAGTTAAATATTATTTTTTGACATTTTGTTATTATATTTATTAAAGAAAATACTCTTCTCAATATCGTTTGATTATACATTTTCCTCCATATTCAATAGATGTAGAGTTAAAGCATTATAAAGAAATTAATTTTCAAAAATTAGTCAGCTTTGCTATTTATCATGGAAACAGCTGCTCATTCAAAAAATGACAGATGTCTGTTGCAAGTGCAAAACCAAATATGGAAAGTATGAGATCAAAAATTAGTATGTCATAGTGTTCCTCGCAAGTGACATGCAGTGAAAAGCTAAAGAAGATGGAAGGACTGTATCGCAGAAGACTTGAGAAAGGAAGGACTGTGTGAAAAAGATGCGTTGGACAGGAATGAGTGGAAGAGAAGAGGAAACAGCGACCCCTAATAAAATAGGGGAAAGCTGAAGCAGAAAGAAATGTGTCAAGTGCATTTTATGTAGTGTTTGTTTATGTCATAATTTTATTGGATTTATAGAACTTTTCAAATGAACTTTTGGTATGGAATTTGTAAAAACTAGTATGTGTTCGTGTTCGATTTTACATGGTATTATATAGAACCTGTTCCACGGTACTTTTGGTATGGGATTTGTACAAAATACATCGAATTGACGGAAGGACTTGTGCTGGCCACAACAGATTTTTTTATATACTTCCATCTTCTACTACAGCTAATCGTCTCCAAACTATTATGATATATCCACCAAATTTACAGGGAAGCCGAAAAAATGAATCCAGTTATTTTATCGCCACACCTCGTACAGTGTATAGAAAAATATTTCAAATAAAAAAGCTAAAGCCAATGAATTCAACGAGAAAATACTTTCATTAATGAAAATATAGAATAATTTTATATTCTGATTGTGGATGTAGCTCCTTAATCACGTTGAAATTTAATCAAAAAGAAAAATTCAAATTAGAAATCCCCCCGAGTTAATCGAATTGAAACAGCGAATAGAAAGAAGCTGGAGAATATGATTTTGCGTATTCGGGAACTGTTCCGTTTCGCATTATATCCTAACTCGATTTGAAGACGGTGGTGCGAAAAGGGTCTTTTATTGACAAGTCAGTGCGTCCGTACCCTTCGCACAAACTCCACTGTCTTCCTATATTTTGTTTTTATGTTCTCTGTTCTGGAACATATTTCGCCTTTTCAATTTAACTAATGTATAACACCCGGCGCCATCTCAACGCGAGAAAGAACCTTTCAGATCAAATTTAGTAGAGAAAGTTTTTCTATCGCCAATCAACAGCACGAAAACATAATAATCGAATATTTATTTATAAGGGATTTATATTCCCGGACTAGGCATGAAAAGAAAAGATTAGACCAGCAACAAAGATTTATTTTGACCTCCTGCTACCCTTGGTAAGGGAGGTATAGGGATCGTGCTAAAAATCACATATCGAGATTTTAGTAAATGACCACGTTTTAAGGCATATCTTGGTGTCAATAAATCCACATTACGTTGAAAATTTACTAAGTACTATCCTCCCAAAAACCGCCCGGTTTCCATATGTGTCACCCTGTATTATTATACTGATGATTATTATAATATTACTGTAATTTTCCAACTCATGTGTTACAATATAGATATTTCCGTAATAAATTATTCATCTAACATTCTAACAGTTCAAAGATTAATGAATTAAAATAATCAGCACGGAATTTGAACTATAAGCAATATAGTCGTTATCGGTATTTCTGTGAACATTAGCTGAAATGATGTCTGTGCACATTCAAAAATTATAAACAAAAATTTATATTATCAAACAGACACAATGTAAGTGTTATGATAAGAAATACTGACAGGCTAACGTCAATTCATATAGGCACTGGTCAGGTATTAATTAACAAAAGATTGATTTATACAAATAAAAACAGTGTGTTCAAAAAAAAAGAAACTATCTTGGAGTAGGCTGTGAACAGAGAAACTTATGTCTGATCATTATCCCCTACTAGAGTCTTTAAAGAAAAATAAAGATCAATTTTTTTGGTCATAATGTAACTTTTAAGTTATTTCAATCATATATTATGCAATATTTCTCAAAAATATTAAACTTTTCATTCATAATTTTGGTAATAAAGTTTCGCGGCACCAAAATGTGAATTATAAATAATATCGTATTCATTGTTTTCTTTTTTATTTTGTCGCTCTATACATAGGTTTGTGAAATGTCAAATAGAGGTCGTATGTGTCAAAAGTAACCAAACATGTTATCAAGTCAAGTTCCTTCTTGGTTATTTGAGTGTTTGATCATTGTTAACAGGTAAACTTACAAATTTATTATAATGGTGTGTTTAAAAATGTATTAAAGACACTTATAAGCAAAAATGGTTGTGACATATTGAATAGTAGTTTCAGATTTAGCCACTGGAGGGTAGTATTGCCTCATTGCGGTGACGCCACACGAGAAAATTTAAATATTTAAAAATTCATAGTTAATATTATGTACTTGTGGAAGGTAAAATATGACCTTACATTAATAACTTTGCTTACATTTTCAGAAAAAAAAAAAAAAATGTTGAAAGACCCCATTCAAAAGTCAAGTTGTCAAGTCAAAATTGATATTGAAATGCAATTTTAAGAAAAAATAAAAATTCATGCAGTATATTGCCATTCGCCGTTTTCTAATTTATTTCCATTTCTAAAATAAGATTTAAGCAGAAAAGCTTTTATTTCTTAAATAACATTTTTAAAATGACATTCAATTAAATACTTTTAAATTAAAACATATGTTTCTTAGTTCAAAGCGTACTCCGAGTAGTTTCTTTTTAACACACTGTATATCGGCGTATTACCCATTGTTGGTTGTACCAATCTGCTTTGTACTCAGATATTGGTAATGATAATGACAAATTCACTAAATCGTCCTTCAAAGTAATAATAAAAATAAGAAAAGTAAACGTAATTAATGTTGTGTTCTTATCGTAAAACAAATTTAATTTAGTTTACATTGATCAAGTCTCCTTTCTATCTTGATCATTCGTTAGTGCATAAAGTTGCGTTCCACGGTCGGTAAGATAGTGCGCGATAATCTTATCAACGCGTCGGATGCTGTAATGAGAGTTTACCTATCGTCTAGACACTCTGACACCAGATTTAGGTTTTCAAATGTAAACAGCCCGTTCTTACTTACGTATTACGTACTAGACAGTGGTTTTGTCATGTGTTATAAATACACGTAAATATTTACACTTCATGTTATAGTTTGATTACAAGATCAACATTATATAATGCATCGTTATATAATAATAATAATTAGCACACAACAAGATGTAGATAAGTAGGAAGCACAAAATTTTATATAGAGACATGCATACGATAAAATTGATAGTGGTCACCGACATTATACCGATATAAATTTATATTTTGATTAACGTAAATATGATCCTACGGATTCATAATCATAAATTTCGGTCTCATAAATACATTCGTTTAAACATTAAACTGAATGTTTCACAAACGAATGTACACTCCAAGAAATTCTGTTTATAATAAAAACTAAAATAGGTTTATACCACACCAAGTTGTGTAAATTTAACCACTTACAAATTTGGCTGAAGTGGTTCAAAATTGCAAAATAGCACCAACTAATGTATTTTGAAATGTTCTCTAAAAATAACAAAATAAAGAGAAAGATGCAAGCTGTTTCCATAATTACTAGAGACGAAGAGTTGAAGAGTGCCGAATTTGGGCCGTTATGTTCAAAGATCTCATTTATACAACGCATTTTACATAAAATAGAAAACACATTTACACAAATTTTTGTATTTCACTATAAATTTTAATTTGTTCATTTAATACACAAAACACAGAAATATACATCCGAACACTTCCAAATATCACAACAAACTAACTACTGTACGATTTTTAACTTGTTTCATTCATTATGAACACGACATCACTGATCAGAGTGTAGACTGAATTTTTTTAAATTTATTATTATAAATAGTATAAAATTATTATAAATAATTTAACACTATAATTTTTACTACATTTTATTCATTACAATTAGCAAATTTTACAAAATTTAGTGTTGATTTTCAGCTATAATATCCCGAGGACATTGATAATTACGAAATAATTTTATTGCAGTTACCGAAAGCGCGTTGCTTGGTAACAGCCCGACGCCGAAGGCGGAGGTGGTGTTACCTAAAAGCAACGTGCTTGAGGAAGTGTGATAAAATTATAAGTATTTATCAATGATCGACGGGTATTCGGTGAGAAATTTTTTTGCAGTTTTAACATTAAATTTGCCTAAAATTTGTATTTGACAAAATTTTGTGTCTAACATAGTCCAGTAGATGTCACTAGTTGCTATGAACGTGAATGTGGCTATGAATATGTTCAGTGTGAAGTGTGCAATGAGAATGAGCCATCTTTGAGTGAGACCAAAGAGAAGAAGATAAGACTTACAAAAGTCCATAAATATTCTCCACATTTAGTTTTTTTTGTGTTTTCTTCTATAATTTTGTTGATTAAATCATCATTATCATTGACAGCGTGAAAATGACATTTTTAAATAAAAACAATTAATTACATGTCAAAAACTGTTTATTACTTAGCAACTTAATGACATAAGTGATAATTGTCTTAGGATAATTATCAGTGTAAGTTTGTTTTGATTGGTTACTTTCGCACACGTGGTCAGCAATAAAGAACTTCAATTGGATAATTTTTTAACCAAAAAATTTTCACACTAATATATTTCACTACTTACCAAATCGGTTTTTACACGGCTAAAATTTCTTACGAGTTATTTATATCTGAGCATGAATTTACCGTTATGGATCTGACAGATATTACTTGTTGTTGTACATTATATAAATTAAAAATCTCTGAATCTTAAAATTCAGGTATATTGACATTGGTTGTTCTTGTATTAAGCCTCAGATTTACTTGGACTAATAACCGACAGTTTATAAAAATAAACCATTTACATTTATAGAAACTGTATAATTTTCGTATCTTGTCGTTGGATTTGTAACGAACAATAATAGTACAAAATCTTTTATTATTTATTATTCTTGTTGATCCCAAATTACATGACATTGGTTGTTATTGTATTAAATAGTATAGTTATTTACTTATCAAGGCAGGGAAGGTCGTCTATTCATGACGAATATGGAGAAATAACCATAATAAGTCATGAAAAGTAACTTTAATGATGAGATAAGTATTCATTTTTTTCTGAAATCGTATAAGAATTCAAAATTACTGAATGGTGCAAATAACTTATTTTCATTTAACAAGTAAATAACCTAAAACTTAAGGAATCATATTTAAAATTAAGAATTTAAAACAAATGTATACTGGATATCATAATTTTTAATTTTATAATATGAATATTAAAACGTAAAATGTGTTTGTGAAAATAAATATGGAAACGTTGCATTTTACATTCAATTTCCCTTTTACCAATAGTGTTAACATACATAACTCGAGCTTCGAAAATATACAGTTTGTGTACTCGATGTGTTACATAAAAACATTTTGTTCTTTCAACTGTATATTCGATTATTTTCGAACCTCTTGTTGTATAACTATTAATAATATATATTAAAATGAAAAGAAAATCTGTATCATAATGATAATCTGCATCGAAATGAATATCTGTATCATAATGAGTGTCAATAAAGTACAGATGATATGTATATACTTAATAAGTATATTAAACCATAAGTGTAGAAAATATTTTTATATAATTTTTAAACGAGGAAACGAGATTTTCAAATAATTTTGGAATATAAATTAGTGTAATATTTAAATATTAGCTCAGAAATGAAGTACATAACTGTTAGTTATTGCTAATGTTGTTGTTAATGTTAATGTTATATGTATTAATACGTTTTGAATGCTTGTAAAGAACTTGGTAATATTTTACCTTGTTTTAGAGTTCGAAGTTTGCAATACTATTATCCCAAGAACAGCAGAAAAGTATATCATTTTACCTGTAACAACAAAAAAAATATAATTAGTTTAACAATTCAATAAAATGTCTATAAAGTATCAAAGTCTGTAGTTCACTAATTATAATTTCAGTGAATTGCTAATAAACGATGAATAAGTAATAATAAATTTTATCAAAATAAAAATAAAGTTGTCTCATTTTCAGCAAATAAGATAATTAGGAAGACTTTATAATATTTACACTCAAAGATATAGTTGAAAATAAACAGAATTATATCTAATTACACAAAATCCTTAAAGAGAAGTTTTTCAGCTCCAAACTTTTTTTCAAACTAAATAAAAACAGTCCAGAGAAATGTAAACAGCATTAATAATTAATTGCTACTCTAAAAGTCTAAACCCCAGTTCAAAGATGATAGTTTACATAGAAGTTGGTGAAATATATTATAAAATCTCTTTAAACTTACTAAAAACTACACACCGCTGAATTTACACAGCAAAATGATATTTGCTTCTTGGAAAATTACTTTTTAATCTAAGATGGAATATGAGTTTTTAGAACCATGTACGTAAAATAACGGAAGAGTAAAAAATTCATGCGTATCCTATAAGGAAAGCTATTATTTGAGCTACGTTAACCATAGATTACATCTTTCTAACTACTGCATTCTAAAATTGTTACTTCTCTGAAGAATGCTATATTTTATTTTTTAACAAGAATTTTTTATGACACTAATGTACAATGTATAATTCGTTGCCGTCTATGGACAGAATAATAGAATTACGACAACAATTCTCTCGGGTTTAATTACCTACAAAACGAAGTACAATAGCGAACTTTATGTGAAACAATGTGTAATAAATTATTAGAAAAACACTCGCCATGTTTCACAAAATTTCAGCATATGAATTAACCTCTCGGTTATTTTTCAGATGTTGGCCGAGCCCAGTTAGTAACCACAGACGCGTTTCGCTCTTATTAGAGCTCATCAGTATGATGTAACTGAAGTCTCCAATTTTCAAATGACTCAAAGTGACTCCAGTCGTGCTTTCTCCACGATAATTTTAAAAGCCCGTAAGGTAACGCCTGGTAAACGCCCTCAACGATAGAAATATACATAAAAATCACGAAAATCACAATTTTTGTTGAAATCTCAAAAAAAATTTACAATCCCATATTTTATCTCTCCCTAAAAGAGGTATTGGATTCATGATAAAAATTACATATCCAGATTTTAGTGAATAAGCACTTTTTAGGTCCCTAGAATCCAATTTCAACATGTTTGCAATGTATATCTGTGTGTGTGCGTGCGTGCGTGTATGTATGTGTGTGTGAGAGAAGAGGTGTGTATATGTTGGAGGGACGGTTTCCCAAATTTTAAAAGAATAAAGACCAATTTAACTACGTATTCCATAATCAGACATTAATGGGAATAGCCAAAAAGGTTTTGGTAACAACTGGACCACCTGAAGTAGTAGTTACTTAAAAAAATCTTTTAAAATTATTTTTTTTGGAAATTTATGTTATTAATGCATATTTGTCGGTGTAAAAAAATTTACAAGCGTCAGGGATAAAAACTGGAAAGAGCACAGAACCGAATACAAGAGAAGCCATGAGTCTACACGGCCTGAAGAGCTAAGTATTATTATTATTATTATTATTATTATTATTATATTGCATATACACATCAGAAATATCGCTAATCTCGTTCATGAATTTGAAGCACCTTGAACATTTAGAAAAGTAGGAGGACACTTATTTATAGAATGAATTAAAAAATATAAAAAATATATTAACAGATGTACAGTAAAATTTTTGAAAGAAGTCCGATCAAGGCCATCCACGAATTGTATCTATGAATTAAGATTTTGTGCTGTCAAATTTAATAGTGTCTTTTACTTAGTTTTTTTGAGGGTACATAATATTTTGTGTACCTCATAAAAACTATGTAAACGACACTACTAAATTTGACAGCATAAAATCTTAATTCATAGATGCAATTCGTAGATGGCCTTGATCGGACTTCTTTCAAAAATTTTACTATAATTAGAATTTTTGTGTGTGTACAATATATACAATATGTAATTATACAGGGTGTTCCATTTAAGTGTGCCACCATTGCTATCTCGAGAACTATAAGAGCTACGAGGTTGGTTAAATTAGCAAAGAACCACCATTTTACAAGACTATTACAATGAGCAAATCATATTTTTTTTTCGACTAGTGGTTCCCAAAATACGGGACACAACTTTCTTATTTTAAATAAGAACATTTTTTAATTAAACGATATAAACATATCATATACTAATATAACAAAATAACTGAGAAAAATGCATGTTAAATTTATGTGTATTTCATTTATATCTGGTTGAAACAAGAGTGCTATGGATAGAAAACAATTGGACATATTATTCTGTCTAAGATTGTTTCATTATTTGTTGTTAAATTTTATGTTTTTAAGCTGTCAGTTTTAAGAAGAAAATGAATAATTTTACTCACGATTTGTTTATTTTTCAATTGTTTTCTATCCATAGCACTCTTGTTTCAGCCAGATATAAATGAAATACACATAAATTTAACATGCATTTTTCTCAGTTATTTTGTTATATTAGTATATGATATGTTTATATCGTTGAATTCAGAAAAAATACTCTATTGAATAAACTAAAAAAATTTTAAATTAAATTAAATTTAAAATAAGAAAATTGTGTCCCGTATTTTGAGAACCACACTGGTCGAAAAATTTTTTTTTTTGCTCATTGTAATAGTTTTGTAAAATGGTGGTTCTTTGCTAATTTAACCAATCTTGTAGCTCTTATAGTTCTCGAGATAGCAATG
Organism: Ophonus ardosiacus; assembly: GCA_943142095.1. Lineage (NCBI taxonomy): Eukaryota > Metazoa > Arthropoda > Insecta > Coleoptera > Carabidae > Ophonus > Ophonus ardosiacus. The sequence goes on along the minus strand of OW964825.1, from coordinate 49,685,250 downwards.
GTGGCACACTTAAATGGAACACCTGTATATACTAATATGGAAATGGCAAGAAATCTTGTGCTGGCCGCAACAGATTTTTTTATATACTTCTTCACGCGCTGATTCCAAATTTTGAAACCGCAGATCGATATTTCTTTTAGTTCCCGAGATATTTGCATTCAAAGTTACACACTAAACATGCCCAATTTTGGGTCACAGAGTCATAACCCAAAAGTGGGTACACAATATAACCATTCAAGTGTATGGAAAACCTACGTAAGTACTTAACTACAACTTTCATTCTTTTTTTAACAACTGGTTAAAAGTATGAAAATGTCTGAAATATGAAAAAATGCAAGGGGTATACTTTTTTTGGCCAAAAAAATGGCGATGGACTAAGTAAGCAAATAAATTTTTGTTACAATTTATTTTCTCACGGTTTCTAGGCCGTTGTCCGAACCGTTGTTCTTTAATTTGTTATTATTGCTACTGCAGCAATTAACAAAAACATGTTCTGTTATTACAGTAACAAGCTGCAATGTTCAACACTTGTACCTAATTTACTATAGTGTGTAAATCTTTCTAAAAAAGGACATTTAATTAAAGGTGAAAATAAACAACCCAATCTTGAAAATTTGTGACCAGCTGTAGTGACGTAATTAAGTCTGGGGCTTCTAAATCGCACACTAAATAATAGCGAATGCTGGTGAATCCCGCACTAATCATTAATTTGCAGTCTAGTTTGATTTACGATTCATTTCCACCGCTAGGCGCTCAACGCCGCAGTGTAAACTTGCATCGTTGTTATAATTTGAATTTTGATAAAATTACACGTAGATTCATTAGCAGCCTGCTTCATTTGCACGCTAAATTGAAATTTGGCCTAACTTTATTGTTATTGTTGCGCCGACACTAAACGCAATGACAATCGTATAACATAAGCCGGAATTGAAGCAATGAATTGTAGAGCAGAGAGATAGAACTATGGAGAATCATAAACTGGAGAGAGATAATGCAAACATTTGCTGTAATGGCCCTACGCAGAATTATTAATAAGTATATCTTACACACATTTTCAAGGAATACTCCATTGATTTTTCAAAGGGATAATCGATATGACATCTGGTGACTAAATTTTAAACTAGTGCATGACGGTAGGCGCGAGCAAATACAACATATGTTAGCATACATTTTTTAAAAGTATTTCTTTTATACGAAAATGAATGTTGCAAAACGCCGTAATAGCAATATTATGTGTTGCGTATAGGAGTGTCATTCGCTTATGAGTAGGGAAACTCATTTAAGTTTCCATATTTTTCCAAAAATAGGTAAAAATAAAGTGACTATAACTACAAATGCAAGCATTCAACAAACATTGGATAGATTTCAAGCTTGGAAGTATGTTTTACGTTCTGGAAAACAAATTTCCAAGTATATAAGAGTATGTTCCAGACATTTTAAAGACAGTGGCTGGTAGCACAAGCCTTGTTTTAACTAAAACACTGTTTTAAAAAATATCAAATTCAAATTTCAATATTTAATTTCACCCTTATGCGTATAGAACGATTTTTTTTTTTAAATATATGTTTGAATATAAACTATGTTCTGATTTAAAATTATATTTTGATAAATTTGATATTATTTATTTTTATTATTAAATAATAAAATTTGACATTTCTTAAAACAGCGTTTTAGTTAAAAGGTATTATTATTAATAATTATATTTGAAACATATTATTTATGATTATTTAAATTTTTAGAAATTCCTTCTCAACGGAGAAATTAAAAAAATGCTGTGCCATATTTGTGACGACAGAGCACTTGCTTGAAGACAGAGTGGTATTACATTTATAATTTCTCGATAACTATCGGTAATTCCACATAATATAATGTGATTCGCATTCAGAACTTTTTCGCCTGTTTACAAGATTAATATTTTAAATAAAGTTGTAAATAAACATTATATACAATCATACCTTCAACAATATTCCTAGAATGATCAGTAGCCTTTAGAAAGTCAAATATTTGAACAATACTTAGATTCATTTTCAAGAAACACAAGCAAAATTGTATCATATGATAGTGACAGATTGTACACCTACCGTCATGCATCCGCCATATTGAAAATGCTTGCAGCGCCTCTATCGGTTATTTCAGTTGAGAATAGCTAAATTGCGACTGACATCACGCATACTATATTTCAAAGCCTACTATGTTAGGGACAATAAATATTGTACAACCCCCGTATTTATTACATTTTGACCCGTCCAAGTACGAATTTTAGGTTCTGCGCATACAAGGTCAGTCACAACTTAACTCGCGTTAGCCTTATCTGTAAACGGGGGTACAGTTTATTACTTAAAATTGGGACACACAATTTATGGGAAACTAAATTTTTAACAATAAGTTGCACCTACACTCTGTAGGACAAAACACATGTTTGATTTTGAGATAATCAAAGAATAAACTTTCTAGCTTCCTCATTTTCATAGATTTTTGCAACTTAATTTAACTCAAGATCTGTTTTAATATTAGAATATTATTTACTGGATGTTTAGAATTATAAAAATAAGTATTAATGAGTGATGGGGTCCTCCACCATAACAAAAAATTATAAAATGTACATTAAGTATTACTCAATAACTAGCGATTAAGATAGAAGAAACATTTTTTTTTAATAATTACTTTAAGAGATATTTGAAATTTGTTGTCAGTATCACTGTGACGTCACACTATTGCTATCTTTCTCTCGCAGCCTACTATAGTCTGGGGCGGAGCAAGAGAAAGATAGAAGTGCCGTCATGACTTCATGCTGACATTAAAAATCTTAAACTAATGACAATTAAGAAATTTTAATACTACGAATTGTTTCAAATTAAACGAGCTTTCATTTAAAATAATAAAAAAATCTGTTGTGGCCAGCACAAGACCTTCCGTCAATTCCAAGTATTTTGTACAAATCCCATACCAAAAGGTCCTTGGAACAGATTCTATATAATATCATGTAAAATCGAACACAAACACATACTATTTTTTTACAAATTCCATACCAAAAGTTCATTTAAAAAAGTTCTATAAATCCAATTAAATTATAACATAAACTACACTAAGTAATGTCCTGCCGTCCTTTCTCTGCGTGTCACTTGCGAGCAACACTATGACATACCAATTTTAGATCCTATACTTTTTTTCCATATTTGGTTTTGCACTTGAAACTGACATCTGTCAATTAAATTTTTTTGAATAATTATGTCAGCTGTTTCCATGATAAATAGCAAAGCTGACTAATTTTTGAAAATTAATTTCTTTATAATGCTTTAACTCTACATCTATTGAATATGAAGGAAAATAAATAATCAAACCATATAGAGAAGAGTATTTTCTTTAATAAATATAATAACAAAATGTCAAAAAATAATATTTAACTGCGTTTTTTTTAAGAAAAACTGTTAAAAACTTCAAATAAGGGTACTTCCGGTGGATCAATTATAACCAAAATCTAATCAACTCTTCATATGGATGTACAGAAGAGGAATACGAAAGAATTATAATTTTTAGAATTGTAGTATTGGAGTTATCGTCGGAGAAAAAATTGTCACACAAGGACACACATACACACACACATACATACATACATACATACATACATACATACATACATACATACATACATACATACATACAGACATCATCTTAAAAATAGTAAATTCGTATTGTAGGGACCCTAAAACGTGCTTATTCATTAAAAACTCACTACAGAATTTTTTGACCAAAGACAATACCTTCCTTAGTGAAAGGTGACGGAAGGTAAAAAATTAGAGTGGAGGACCCCATTTCTGCGAAGAGGCGAAGAGAACGAATAAACTTCGGAACACATTACATGTGTAAAGCAGATTCAATCATTGCGGCAAAGGACTCCTGGAGGAGTAAATAGTTTAATGAAAATTCTGGTACGGCTTTCAGAAAACTAAATTAGAGCTATATAGATCGAACTTTCAGTGAAAAAAAACTTCGTCGTGCTGCGAACCGGAAGTGGGTAAAAGAGGAAGTCCCTCTTCTTCATAAAGCGTTCAAACACTCTGTGTCCTCGTCCTCATCCTCTTCTTCATCATCCTCCTCCACCATGAGAAAGTTTGGGAATTATGTGTCCAAGTTTTACGAGTAAACTTTATGTATGCCTCTCTCCAGAAATTAGTTAGCAAGTTGCCCTGTTTACAACCCACTTTCATGGTGTCCCTATCCTCTCTACTCGCATGTTATTATCACAGCAGGCGGTGACATGACAGCTGAGCAACGATGATTACTTTGTTACGTTAAGACAAGGTGATGAAATGTCACTTCTTGAAGAGAACAAGACAGTGGAAAAGTGTTATCTTTTAATAAAAGAATGTGTTCTTGACCTAATTTAAGAAAGTAAATATTTTTGAAGATGAAATTTTATCTAAATGTTTGCATACCATAAAAGTTTGAAACGAATTAGTTTTCTTTGAAATAGATTTAAACTAACTAGTATCAAAGTCCTTGAAGAATTTACTGTCACGTTTACAATGGTTATTATTGCCAAAGTATATTTTTTCTTGATATTATATTGGTTCAATGAAAGTCGATTCCTAAAGGTTCCTTTACGGTTAAATTTGGATTATTTTTGTACACACAAACTTATTTTGATATTTTTTTGTTGCATTAAACTAAGGATATACGAGCCCAGACAAAATAATTTGGCCGGTTTACATTTTCAATTAACAAAATATAAAACCTGAGCAAATTGTGAGAAATTTCTACAAATTTCTTTGGACTAGTTTAAAAATAGAGTTCAAACTTATAAAAACAGAATGTTATTTAAATATTGCGCCACTTAATTTTGGGTTACATCGCACATTTATTTTCAGGCACTGTATTCACAAACTGCACATTCCTCTGTTTAGAGTACTACCCCATATGTCTTACAAGGTAGGTTTTACCAGTTGCACGCGCTGGATTTTTGTGAAGTTTTTTTCGTATTGTGCTAAAAGTAAAAGATAAATCTGGACTACAAGATGGCCATTTAATTGCCGGTTGAAGTATCACCCATCATTTGGCCCACAGTTTTGTAAGTTTTAAGTATATAATTAAAGAAGTCGTAAGAACTTTGTTGAAATTTCTCACTAGTTGTGTAGGTTTTATAGTTTATTGAAAAAGTAAGCCAGCAAACTATTATATGAGCCTGGCTTCGTCCATATATCTAAAGCATAAAAAATTTATGTTTAATAGTAATTTACGTAACAAGACCTGAATATGATACTTTACATCCAGTTAAAGTAACACCCAGAACAAGCTTATTCCAGGGCGAGCCGTAGGTGAGCTTTGGAAGCTTATGAGCCCAGTAAAGACACTTTCAGTGAATAATAAATAAATAATTTGTCGCCATCTCTTGTAGAGATCGGAAAGTTACTTATAAATAATTTTTCAAGCTAGCTCTGTAAAGAAGGAATTTTTGGTCTAAAAAATGAGCAGAAACAATTCATTTTCTGGATGATCGCGAAAATTGTTATTGGTGATATGTGTTAAAAGCGAAGCAAAGTGATCCAAACCTTCGAATAAAATAAAAATCACTTTTTACGCGTATATCATACTATATTTTTCCTGTAAACACAATTTTTTCATTCGTCATTACGAAGGAAACAACTCACTTTTAACTCTCGTGTTAAAAGTAACAATAGATTTGTGTGAAAATCTGTTGTAACCAGCACAAGACCTTCCGTTAATTTAAATAATATAAATCCAATAAAATTATCACATGAATATACATTATGTAAACTTATACCGGGAGTTTATTTTATCAGTAAACATAGGGTATATCATTGCCATAGTTACGATACGAATGTTTGACAGCAATGTATTGAATTTTTGCCGAACACTTTGTATTTACAAAAACTGCTTCCCATGTTAAACGCCTACGTTTACTCATAAAATAAACGCTTCAATACATTGCTGTCAAACATTCATACCGTAACTATGGCAATGATATACCCTATGTTTACTGATAAAATAAACTCCCGGTATATACCTAAATAATCTAAAAATGCGTTCACTTACGCAACATTCTCTTTACAATCAAATAATATTACTACCAAGTTTATATCTCTACCCATTTTTGAATTATTGCCCCAACAGTCAATATACCCCACATTTAGATAAAAACTTCAAAATTTTCAAAAATCTATTTATTATGTATCTAGATACTTCTTAATGCACTGATTCCAAATTTTGAAACCGCAGGTCAATATCTCTTTTCGTGCTCGAGATATTTAGATTCAAAGTTTTACTCAAAACTGCCCATTTTTGGGTAATTACCCAAAAATGGGACGAGATATGAATTTGGCGACATCACCATTCGATTCTACGGGCAAAATTACATAAGTACACCAATTTTCAGAATTTTTGAACACTGCATACAATCTCTAAAGCAATATAACTGAAAATGGCCAAAAATCGCAAAAATCGTACGATTTTTTCAGATTTTGGCCATTTTCAGGAATTTTTAAGCTTTTATTCATAAAACATGAACCGGTGGGACAAAAATGATGAAAATTGCTATACTTATGTATTTTTGTCCGTAGAATCGAATGGTGATGTCGTCAAATTCATATCTCGACCCATTTTTGGGTTAATACCCAAAAATGGGCAGTTTTGAGCAAAACTTTAAATCTAAATATCTCGAGAACGAAACGAGATATCGACCTGCGGTTTCAAAATTTGGAATCAGCGCATTGAGAAGTATCTAGATACATAATAAATAGATTTTTAAAAATTTTGAAGTTTTTATCTAAATGTGGGGTATATTGACTTTTGGGGCAATAATTCAAAAATGAAGAGCATTTTCTTTAATATTTATAAACCATAAAATGTCAAAAATAATATCTACTGCGTTATTTTTTTTCAAGAAAAACTTCAAATTAGGGTACTTCTGGTGGATCAATTATAACCAAAATTTAATCAGCTCTTCATATGGATGTAAAGAAGAGGAATACGAAAGAATTAGCAGCCCGATTCATACAAAAGTTTAAGCTAATCCTCACTTTTGGATTAGCGAACTCTAATTCTGACAGTGTATATTTTAAAATATAGTCTAACCTATTCCTAGTATCTACTTTTATTGATAATATCATGAAAATTAAATTTTAAATACCGGAATAGAATAGAATTCACTAATCCAAAAATGAGGATTAGCTTAAACTTTTTTGTGAATCGGACTGTATAATTTTTAGAAATGTAGTAATGGAGTTATCGTCGGAGAAAAATTTGTCACACACGGACACACATACACACACACACACACACACACATACATACATACATACATACATACATACAGACAGACATGATCTTAAAAATAGTAAATTCGTATTCTAGGGACCATCAAACGTGCTTATTCATTTAAAACTCACCAACGAATTTTTTGACAAAAGACAATACCTTCCTTGCCTAAAGGTGACGGAAGGTAAAAAAGTATTTTATGTGAAGAGGGAGTGGACGAAACAGTGCTGCTCGGAGTTTTCCGGGGGCTTTCGGAAGCTTTTTAAGGCTTTCCGCAAACGACGTAGACTAGTGAAAGTGTCCCTAAAACGGAAATGGTTGGGTGGAAATTCTCTAAGCCAAATATTTTACTTGGAATTTTCCTCTTTATGACACTGCTCTTTAGAAACCAGAATTAAGAATGTTTTAACTTCTTCCTCAAGTAAATGGACAAATGTTAAATTGTAATGGGCTTGGTCTTAGTACACTATAAACTTCAAATGCTTTTTGTTGTCAAAACACTTCTTTGCATGATTACAATTCAGTCAACTAATGAAAATTTTGTTTAGAAGGAAATAAGTATCACATAAAATATAAAACAACTACATATGTAGAGATGCATTCGGGCAGGGCCGGGCCGGGCTTTGAGGTTTGAATCGACTCGGCCCGACAATAAAAATACAGGCCCGACTCGAAGATCGACTCGACAAAAAAATTAGTTAGCCCGGTTCGAAAATTGACTCGAAATCGGGCCGGGCCGGGCCAAAGCTCGAAATTGGGTGCTTCCGGCATTCCTAATGTTGATTTTTATGTTAAGGCGACATGTTTAACTTTTTTCGTGTCAAACTTATAAAAAAACCTTTACATTCTTATAACTTTCAACATTAGTTAACATAAGTAGTTAAAAAAGAGACCCTTCTAGTGTAAGTTTGTTATAAAAATTACAGACCTACGAGTATTTAACACTTTGTTTATCAAAGAATTTAAACAAATCTTATATAAAAAATATAATTACATAAGGTTTTTTATCTAACTTTGTTTCTGCTCAAAAATAGGACAAGAAATCATTATGGCAGGAACAAAAATCTTTTTTATTTAAGTATACGAGTAATAACAATAACTAATAATAGCAACATCACAATATAATTATTATGCTTTAATGAATAACCTTGAATTCTTGAAGTAAAATAATACATTTTTATTTATTAATATGTGAAGTGTGTTGTTATTAAATCATTTTGATCTTTTTTAACTTCATCCATTTTCATTAAAATATTAAGGAAACTGTGCATTTGCTTGAACTATAAGATTTTTCGGGCCGGCCCGAAAAGGTCGAATTTTCGGGCCGGGCCAAAATCAAAAGTCCGACTCGCCTCGATTTTTGAAAATGATTATCCCGATTCGGCCCGATAAAAAATATCTTCGGCCCGGCTCGATGATTGACTCGAAATCGAGGCGGGCTTCGGGCCGGGCCGGGCCAAAGCTCGAAATCGAGTGCATCTCTATACATATGGCTTGGTATTTTTAGTAACACAAAACTTATAACATAAGAACTATAATACTCATAGCAAAGGCCTTATTTTGTACAAAACTGTAAGTCTACAAATCTATTAATGATGAATGAAAGCTACCACTCTATGTAAAATTTTACATTACCTGAATTAACAAAAGCCGATGTTTTCGTCAGATTTTTACAGATTTACAGATCTGTAAATCTTGCAGTTTTTAAATTACAATATTGTTTCCAGACAGAAGGTGTTATGAATCCATTGTTAACAGATAAAGAGATATAAAACTTATAAAAATCTTTAGTGTAAATGAAATACTTTCATCTATTATTGTTTACATGTTATGGGAAAGAGAAAATATGTTATTGTTTAGTTTGCCCTGCTAAATATAGTCGTATCATATCAGTTTACGGGTGACAAGCGCTGATTTTTCTTCATTTTGTGTTTAGCGGCTATAAATATTTCCTCTGCACAAACAGAGATGACATTGCACTAGACTGCAATGCAATGCAGGTGCATTCCGCAACAATTAAACTTAATTCCAACACAATCTGGTCTAGTTATCTATTTAAATATGCTGTAAAAGTCCGCTATCTTAACAAGAGAGGATTTTTATGTCTGGAAGAACAGTTGAGTGCTTGAGATATGACCGTGAATTAGAATGAACTTTGACCTTTCATGTGTGCAAGCCCAGAGTGCTTTGATTTTTCTTTTTAAGTAATTGCAAACAAATTGTTATAAATAAAATGGAATTTTCCTTCCATTGATAAACAAATGCAGTACATGCATATGACCAAATATTATTTATGACTCTGACTCATAATCATATATAAATTTTCTATATTATATCGATATACTTTGTACCAACACCAATGTATCTTATGCAATAATTACAATAATTAATATTACATCAAATGTATCATCGTGACTATATGCCTTTGTTTCTGGTTGAGAATCTGGGGACCCTGGTTCGATGCCGACCGACGCCAAGATTATGGCTCAAAAGAACATTCTTAATACCAGAAAAGAGTGCCCTTGTGGTTAACTGTCAGTTAAATAAACAAAAATGAAATGAAATGAACTGTCAAATGACAAAAAGATCATTCTGTAGATAATCCGATTCAATATTTTTTATTTTATTTACAGTTAAAATTTTAACTAGAGGTTGAAAAACTGGTCCTAAAGCAGATTGGCACACCATCGTAATGACATATTTTTTTTTTTTCACTACTAGCCTAGGAACCCACTATTATTTACCTTTATTTGACATGAGAAAATGTTTTTCACTACTGCTTGCTTGTAACCATGGTAACCTAGGTCAAAAATAATTTATTATTAACCTAGGTCTATCATGCAAATTGTCACTTCTCAATCAAACTCAAGCCTCCAAATCCAAATATTATTTAACTCAGTAAACTCAAGAAAAGTATATAATTTAAATTTGCCGCTTAATTTTAAATTGACCTACGCTGCCGCCTCGCCTCGCCTGGCCACTGTGCTGTTTTGGTGAAAATGTAAAACATGTGTAGATGTAGGAATGAATAAATCACTATTTTTTTGTATTTGTACATACATTTCAATAGATTTATGTAAAATAATAATAAACTAATTACGCTGCTTTTGGTTTATACTAACCCATAATACAACAAGTAGTATAGATACTATTTATAGTTGGCTATAATAAAGGGTTATTTTTCTTGTTAATAGTTTCTCGCATAGAGGCGAAGTAATAAGGTTTCAGATAATAAGTTAATGATAAAATTTAATTATAAAATGATTACTTGACTCGCTTCTGGCGAGCTGCTGAAAGCAGTTTACTATCCTATTATTCCTACACCGTCTACAATCTAGAAGGATTTAATATTGCACCAGATGCATTGAAAGATTTCACAAAAAAATGTAATTGTTTTATACTATACAATGTTAATAAAATTACAGCATAAATTTTGTTATACAAGTAGCTTGTGGTACTATCTCTGACAGCTTTGAGAGCTGTATCATCATTTTATTATTATTATTATTATTAGTTGAGGTCTTTAAGCGCTAGTCACTTTTTTCACTGCGCCCTTTTCCTAGATATAGGCAACTCCAGATAAGTGCTGCACCACCTGGCGGACATTTTAAGAACTATTCAATCCAAAATTATTTGTTAAGGTGTAAATTCATATACATATTTTACTTTTTCGTGCCTCCGGAAGAATAATAACGCAAGTGCATTTTTTTAATTTTTTAATAAAATTCGCCAATAGAGTCAAATATACGTATTCTTTCTAAACGGACAAAGACCTAATGGTATTAAATCTTTATGGGGAAGATTTGTGTTGTTTTTTCATTTATTAGTGTTGTCAATTTCTCTAAGAAGTAGAACGATCAGTTGTGTTTTGAATCCTGATTCTGAAGTAAAGCTGATCTGTCGTTACTACAACGACGTCATTACCAATCCTTCTCAGTTACATACATTTAATCTGTATTAGCTAGGAAAAAAAAATTAAAAAATTTAATTTGAGATTTTTGCTAAATTGAAATTTTTGCACTCGGGTCATTGTTCTTCCAAATGTACGGTTTTATTAATGCAAATTGTGTTTTTTTAGTAAAAGAGATGACAGTACCAGGCATAATTAGTTAGCATAAGTGAAATATTTATGTGTTTTAACAGTGCGTTATACAAGTGCGTTATAATCAACATCACATACCACGCAAAATTGAAAGAGTATTTGAATTGAAAACTCAAAGGCGCAGTTTAAAATAATAATAGTGGTCGTTGCGTTGGTTTCCGAAAAACATAGATAGTACCTTTAGTTGCCTTTTTTACGATAATCAAGTACATTCTGTTTGGAATATGTACATCAATTTATCCAACGCATTTCTAAAACATGAGACAAAAGCAGAAGCACCAAAATATTTAAATTAGGACCATATTATAATAATCGAAGTAGATTATCATGCTTTATTTCTGGTACAATGAATTAATGTGGTTGATATATGTTTTCAGCGACCACTATTACCCGCTTTATACATACAAAGCATTTTTTTAACTTGCGCTTTTGTATTTTCAATTTTAAAAAAAATTCCTTCAATTTTGTGTGGTGATGGTTGTTTACAGACACAACAATTTTTTTCAAATCTTGCTTTTGTTTTTCGGTGAAACAACATAAAATAATGGAATCAGCATTGTAAACCTCCTCTCCTTCATAAATACATCGCGATCTTTTTTTCCCTAAATGTAATTTACAAAATATATCAATGGAAAACGAATAGCTTCTGTAACCTAGAAATTTGAAAGTAACAAAAGAATGATAATAATAAATTATTTGTGTAAGGCAGAGAAAAATGTATGTTAAAATAATAGTAATTTACGTAACAAGACCTGAAAGTGATACTTTACTGGGTGAGCAAGCATATTCCAGAGCGAGCCGTAGGCGAGCTTTGGAAGTTTGTGAGCCCAGTATAGACACTTTCAGGTCATGTTGGGTACAATATTTTTTTGCGATCCTGAAAAAAGAATAAAAAAGTATTATTATATTTTTTACTGCGAGCAAATAAGAAATAAATGAACAACTGATCTCCATGGAAACATTTAGCTTTACCGGTCCCGGGATCGGTAAAGTACTTTCCGATCCCTTATAGACAACTTTCCGCGCTAGCTCAGCAAAGAAGAACTTTCCGGTCTAAATAGTGATCAGAAAGAGCTCATTTTCTGGGCGATCGAGAAAAAAAGTCACTTACATATTTCCCGTAATCTTAACCAATATTCCTGGACTGAATAGTTCACGGAATGTACGCTGATGACGCAGCGATCTTAAATTGTTTTACCTATACAGTGTGTTTCGAAGTTTCTTCATCCCCTTCGCAGAATCGTCAGATACTGTTTCAGCTATACCAATCTTACATCATCGGTATTTCAGAGGAAAAGACCAGTAATGATATCTTTCATAATTTAAAGATCCTTTTTGTTGAAAGGCTAATACTTCTTTGTGTTTGTCATTATTATTAATGAAATCAGCACATAATATCAGGTTTGTACACCGAAAAATGGATAAGCCGTGATGATAGGTGTATATTATTTTAAGTTTTGTACTTCCATTGTTAAATGCGACTTAATGTACTGGTTTCTATGGGGATAAACAATATCTTAATTACAAACTAGGGCATTGATTATATTGGACCGGCATGAAGCTAGAAACCACTACTCCTAAGGGCCAATCTTACCATCTCTGGTTAAAATTTTAACTACCAGTTAAATAAACAAAACCGAAACGAAATGAACTGTCAAATAACAAATTTATAATTTCTGTCAATAATCCGATTTAATCGCCCTAATTCTGTAAGACAGTTGTTAAGACTTAACAATATTGCTATAGCAAATAACCAATAATAATAGCGAACACTTAATAAAAAATGAAAATGACAGCCTTTACATTTGTTTCTATTGCTCATAATTTTTGGCAACATTGCTAATAATTAACAACTTACTTACAGAATTGGGGTGATTATTGTTTATTTAACTGGTAGTTAAAATTTTAAACAGAGATGGCAATATTGGGCCTAAATCATTCAGCACGGGCTGTTAGACTGGACAGTTGTCATTTTGTAAAAATAACCTAAAAAGTGCATTTCTGTATTTCTGCTGTCTTATTTAGCAGTCGTAGAAAAAGTATAGTAGTTAATAAAACTTTTCATTTATTCAAGATAAAATTCATCATTCATGGCCAAGAAAAACAGATTAACCAAAAAAATAAATTACAAAAATTCTGGTGAGCAAATATTTTCCAACTATCTATATTTATAATGACTAAGCCATTGTCTTATTGAAATTATCAATTATTTCACAATATTTTTCACGATAAAATTGATCATTCATAATCCAGGGAAATTAATAAAACTATCGTCGGGCAATGACGCCCGGTTTAAGTAAACATTTACTCGAGGCGGTAAAAATTTGGCCGCTATCGGATTAAGTTATCATGCGTGCACTCATGTAAATCAGATAAGCAGGAACTGCAGGCCTAGCAACTCGGACCAGTGTAACCAAGGTCGGGGTCAGGAATGATAAGTGCAGGAAAAATCATAACCGTAAACGTCAGAAGGCTAGGTTCACATAGATACAAAATAGAATATGTAATAACAGGAAGTATAGAGCAAAGTGCAAGAATTAATAAATAAAAAACACTTTACTATGTTTGGACAGCCAAAGCGTGACGTCGTAGAAATGTTTCCAAACAAACGCACGTGGTATTTGGTGCTGTCAGTTGTCAGTAAAAGACGTTTGAGGATATTACTCTTAGATGTTCTCATTTGTTATACTTATTTTTAAATAAATTTGAGATATGGCAGTTGTTACATACGATTTATGCATTATCACTCCACACCAACTAACCCGACTTTTTGGGCACATTGCTGCCCCGCTCTTTCTACGTCATCTCTTAGGTAGTCCATTGGGCTTCCACTAGTGGCAGAATTCTGAACTAAACGTAAGGTACGTACGCTATAAACTACATCTACTAATATGTACAACACAGCTATGAACGACAAACTATTATAATGGGGTCCTCTACTCTATTTTTTTTTTTAAATTTTAAATGAAAGTTTGATTTTGAAGCAATTCGTAGTATTAAAAAGTCTTAATTGTCTATAATTTTACTGCATTTGATTTTTAATGTCAATATGACGTCACGCCGACACCCTTATCATTCTCTCGCTCTGCACCAGACTCTATAGTAGGCTGCGAGAGAAAGATAGCAATAGTGTGACGTCACAGTGACACTGGCAATAAATTTCGAATATCTCGTAAAGCAATGGGCTACTTGCGTACCTTTTTTTATTTAATATTTTTGAAGAGCAGGTAAAAACTTGCTATACATATTTTTTCTTTTGACAAAATTTTTATTAATTAGCCAGAAAAAAAATAATGAAATTTGATTATTTGAATTACCGCCATGTATGACGTACAATTACGCCGCACCAATGAATGGTCGTAAAGCCATAGCGTTTTTTTGTACGGGTAATGTAGATCTCCTGTTTGACGCTTCAACAATAGTTTGGAGGTTAGTATTTTAGTTTATCTTTTTGGTATAGATATTTTAAATTACATGTAACTACCTATGTGTTTATTTGTGAAGTAATTAATATATTTAAGAGACCAGAGAGTGAGAAAAATGAACTAACGTCAAATTCAAATTAAATCTTTCTCGCACGCCATGCCATCTATACGTTATATTTTTAAACATAGTTTCCTTCTCCTGTAGAATATAATGACGTCACAGAAAATTTTCTTTCTCAATTTATTAAAAAACAAATAATTTTTTTAAAATAATATTTATATTTTTATATATGTTTTCAACATAACATTACGTATATAGCGATAGAAATCGGATTTTCAGTACCACGCAAGTAGCCCATTATTAAAAAAATATTTTTATATCTTAATCTTTATTTACTGAGTAGTATTTTAAATATAAAGTGTATATTTTATTATTTTCTGTTATATGGAGGACCCCATTGAATTTAACCTACGTTTATACAGGGTGTTTCATAATATATGCGCAGGACTTCAGGATGTGATAGCTCGTCCAAAAATATGAAAAAAGTACTCTTGGTCATAAGCTCTAAAGTTGACCGTTTTCGAGAAAAATCAACTTTTATGTTGAAATCATGGTCAATTTTTTGAAATAATTTTTTGTTACTAATTAAACAAAATTTATTCAAACGTTAGAACAAGTAACAAAACCAAACGTTAACTTCACAATTGCAAAATTTGAATGCGTTGAAACAAGTTATGGTGTGGTATTCGGCGATCGGGATGTTTTTTTTTGATACAACCGCCTTGCTTCTGCCGAATTACCGCTCGCCATTCCGTAAAGGTAATGCATTTCGCACATTTCAGCGTTTGTGTAATTCATTTTTAATTTTGTAACACAAATTTACTTTTTGTAGGTACAAACAAATTGTTATTTTGACAGGAGGTAGCTTTTGTTTTAAAATTTAAAGCCTACTTGATAAAAAGAAAACTAACGGCGGACATTCCCAACAATTTATTTAACTGAGTATGATTTGTTGTTTTTATTTTTTTTTATTTTGCAATTATGCAGTTAACGTTTGGATTTGTTACTTGTTCTAACGTTTGAATAAATTTTGTTTAATTAGTAAAAAAAAAAATATTTCAATAAATTTACCATGTTTTTCAACATAAAAGTTGATTTTTCTCGAAAACGGTCAACTTTAGAGCTTATGACCAAGAGTACTTTTTTCATATTTTTGGACGAGCTATTACATCCTGAAGTCCTGCGCATATATTATGAAACACCCTGTATTATACTAGTATCATTGAATAGTGAATTTCATAATTCATTTACCTAAATAACACAATAACTTTTAGCACTTAAAACATGAAAAAAAATAAATATATTTATAAAACTATCACTAAAATTACAACTACGAGAAATTTAAACTAAACTCTACCGATATTTATAAGAAATTCTTAAATAAAACTCAAAATGACTTAAGAAACTAAGAAAATACTCTGACAGCAATGCTACTCTAGTGGAAGTGAACGAAAAGTGTACTTTTGGTCATAATTTTGACATTTCGTCGGCCGACTACTGGAATGTACCATGTCCACAAATATTACTTTCGAGAAAAACTGCTTCAAACATTTAAAATTTGATTGTAAACAATGGATAAAGAATACATATGTTTTTGTTTGAATATTTTCATTTTCCTTAACTTTGTACGAAAATTGTTATATTATAATTTTTAAATATTTTCGAAATATAAAAGGACCTAGTTGGACATGGTTCAAAATAACATAATAAATTTACACAAAAAAATCTAATAAGAGACTTTTTGTACCATGTCCACACGTTTTATTATTATTCTTACTGTAAGAATTATGAAATTTGATTGGCTCTGGACTTGATCCAAAACAATTCATAGTGTACGTCATTTTAAGGCACATGGTACAAAACTATAAGTCTGTTTAGAGTAAAAGAAGCACTGAATTTGATGTTCTTTCTACTGGTCATGGTACAAAAAAATACTAGGAAACCGAATTTGACTATATCTAATTTTTTTTCAAAAAGTGGAATCAGCCGACGATTTGCTGTCAGCGCCATCTGTTGATAATTTGGAAGCCCAATTGCGGAGCTACGAATATCAATTTTCCGTAA
The DNA here is from genome assembly GCA_943142095.1 of Ophonus ardosiacus. NCBI lineage: Eukaryota > Metazoa > Arthropoda > Insecta > Coleoptera > Carabidae > Ophonus > Ophonus ardosiacus. Next base: position 49,668,323 of record OW964825.1, on the reverse strand, counting down.
AAGCTAAGTCATTCCCATTTGTGGAAATAATCAGAAAATACACTAAGGTCTTTGATGAGGGTTGCGTACATGTTTATTTTATTTTTGAGAGGTTTGCGTGCATTTAAATATGAAAATGGAAAATTTGTAACAATTTCAGGTAATGGAAATTTGATTTGTTTGCCGCACATGTCACGAGCAGGTAGTTTTACAAACACAAAAAATGTAATCGTATTCGTACGAGAATACAGTATTTCATGCAATGCGCATATGTTAGTCGAGTTCAATAGCACTTCAAAAAACACATTCCTTCAAATGTTACATATTTCATTTCGATGAAGGACACTTACGTTTGAATACTACACTCGCAAGACAACGCACTTCTTTAACTCTAAAACAGATATGTGATGTAACACTTTGTATTTTTATTGAAAAATGATGAAAAAGTTTATTTTTAGAGAGAATATTTTCAATATTTATTTTATATATAAACATGGATTAATTTCTTTAAAATAATTTAAAATTGATATACTTATGTAATTTTATTCGCCTCATTTACAAAATTAAACTTCTTTTATCCAATTTTGATGAAAAAGTGCAAAATTTTCTATTTTTACTTCCTTGTACGAAGTAAAGGAAGTATTGTAATCGCGAAAAATTTCGGTTTCCAGTTTTCAACGGAAATATCCATTTTGACCATCCCTGAATCCATTTTGACTAATTTCGTCGTGACGTCTGTACGTACGTATCTCGCATAACTGAAAAACGGGAAGCCGTAGAAAGTTAAAATTTTCTATTTAGGACTGTTATAACATCTAGTTGTGCACCTCCCTTTTTGGTCATTACATAACTTTCGGAAGTGGTACTTTACTTGAAGCCTATAATAAATTTTAATGAAAAACTATATTAAAATATAATCCAAAACTTTTCAAATTTGGTATATAAGACTTTTAAATCAATGGGAATAACATACTAGATTTTAGTTAAAATGGTCTAACCGGAAGTGGTACTTTACTTGAAGCCTATAACAGATTTTAATGAAAAACTATATTAAAATATAATCCTAAACTTTTCAAATTTAGTATATAGTACTTTTATATCAATGGGAATAACTTAATAGATTTTGGTTAAAATAGTATAACCGGAAGTGATACTTTACTTGAAGCTGTTATCAGTTTTTCTTGAAAAAAATGTTGTTGTTTTGATTTTAATAATAAATGCTTCAAATAAAAGTTTTAGAGAATTAAATTCTGCGTCGAAAACATCAAGTATGATTAAATTAGCTCTTTGTATAAGCGACATTTGTAAATTTAAAAATTATGTACTGTTTGATTTCTGTAATTAATTACAGAATTAATGAACAAAAAATAAAGAATTTAATGTCAATGTCAAATTATGTCAAATACGTGCAATTTTATGATAGGTCTGTTATAATACATATTTTAATTATTAACAAAATATGTACATTCAGTGTAACTGGCGTACAAGGAAGTCATGTGGTGTCCACATCAGATATTTTCTACTCACATACGTGAAGTGAGTACTTCACGTTTCACGTATCCATTTTTACTTCCTTGTACGAAGTAAAGGAAGTATGTATTGTAATCGCGAAAATTTCAGTTTCCAGATTTCAACGGAAATATCCATTTTGACCATACCTGAATCCATTTTGACTAATTTCGGCGTGACGTCTGTACGTACGTACGTATCTCGCATAACTGAAAAACGGGAAGCCGTAGAAAGTTACAATTTTGTATTTAGGACTGTTATAACATCTAGTTGTGCATCTCCCTTTTTGGTCATTACATAACTTTCGAAAATGGTACTTTACTTGAAACCTATAATAGATTTTAATGAAAAACTATATTAAAATATAATCCAAAAGTTTTCAATTTTGGTACATAATACTTTTATATCAATGGGAATAACATAATAGAGTTTAGTTAAAATGGTCTACCCGGAAGTGGTACTTTACTTGAAGCATATAATAGATTTTAATGAAAAACTATATTAAAATATAATCCAAAAGTTTTCAAATTTGGTATATAGTACTCTTATATCAATCGGAATAACATAATAGATTTTGGTTAAAATAGTCTAACCGGAAGTGATACTTTACTTGACGATGTTATTAGTTTTTCTTGAATTCTGCGTCGAAAACATGATTAAGTTAGCTCATTGTAAAAGCGAGATATGTAAATTTAAATATTATGTACTTTTTGGTTTCTGTGATTAAGTTTGCCATGAATTAGGACAAAAAATAACAAAAAAATAAAGAATTTAATGTCAATGTTAAAATATGTCAAGTACGTGCAATTTTATAATTGGGTCTGTTATAATACATATTTTAATTATTAACAAAATATGTATAGTGTAACAGGCGTACAAGGAAATCATGTACTGTCCACATCAGATATTTATGTGTGAACTGTGAAGTTTGATTTTTTGTATATCATTAAAAAAAGTGTTACTTCACGCACAGTTCATTATTTTAAATATTACAAACTGAATTGTATTTTAATAAAACAAAGCTGTTAAACCCCCATCCGCTTTAATTTCATTTTATTTAGTTAATTATAATACAAATAATAACTAACGTAAATTATCGTCACTTTTTATTAATATCACAAACATTTTGTCGTTCTAATAACACGTAGCACGATATGATTTCTAAAATATTTCATTTTTTAATTTACCCGTAAAATGAACTAATAGGTACTTAGTTTAACCAAAAATTTAAGAAAAATTGAAAAAATAAACAAATTTAATACGTAAAATTGTTGGGTTTTCTTAAATAAAATGTCTAGAAGAATTACAGTAGTAATTTAGAATAAAAAGCGATGTTACCCAATATTGATAAATAACGTGATCGATTTGTGTCACTGTTAAAATTTTAATCTTCAGATTATATTTAAGATTGCGTAATGTTGAAAATCTTCATCTTAAATAAAATTAAAGATTTATTTAATTAATATTACAAACTCTATTAGTCAAGTCATGATAAATGAATTTTTATATGAATTTTAAATTTTGCATGACAAATTAGAGTAAAAATTATATTAATCATTTATAATTGTCTCCCTTTTTATATATTCTTCTTGAAATAGTCTGCGTTTTATATAGAGGGTAATAACTCAGCGGAAAAGCACCCTCCCCTCCACCACAATAAAACTGAATTGGGAGGTGTGAGAAATTCTCCTGGTACTCGTGCATTTCAACGAAGCACTCTGCCTCTCAGAACTCAATTTAAAAATCTCGCTACAGCCATTAAACCATCAATTTTCTTACTCAGCATGGTTTTATTACATGTTTTCTATAAACCTAAACTTATCTTATTTGACAGCGCGGCCATAAATTTTTAACTACGTATGTTGAACTTCAGAAAGGAGCGTAACAAAGGATATTTAAAAAAGGGATTTAAGTTAATTAGAAAGGAGAATATTTTAGTTTACCAAATATTAAAACTAAGTATTGATAAATCGCGGATCTAGAGTAACAAGATTGTAACTGCAAGAAATGAAATTTTAAGTCGCTATTATTTGAACACAATATTGTTTTTAAATTAACATTTATTAACTCTTATACTGAATTTAATTATATTATAAGAATTAGGATGAAAAATTACAGTGGTTTGTACTTCAAATTTTTCACAACTTCCAATGGATCAAAGTTCTATCTGCATATATTTTAAAAGAAAAATCTCAATACGACATATTTATTTTTATTAATGAAACATGAATAGTTATTTATTATGCAAGACTATAAAGAGATGCTTTATCGAGAAGTGGAAGGCTAGTGAACATTATACTTAAATATTGTAAGAAATTTAGCCAAGTTAGAAAATCACTCGGGCACAAGTTCCACACAATATTTTTTCTACAACTAAATTTAATTTAGAAAGAAGGTATAATAATATCAACAAAATTAACCTCTATTGACGTCTTGTCGAATGTTAAATTCGTTTCCTATATTTCATTTTAAATGGGACAGGCAAATACATTGCTGTCAATCAAATGTCAAGTAGCAACCATGGATATGATAAAGTCAATGTTTCACGTTAAAAAATACTCACAGTATTGGTAATAATGATTATATATTCGTACACAGTGTGCACTTGAAGCTGGTGCGAAGAGTATACCATAGGACTCACTTTTGTTACATTTTCTTTTACTAAAACCTAATAAATCTAAAATGAATAAATAAATATGAATGTAAATAAAAAGTCAATTCTAAATAAATCGTACAATCGAGATTTCGAATTTCTACTCTCGTCTCGAGCAAATCTCGAGGGCATTCTCGTCTCGAAATATCGAAACGAGAATAAGGTTAATCTGAAAAATGCGAGATTTCACGGCATTACTATGGAAGACGTTCTTTCACGAATCGATAAAGACTCTTTATCGTCTTGTATAATATATTATTTTATTTTGTAACTTTTTTTCTTCTTTACATTATGCATTATTATTATTTTTATAAAGTGTAGATAAAAATTCAAAGTGTAGATAAAAGTTAAAGGTATAGATAAAAATTACTTTATTCAATTTTGACGTTTTAAACTGTCATTATTAACTCCATAGCAACAACTATAAGTAACACTTTTTTCACATGTGAATTAAAAATATTTTTAAATCACTCTCACAAAATTTTAATTCACTCTGCAACAAAAAATGCATTTAAAAATAACATCAAGAACGAAAATAACACTCATCACATTATTTATTAGACATTATCAGCCCTTTTCATTATTTTTTACGACATAAATGACAGACAATAAAGCTTTTTTAAAATATATGACTTGACGTCTATCAGCGACGATTGTTATGCTCAGCCTACTAACGGATCAGTTTTTTATTTTGTCAAAATTAAATGTTATAATGGTTTTTATTATTATTTCGTCAAAATTGAATAAAATATTGTACAAACCACGTGAGCTAAGAATGTTATTCACTCGAAAAATTTAACTCACTCGCCCTTCGGGCTCGTGAGCTAAACTTTCTTCTCATAAGTAAACATTACCTTAGCTCACTTGGTGTGTAAATATCAATTATCTACTGTTAATGATAAATTGTTACTTTATTAACAAAAAATGAACGCATAATGCCTACTTTTAACATCAGGTATAAAATAAAATAATACATTTATGCACTGCAAATACTAATAATAATAATAATAATAATAATAATAAAACAAATTTAAAAAATAATTTCCCCATTATAAAAAAATCTAATTTATTATTAATATTGTTTTGGTATTGCTCAGCACTTATAGCCATAATTGTTTTCGAAGCATTCTGCTTCACGATGATAATTTCTAAATCTCTTTTTAGCTTCTTTGGCTCAGAAAATACTACTTTTAAAGTACGTCAATCTGTACTAATATTACTAATGTTGCGGGCAGAACTTTGTCCCTACAAGTTTGATTTAATTTTTGGCAGACAGAACTTTGTCTCTGAACTATCTCGAAAATGGATAACAATATCTAAAAACTAATATCAGAAAGAGATAGAATATGGTTGATAGAACCCAGCCTTACAAAAATCTCATTTTATCAAAAACTTGCAATTACAACCTTTTTATGCTGGACCCGCGAAATGTATTTTGTATATTTCAAGAAATTTGAGTCAGTTTTGCAATGTTGTGTAGTGTTCCTCTTTACCTATGAGTGTCACGATTCCAAAATTCTTGTTGGCAGTACAGTGACAGTCTGCAACTTAATTTCGACATGGGACAACAATAGATGTCGTTGCACCGAAGACCTGGGGGCGAATTAAAAGGCACAACAGGCTATTCACTCGAGACGTCACTGCACCAGTGTCAATTAAATTCATACGAAACGTCGTTGCTGTTGTTGTGGTCAGCATAACAACACAACAACCTATGCGTCATGCAAGAACATTATTTTGTTCATTTACCAATGGAACTTTTGGAACAAACAAAATTTGGCGTAATTGATGAAAAATGTGGCAGTGGCAGTGCGCAATATAAATGCATTTAAAATGCATTCACAACCCACTTGGAGCCTGTTGAATCATGCACATTTCTAATGAGCCTGTTTCACATTTTTTTAAAAGTATTTTAAATGAAAGTTGATGCAATATTAATAATTTATTGTTATTTTCGCAAATAATTAAATAAAAATATTGGCGCCAGAAATAGTAATGAAATACAACTCCCTCTACCTGTGACTTCGGAGTACATACAATAGGAAAACAGTTTACGTTATTTACATAAATAAAAGTACAATCGAATTCGCAAGGGGAATTTGAATTTGTTCGAATTAGAGGGAATTCGAACTAGAGAGAGTACAAGAAAATTAAATGAACATTTGTATAAATTACAAAGAGTATGTATATGCAATGGAAAACAGCGTTTAATCAGATAATATAACAAAAAAATCTGTTGAGGCCAGCACAAGACCTTCCGTCAATTCTATGGATTTTGTACAAATCCCATACCAAAAGGTCCTTGGAACAGATTCTATATAATATCATGTAAAAACACATACTATTTTTTACAAATTCCATACCCAAAGTTCATTTGAAAAGGTTCTATAAATCCAATAAAATTATAACATAAACTACACTAAGTAATGTCCTTCCATCTTCTCTTTGGCCTTTCTCTGCGTATCACTTGCGAGCAACACTATGACATACCAATTTTAGATCCTATACTTTTTTTGTCCATATTTGGTTTTGCACTTGCAACTGACATCTGTCAATTAAATTTTTTTGAATAATTATGTCAGCTGTTTCCAAGATAAACATCAAAGCTGACTAATTTTTGAAAATTAATTTCTTTATAATGCTTTAAATTTATATCTATTGAATATGAAGGAAAATGTATAATCAAACTGTATAGAGAAGAGTATTTTCTTTAATATATATAATAACAAAATGTCAAAAAATAATATTTAACTGCGTTTTTTCAAGAAAAACTGTTAAAAACTTCAAATAAGGGTACTTCCGGTGGATCAATTATAACCAAAATCTAATCAGCTCTTCATATGGATGTAGAGAAGAGGAATACGAAAGAATTATAATTTTTAGAATTGTAGTATTGGAGTTATCGTCGGAGAAAAATTTGTCACACACGGACACACACACGGACACACACACATACAGACATCATCTTAAAAATAGTAAATTCGTATTCTAGGGGCCCTAAAACGTGCTTATTCATTAAAAACTCACCAACGAATTTTTTGACCAAAGACAATACCTTCCTTTTACGGAAGGTAAAAATACATTTTTATTTTTTAGAAATATGAGATGTAAAAACATTATACCGAGTGTCCCAAACAAACCTATTTCAGTTATCTAAATATCTAAATTCGATGTATAGAGGCGAATTTCATTGAAATTGATGGCAAATGAACAAAATTTAATTCGATTAAAGGAAAGTTCGAATTTAAAAATTCGATTTAAAGAATATTTTTTTATTTATAAAAGCATATACAGTTGAACATGTCAAAAAAATAATTCGATTTAGAGAAAAATTCAAATTAAGACACTGTGTATAGTATGTCACAGTTTAAACTGTATGTCACATTGGCTCGTACCACGATCACGGTTCTAAGAGCGGTATTAGTAAAACCTTGACGACGACTTGACACATACTTCAGGGTTATAAACAAAAATCAATGATTCCACTATAATGATTAAACCGAAAATGTACTGACAGGCATATTCAATACATTTGGCTTCAATATTCTAAATAATTTATCTTAAAAACAAGTCCAGAGACAAATCATGAAAGCCAAATGTATTAAATATGCCTATCGGTACATTTTCGGTTTAATTAGTATAGTGGCATCACTGATTTTCTTTATAACCCTGAAGCATGTGTCAAATAGTTAGCACGGTTCTAGCTAACACCAATGTTAGAACCGTGATCGTGGTACGAGCCATTTTTTAGATCATCTGACTTACACAAATTTCATTATTTAATTGTAAAAAATCTACTGTATATTTCGTGATATTTTCAAATTTGAGGCTTTTTAAAGAAAAATATTTTTTTAAATTAAGTATTTCGAAGTCATAAAAATCCTTGTAATAGCCCTATTCAAATAACGCATGTTTTTTATTACACCTAAAAATTGCGATCTATCTTCTATCTGTGCATTAACGTCACAGCTACACAGGATTAATCGCAGAACTGCAGTGAACATAAAAAAAGATGTACGGTAGTACGGTTTTCTTGATCTATTTCTTTATAAATGCTCAACACAAAAACCTGACAAAGTCAAGAAGTTTGCCACCAATAGACACACAATTGTAATTTGCAAGAGCGCATCTTGCGGCAAAGCATAGAACTAAAGGTTGCTATGGTTACCACTACCAAACAAGGACCTGTCATCAGCCATAGACCTCTAGATTCCAGCCATCGTTTTAGTTGAATAATCGAATGATCTTCAATATTATCAAACAAAAAAAGTTGCCCCACGCATATCTTGTGGTTTTAAACTCATTTTTATTGAACACAACGAACAAATCACAAAGAATTAGGTTAACACTGAATGATAGATTTAAACATAATGACAGATAGAATCAGGGAGCGGGACGTAAGACAACGAGGGGAGGTTTGTTTGGAAGCATGATCTTCTTTCTCTCTCTTGCACTTGATGTCAATTATGTAAGTGTAAGCTATAACACAGGAACAGCTACTTTCGAGTTGGATGCATATCTGCTGAGCAGTTTCAGAGAATTATGCGTAGCGGGCTAATAATAATAAAAAAAAAAACAGTTGTCTGCAATAGAACATCTAATTTGTACGAATATAAAAAAACGGTAGTGTATGCAGTATTACATCTTAGATGTATATCAGCTGAATAAAAAAAAACGCCCTACATACACTTCAGTTTTTTTTTCTTTTTTCGTATTATCGAAGCTGTACTAAATTCTATATTTTGTACTTTTAGAAATAATGGTATTTCCTGTGATTGAAGTATGCAGTCACACATTTCAATTTGAGTCAGTGTGTCTGACATGGTTCTAAAACTGGGCATTGCGTGTGAAAATGATTGTATATATTAAATTCTCCTAGTGTTCACAATAGAATTACTTGTTCAATTAATGGACGAACGGGAGTTAATTACCGTAAAACTGCCAAATTTCACAGTCGAATTATATAGCATGTTACTAACACTACACGAAACCATTTGTACATACCGTTACGCCATTGTCAAATATTCACACACTACAAATAATTTTTTTATTGTCTTTTTGTTTCGAATTGCCCATAAAAATGCCAAAAAGAAGACACTTTTTTACTGGAATGACAAATATGCGAATTTTGATAGCCGTACCCTCAATCCATACAAGTTTATATAAAGTCGTACAAAATGTCCCCACGTTAACATTATCAATATATTTAGAAAAAATAGCAGTCTAAAACTAAATAAATTTAATTTTGTTTAATCCAGAATGAAAAGCATAATATTACGTTATTAAATATAAAAAATAAACAATTGATATAGCTATTTTATTTATATTATGGGTAAACAACGAAAGTCTCCGTACGATAACCAAAACATTTAAATAATAAGTTATTTATTTATGATTTATAAAGAAATATATTTTGATGGATATCCTTTGGGTTTTCCACCAGTAACTAAGCGACGAGTCATGATGGCCGGCTGCAGAAAAGTTCATCAATTCTTTTTTCAGTTAACGGACCATCCAAATGAACAAATTCGAATAAGTTTCCTTGTTCTTATGACATTTAATTCATTGCTGTCAAAAAATCGCGTTGCATTTATTCGTTTTGATGAACCGATGATTGACCAAGGAATACTACCATTCTTCTTTATTCTTATTTATTGTTAAAATCTTTTTTTATTTAATTGGTTTATATTCTTGTTTCTTTCAAGATGAGTGTGGGGATGATTAAGCTTATTTTTAATATTATACAACAGCCAGTCTTTTACAAGACGCGAATTATTTTTCGTATTTATCTCATGCATAAAATTTAAATTATCTGCTAAGCCCTATTTTTCGGCACTTTGCTTTAAATTTACTTTTAAAATATAGAGGAAATCTTTGCTATCCATACTAATTTTCGTAATTCCGCTAACTAAATATACCCTCAAAATATAATGTAGTCACAGGCGTATTTAACTGTAACTTTTAAATGCCTTAAATTTTCTACTTTTAATTCTTTATTAAGTTTTCTGGAAACGTAAAGTAAGTTTAATACATACGGGTTCGATAGAAGGCAAAAAATTTGGAGAAAACCTAAAATGAAATCGGGATACTGGCTTCACGAGAACTTTGAAATTGCTTCCCCAGATTTACAGCAGAGGCTGAATGCTGTCGAAGCTGTAAATCTGTGTTTAGTACAATATTAAATATATTTTAAATTTTAAAATTAATATTAATTTAGTGATTATTTTTAATACCTATTTTGAAGGTTATCGTCATTGCTACGCGTTTGTTGTACGGTCACTATGCTTTTATTGAACAGTTGCTGTGCAAATAGTAAAAATATTTTTACTGCCTAGGCTGTAAAAGTGATATTTTACAGACTGTTTGCCGTCAAAAAAAAGCTCTGTTAATGTCAATCGACAAAAAACTAATTTATGTCTATGGTACAATAGATTTTATAGATCCTAGTAACAAAAAGTGATTAGCACTTAAAATCCTCAACTTAATAATAGAAATTTGTAGTGGCCAGCGCAAGACCTCTCGTCATTTCCATATTAAACTATATAACAACATATTGTATTTAAAATTTTTGGTAATTTTTTCTACTCTTCTAAATGTTCGCGAAATATTAAATGTACTTCCCAGAATCTGGATTTTTGACTGACATTTGTCTGTCAATTATAAACATTTTAATTATTTAACAAGGATTATTTTATATATTTATAATTCTCTATTTCTATAAGTCTATAGAAGATATAATAAAAATGTTCAATGTATCGGATGGAGAATTATATATTTTTTAATATTTAGATTTTTTTAAGAAACTAGTGCGTCCGGTTATTCAATTTTACCAAAACCAGACTCTTCCTATTAATGACATATTAAGGAATATGTATTTAAGTTAGTCTTTTAGTCTTATAGAATTTGAGATACCGTTCCTCCAACATCCAGACGTACACACACACGCACGCGCGCACACACACACACACACACACACACATATATATATATATATATATATATATATATATATGTATATATATATATATATATATATATATATATATATATATATATATTATTCACTAAAATCTCTATATCCGATTTTTAGCACGATCCCTATACCTCCCTTACCTAGGGTAGCGGGAGGTAAAAACTCTCGGTATATATATATATCGATGGCTTAACTGTAATACCGCGTAAGTGAATAATACCTGGTTTTGCAGGAGAGCAAAAAAACTGTTTTATTTTTAATTTGTTTTAATATATAATATGTTAATACATAGATATGATTTAAGCCCGCTCAAATTTTCTTTACATACTAGGTATTGTTCATTCGAAGCGCACAATGATTCTACGCACAGTGGTGTAAATAACTCAAAAATTCAAAAAATGTCAGATACGTGGTATTGCAGTTAAGCCATCGATATATATATATATATATATATATATATATATATATATATATATATATATATATATATATATATATATATATACCGAGAGTTTTTACCTCCCGCTACCCTAGGTAAGGGAGGTATAGGGATCGTGCTAAAAATCGGATATAGAGATTTTAGTGAATAAGCACGTTTTGATGTCCCCAGAATCCGATTTTAACATTTTTACAATGATGTCTGTAGGTATGTATGTGTGTGTGTCTGTGTGTGTGTGTGTGTGTGTGTGTGTGTGTGTGTCTGTGTGTGTTCTATGCTAATGTGGGAAGAGCTCATTAGTTTTTAGTGTATATCGGATAACCGGAAGTATCATTTATACAAGCTTTTAACAGTTTTTCTTGAAAAAATTCATTGAATATAATTTTTTAGCAAGTTTTACCAATACAAATTGAATATAATGGCACAATCTTCAATTCTACGATAATAGCATTTAGAAAATAACTTGAAATAACTTTATATTATATTATAAAATAATAATAATAATAAAACAAAAACAATACTTTAATAACAAATTTGACATATTTAAACAAATGTTACTGTCACTGAAGCAGTTTTCATTAAAATTAAAAATGAAACCATATTAAGAAGAATTTAGTAGTTTAATTATGATTCTAATGATATTAAGGTTTGTAAAAATTATATATTTTCCATCATACATAAATATTAGATATACAGGATAATTCGATTTAAGTTTGATGTTTGCAGGATTATATATCAAACATCTCTCAATAAGAACGTGATTTCAAAGTGTCAAATAATAGTTTGCAACTACACATTTACGAAATGAATAATGTACGGCGAAGAATTTACATATATTGCCTTTTAGAGCATAAGGAAGTTGGTGATGATCTTGACAATAATGTGTGTGTGTGCCGATTTTTCCCTTAAAATGTATTAATGATCCAAAACTTCGCAAAGTTGGTATTTAATACTCTTATTAATTACAAACATCATATTAGATTTTGACTATATATGATAAACCGGATGTAGTACTTAATTTGAAGCTCTAACAGATTTTTCAGAAAAAACAAAATATAATTCTAATTTCGTATTACAAACTTTTCTATATATCGGAACAACAAAGTAGATTTTGTTTACAAAAGATCAACCGGAAGTTAAACTTTACTTAAAGCTCATTGCTATTTTAAACATGGAATTGGGGGGAGGTCATGTGTTGGCCACATCAGATTTTTTTTATCAGTGAACATGGGCATATGCCATTACCATAGTTACATAAATGATTGACAGCAATGTATTATCGCGTTTTTTTTTAAACTGAACATAGAGAGTGACAGTGAATGTATTATAGTTGTCAAAGTCATCAAATTGTCATTTCAAAATGTATACAGTTGAAGAAAAAGTTCAAATTGTCAATTGGTATAATTATAACATGAGTCTACGACAAGTTTCTGTACACATTTTGATTGTATAACAATTTTATGACTTTGACAACTACACTAAATGTCACGTCCTATGTTCAGTTTTAAAAAAAACGCGATAATACATTGCTGTCAATCATTTTAAATGTAACTATGGTAATAACATACGGCCATGTTCACTGATAAAAAAAACTCTCGGTATATATATATATATATATATATATATATATATATATATATATATATATCATTGTAAAAATGTTATAATCGGATTCTAGTGACCTTAAAACGTGTTTTTTCACTACAATCTGGATATGCGCTTTTTAGCATGAATCCAATACCTCTCTTAGCGAGAGGTAATAATAATAATTCCCAGATTTAAAAAATGATGAAATATCAGTACTATTAAGGGTGCTTATTACTTCGACTTTAATTCGGTAATGTATAATTCAGGCTACGCATCTTATCATCTCGGTGGTTTCGTCTCCTTTGTATCCGGAAATAAAACGTGCGGTGTTGGGTTGGTTGCCGCGCTTTCGTGAATATATTACCGGAATATGGAATGAGCGTTGCCGTCAGCTCGACTGTTAGAATGTAGATTCGCGCTGTAAATATTTACGCATTAGCATTTTGGTAGAGGCAGGCAGCAGGCACCGCGAACGCTGGAGCACGGAGCACGATCGGGCTTTGGCTCTGGTGTATATACGCGAAAACGGCCATTATGAGTTACGCAAAAGTTTGTCGGCAGAAGGGGGGAGGGTCGCTGACCGCCAGCGGACAAGGCGCCAACATACACGACGGTATCCACTTTTTATACACAGATACCAAATACTCAAGCCAGATTTATACAATACACGATATACGAGTATGTATAACCAATGCAAATATTTTTTTGTCATTTTAACTATATGATTTTATGGGACGCTTTACACACTTTATTTTTTTTTTTAATTTTAAAAGTGACATTATTTCTTGGAACGTTACTAAAGCAATGCCTACCATAATAATTAAAACTGGCATGGTTTACATGTTGACGATAGGGGCTGTAAGGATTTCTGACATTGTTGATATGTTAAGTATCTAAATACTAGTAATCCTAATTTATCTTTATACTCGAGGCACACTACAAAAATTAATGATCATTAACGGTTGGTTATAGTATGCGTACATGAAGTTGAGACTGATGACAGATGTCAAAATTGCGTCTATTAACAAATCAAAAAATCTGATGTGGCCAACACAAAACCTCCCGCTATTTAATTTTTATTAATTTAAATACATTCCTAAGTATTTAGAAATGCTTCAAACCATATTATGTTCTATTGCATATAGCTATTGCTTTATTTATTATTTAATATGTCACTATTATTAATTTGAAGTGATTACTATTTTGACAATGACGTTTACCTGTCAGTTACATTCATTTGAAAAATAAACTGTGTAACAAAGGAATTGTGTTTATCTTAGGCTTCGGGATTAAAAAAAGAAAAATGATTTTTAAATTTATCTGTAAAATACATAGAAAAAGTATTAATGTATACCTGTACAAAATTCAATAATCTATAATTTTCCAATGACATTAAATGCGAAAAAATAGCATTTAATGGTATTTTTTGAAGAATAACCATTATGAGCTTCAAGTAAAGTATCATTTCCGTTTATTCGATTTACACCAAAATCTAATGGCTTCTATTCCTATTAGAATAGGGTAGAAATACAAGGTTTCAGAATTTCCTGAATGATAGTATTTGAGTTAGAGTGCAAACAAAATTCGTACACATACACACATACACCCTTACCAAGGGTAGCGGGAGGTAAAAATATTGAATGTAGTAAGTACGTGCTATTTATTGTATTGTACTCGACAAAACAATAAGGGACACTTGCTTATTTTCTGGTTTGTTACTAGAAGCAATTTTGACATGTCATCAGTCTCAAGTTCACGTGCGCATACTATAACTAACCGTTATTGACCGTTAATTTTAGTGGTGTGTCTCGGATATTAATAAAATTTACTACTGAAGATGAGAACATTTAGTTTTCATATTAATTTTATTTTAACGTTATGGGTAATTTTTAATTTTAATCTTAATACTTTAATGATGAGGATGGATCAAATATCCATTGATATATCAAGTGTGTTAGTATGGACGATTTTCGGTTTAATCCATATATTGGCATTGGCAACACTGATTTTGTAAACAACCCTGAAGTATGAGTCAATAAGTCGCTGACATGGTTTTAGTTAAAACCGGTGTTAGAAATACTCTTGAGGTACCAGCCAAATATTTTTCCGTAGATCATATCATAAATTGGAGAAATAGTTATTTGCTTTACTAAGCACTAAAATACCAGATTTACAACAAATGCTGCCGAAGATGTAAATCTGTGTTTAGTGCCCTGTTAAACACATGTATTTGCCGATTTTAAAATTAATATTAATTTAGTGATTATTATTAATACCTATTATCGCCATCAAATTATTTGCGTTTGTTGAACGGTTGCTATGCGTTTGTTTAGCGGCTGCTATGTAAATAGCAACAACAAGCAGTAAAAGTGACATTTTACAGACTGTTACCTGTTAAAAAATCGCACTTTTAATGTCAATCGGCAAAAAATATAATTTTAATCAATGACGTTGTTTTTATTAGTAACATGGTGTATACATACACACAGTATATACATAAAAAGTGTCATACTACGTAGTACTACTTCTATTTCTTCTTCTTCTTTTCAGTGTGAGACAATAGCTGCATTCTTTTTACCAATATCTCACCTCACTTATTCTCAAAGTGATGTGAGATTGAAGTGAGGTGAGCTGAGATAGTTTCTTAGCAAATAGAACGCAATTTAGAGAAAGAACGGAATACCTATTATCTTTCCCTGTTCATCATATGTTTTATTTTTTAGTATGTTGACATTTTCATTTTGTTTTCGAATTTATTTTAAATATATGACAAGGTGGACCTGCTAAGAAGATGAAAAATGTCAAACAATAAATCTGCATCGCACGAATTTTCATTGCAAATAACATTATAAAACAATTCAATTTATTTATTAAATTTAGAATTAAACAAATACAATTTCACTTATCAATATTAAATCATCAACATTAACACTTACTTCAATATTCATTTTTAAATAAAAAATAACACTGAAAAAAGACCCCTACTCCTCAACTGAGGTGAGACACTCAACAAGCATCACCCCGCAAGGTAACTCAGTATCGGCAAGGGGGGAGGAATCCGCCTCACTTCATCACATCTCAGTTGGGACAAATAGAACTGTCAAAATTACTGAGACAACTCAGGTGAGCTGAGATGAACTGAGATTGTGTGTAAAAAGAATGCACCTAATGTATTTATCTCCGTGTCCAGCTCTGAAGTGCTCTCATGGTGAAGTATATTTTGTTGTAGTTGAAGCACCCTCATAAATGTCCTCTTTCATGGGGTAGCTATAGCATTCTTGTTCTCGATAAAGGGAGTTGAACCTTTGAAGAGACGCATTAATTTTTTAGAGCGAGTGATCGGTCTTGAACGGTTTCACTGAGCGGAAGTAAAAACCGAGATGTAGGCCACCTGTTGCCGCTGCATTGCACTACGCTGCAACCAGCAACCTGCAACTGCAGAACTGCACCCAACTTGAGCAATTGCTCGAACGTCGTAAATCTTCCATCCATACCGCGGGAGATTGCACTCGAGAAGAATACTCCGTGATGAGGAAATTTTACCACTTGGAGAGATATTTTCTGTTTTGATTTTTGAAAGTAAGCTTATTATTTTGAAGGTGAAGGTTTTAACTTTAATCGGTTGCGATCTATGAGATCTATTGTAACATGGCCCAAACATAGTGGCCTATTCAGAGAAACACAGTCATAAAGGTTGTTACGGATATAAAGATTGTTATCATAAAGACATTTGTAACAATCTTTATGAATTTGTCAATTCAGAACCTACGTCGGTATTATTGACAATCTTTACAAAATAATACTTGTGAATGAACCAGATTATTTGACAATAGCTAACTTCATTATGCATTTAATATATGAACTTAACCTAACCTTATATGTCAACGCTTTATTCTTTTAATAATGTGTTGCCAATTATATTTAAAATGCACACATTCTGCCAAAACAACTAAAGAAGAATATGATATTTGTGTCATATTTGAAAACTTCTAAATTATTTAGAACGGTTATGTTAATTCCTACCACTGATCCCAACGTGACTGAAAAGTTATGGAAAGATTTTTTTTAAATTTTGATTGAAGAAAAAGCAAACATTAGCACCAGAATAAATAACTAGGTTTTTACGAATACCTACCACAGAATATATTTTCAAAAGAAATATGTATTTACGTCAATAGTAACTTTCGTCCACGACGGTTTTTATCGTTCTTATTATCATTATTTAAGTCGAAGCAGGATCCATGCGAATAATCAACTGCATCCTGCTAATATTTAGCAGAAAGGACATTATGAATAATATATTATTGATGTAATAATCTGTCACATGTCAAATATTAGAAATAATAACGTGATAACAACCATAAATACATAGTTTTAGCAGTCGTTATGATAAAGACTGTCAAAACACGTAACAATTCTTGACGGTAACCACCTTCAGTACTGAGAATACCAATTTTGATTTTAACAATCTTTACAGTACACAACAACCATAAAGACCATAACGACTATGCAAATATTGAGTTCTGAATAGGCCCCTTAGTTTTCTGGAAGCAGTTCCAGATTCTAAGGAAGCCAAGCGTCAGTTTTCCGAACTCATTTGCCATTAGGGACCTTTACTTAGATGTTTGGGTCAGCTTATGATTACAGCTGAACATTCACATAGAAAGTGTTCCGAAGTTTCTTTGATCTCATCAAAGAGTCGACAAATATTGTTCAAAGGAAACCAGTAAGGATACTTCTCATAGTTCTACACAGAAAAAAACGAATTGAAATTTTAATTAGATATTATTTTATTAGGCAATATGTCTAATACTTTAGTATAATTTACAAATCTTACTTTAGCATTTTAACTAATCCGAAATATATAATAAATATTTTGTAAAAAATAGTTAATTTAAATAAGCAAGTGGTTACTTTAATTACTTATTGTATTTAATTTTACTATATTTTGGCTTCATTATTTTTGTCCCACAATTTTCGGTAATTTATCTAATGAATTAGTAAATTAAATAGAAAATTTTTATTTAGTGCAATATTTATTACGAGATAAATATAGTGTTTTCATCTAATTTTGTATTGAATTTTACTATAATTTGTTATTACAAATGTAGATAATTCAACTAAATCAATTTAGGTAATTTAATGAAACATATTAGTAGGCTGAAAAATAAGAAATTTATTTAGTTAATAACTACAATTTAGATGATTTTTTACCTCCCGCTACCCTAGGTAAGGGAGGTATAGGGATCGTGCTAAAAATCGGATACAGAGATTTTAGTGAATAAGCACGTTTTGATGTCCCCAGAATTCTACAATAATAGCATTTAGTAAATAACTTGAAATAACTTTATATTATATTGTAAAATAATTTATTTTTGTACATCACTTTGCCTCTGCGTCAAACAAAAATAATACTTTAATAACAAATTTGACATATTTAAACAAATGTCACTGTCACGAAGCAATTTTCATTAAAATTAATAATGAAACCGTGTTAAGAAGAATTTAGTAGTTTAAATATGATTCTAATGAAATTAAGGTTTGTAAAAATAATATATTTTCCATCATACATAAATATTAGATATACAGGATAATTCGATTTAAGTTTGATGTTTGCAGCATTATATGTCAAACAGCTCTCAATCAGAACGTGATTTAAAAGTGTCAAATAATAGTTTGCAACTACACATTTACGAAATGGATAATGTACGGCGGAGAATTTACACAGATTGCGTTTTAGAGCTTAAGGAAGTTGGTGATGATCTTGACAATAATGTGTGTGTGACGATTTTTCCTTAAAATATATTAATGATACAAAACTTCGCAAAGTTGGTATTTAATACTCTTATATAATTTGAAACAACATATTAGATTTTGACTATATATGATAAACTGGATGTAGTACTTAATTTGAAGCTCTAACAGATTTTTCAAGAAAAACATAATAAAATATAATCCAAAATTTCATATTACAAACTTTTCTATTTATTGGAACAACGAAGTAGATTTTGTTTACAAACGATCAATCGGAAGTGAAACTTTACTTAAAGCTCATTGCTATTTTAAACATGGAATTGG
The DNA here is from genome assembly GCA_943142095.1 of Ophonus ardosiacus. Taxonomy (NCBI): domain Eukaryota; kingdom Metazoa; phylum Arthropoda; class Insecta; order Coleoptera; family Carabidae; genus Ophonus; species Ophonus ardosiacus. Next base: position 49,649,105 of record OW964825.1, on the reverse strand, counting down.
CGAGAGGTCATGTGCTGGCCACATCAGATTTTTTTTCTGTGTCAGGTCTTTTTGCAGAAAAAGGGCTGTACTGTAGCTCACTATCTATTGGTTATATATATATAAAAAAAAATGTTTTAAATCAAAGTTGTAGTGAATTTTGTCTTCTATAAAACTGATAATCCTATTCTGTAACCCAGTGGTTAATATTTAACAACTGGTAAAAGAAATTAACCAATCAAAATATATTGACATAACAAAAAATTGGATTTTTAGATGTCAAATCAAAAAATGTTTAACGTCAGTTTTGACAATCAATACTTTTTCCAGAGAGCACATTGGTCAGTTTTGAAGGCCTCCATTTTTGTAGAAAGCATGTTAAACAAAAATTATTGCCAGATTTACTATCTATAGGGTCAGTTCTACCATGGGTTAAGCGTTGTTCACTGTCATATCACCCTGTATTTACTATACGTAATACATAATAATATACGTATAATAATCTTCATAGTTCTTTTTCATTTCCTCAATTCTCCATTCCTCTTTCCTTGTTTCCTTCTTATTTATATCTCACTGCATCACGCACTTTAAGTTTCAACTGAACGTAACCTCTGTCGGCAGTCGACTTCCTGGTTACCGCGACGTTACATACATGCCCGTGACCTGCAGGGCAAATTCTCACGCTGAGTTATAGCGCGCACGGCCACGCATTAGCCCTGTGATTATCACGTCACATAGGAACAGAATTGCAAAATTAGAATCTTAATACCCGAGACACACTACAAAAATTAATTATCGTTAACTGTTAGATATAGTATGCGCACTTGACGATGAGACTGTTGACAGATGTCAAAATTGCGTCTATTAACAAATCAGAAAATATTGAATGTAGTAAGCACGTGCTACTTACTGTATCGTACTCGTACGGCCGAAAGTGAATTACAGCCGAAAGTGACTATGTATATGTAATCGTATTGCGGGCGATTTAACTAACAATAAATTTAATTTCGTTTGTACAAAAAAAAAAACGCTATATTTTATTATTTTTATTGCATTAACAGTAATATTGCATTATTGCATTCATGTAGAAAAATCATAACATTTCAACATAACTAAACCCCTTCATTAATTATCTTTATTGTATTACAGTTGTAAAATTAATTTAATAAGAAACAAAAACTGTGTGTTAGAATTTCGGTTAGAATGGGCTACTTGCGTGGTACTGAAAATCCGATTTCTGTCACTACGTAATGTTATATTGAAAACATATATAAAAATATTAATTTTATTTTAAAATAATTATTTGTTTTTTTACTAAATTAAGAAAGAAAATTTTCTGTGACGTCTTTATATTGAACTGGGGAGGGGAAGCATGTTTAAGAATGTTATCAATAGATGGCATGGCGTGCGAGAAAGTTTTAATTTGAATTAGTTCATTTTTCTCTCTCTCTCTCTCTGGTCTCTCAAATACATTAATTACTTTATAAATAAACACATAGGTAGTTACTTGTAATTTAAAATATCGATACCAAAAATATAAACTAAAGTACTAACCTCCAAACTATTATTGAAACGTCAAACAGGTGATCTACATTACCCGCACAAACATTCCATTACTATGGGACGGCACCACGCTGTGGCTTTACGACTATTCATTGGTGCGGCGTAATTCTACGTCATACATGGCGGGAATTCAAATAATCAAATTTCATTATTTTTTTTCTGGCAAATTAATAAAAATTTTGTCAAAAGAAAAAATATTTTTTTTACCTTCTCTTCAAAAATATTAAATAAAAAAGGTACGCAAGTAGCCCATTAATTCGAATAATATTCCCATGCCGTTTTCATGTTGAATTTCTTAATGACATTCTTTTTCACATTAGTGCTTTTATCTGTCACATTTTCGTTTTAGTGCATTAATATGTTCGTACTAATGTGAAATATTAACCAAATCGATCAATCAGCTATAGTCTGCCACTTAATAATAATGCGAAAAATTAAAATCTAACCTCTAATATGGTAATTCATTATTTTTTTTCTTATGAACGTTGAATCTAAACAGATATAGAAAACCTGGTTTGTGATTCGTTGCAAAATCGTATTTTTCGCATATGACGTGTTACCGAACTAGTGCGGAAAACACCATCATTTTGTAATAAACAAATAAATAGCTAATCTGGGTTTTACTGTTTTTTGTGGGTTTTTTTAAAAACCCAGGTGTGTTTTTTGGGTTGAGGAAAATAAGACCAGACCTGATTTTCTCTACAAGATAATAAAGATGATCCTCCGTATTATAGGTTTTCTTTGTTTTAAATTGAACAAGTTTTTATAGTAAAACTTATATTAATAAAAACTGAATAAACTTTCTTTCAAAATAAAAATATGCAACTTCAAGTCTAGTATATTGAAAATATAGAATTTCATAAGACGTGTGATATGATATTTCTAAAAATTTAGTAGATTCATAATGAAAACGAAATTAACCTTTTTGCATTGGTATCCCATTTTTAAAATATATTTCAAAGTGGAAACCATTTTCTAACCTCGTACAGGTAACTTTTTGTAACGTAGGATAATGAGAGAACATATAGAAGGCTGTGCCGAGTTTTCCAGAGGCGTACTCTAATGAAAAATACGACGTGGAATTTTCTTTTGTTAAGTCGGCACGTGTTTCTTTGTTCTTGCAAAGGTTGAGTTTTCTCAGCAAGACTCACAAATTGGTTCACAGAAAACTCTCTCCCTCCATTTAAATTGCGTAATTTTCAATTTGTTTTGCCTTAATTTACTCAAATAATGACATAATTATTGGTGCAAGGGCAAGCCAAGAAAAACAAGGGAAGGAAAACTCAAAACGGCAGAGAAAATACAATATATAACTATAATTACATTAACCAGAAAATTTTCAGGAGAATTACAAAAATTAAAACCTATATACTCTTATTGCTGCATGAATAAATAATAAAAACATTTATATATTTTTACCTTATGTTTTTTATCGCAGTCTGCAATATCGTTTTCAAGAACATGGTAGAAAAAGTAATGGTCTGTTTACCTGCAACAAAACAAAAATAATTATTACCATCAATTTTATAATTGTCAATAACAATGTTTAAAGTACAAAAAAGAAATTAAAATTGCATATACATATTTTACTTTTTTTTGGCTGAATTCAGATTGTTTCAAAAATTAGTTAAATTATTGTTCTTAATCTTAGATTGCCACAATTTCAGTTTAATTTTAAACGCCGTCACTATTTGAAACATATCAATTATTATTCTATGTTTGAAATAACGAAAAAAATTAACAACATTACACATGTGTCTCTGTTTTCGAGGTTGCATGAAATAAGTGATTATTATCAATGATGACTATTGTTCATTCATAATATTATTGCGTGAGTGATGTTTTTATAGACATGTATTTGAAATATTTTTCGATGTTTAAAAAGAAGCGCCAATTACACAAAACCGTAAGAGAATAGGGGAGACCGGGTCTAGTTGTCACACGGGTAAGTTGTCTAAAGTTTCATTTCTTAGTTACAACTGCTACGTAGGGATTGTGACTCGAACTACCAAGTGTTTACATCATTGCGAGTATGTGCACGCAGTTTCATGTACACTACGAAAATTCTATGGATTTTATTGGTTCTGTTGTTTTCTGCAGCTGCAAATATTAGTAGGTTAGGTTATATGGTAATTCAGCTAAATCATGATTTGTCTGAAATGTCTGTACGGGGTTGGTTGTCACAAAAACCCCGGGGAAGGGTGTTAAGCGTGAAAAAATGGATTCACTGTGTACTGGGCTCAAGAATCATGTACCCCCGGACTGAATAACTTTTATACTTGTCGAAATTGTGAAAGTGCGGCCGAAAGTGCTAATGTATTATTGACCATTGACTTAAATTCTTATTTCAATCACAAAATGTGTCTTAAATTTAAATCCTATTAACGTTTTTCTTTATCTATCTTAATTTTTAGGTTTGTCTGTTCTAAATAAAATTTGTAAATTTTGAATTTATTTTTTTCATTTAAATAACCCGTGACAACTAACCCCAAAGTGTGTGACAACAAACCCCGGTGTAGGGACAGATTATTACAAAAATTTGCTCAGGCAAAAAAAATAATAACTAAAGCTAAGGTCTCAAAACCCTGCCTCTTAAAAAATTCAAAAGCAAATATTGTGACAACAATCCCCGGTCTCCCCTAAATACTGGGAAATAGCCAGGCTAAACTTAAAAATGATAATATAACAAAACATAAAACACAGCACGTACAAAGAATGAAATCAAAATGGACATAATATTTGAATTGTGTTCGTGTAAACCGCGCTTCACTATAGCGAATAGCAATTTATAGAATCATAAGAATCTATCAAAATTCTTCCGTTATTTCAAAAAGAGTATATACAGTACAGCCTGAATAATCCGGATCTTTGTAATTCGGATTCTTCGGTAGTTCGGAGTCCTGTTTACTTGTACTATGTACTGTGTAGTCCGGATTCCGGACAGTTTCGGTAATATGGATGCGTACCTACGTTGTAAATTCGTTTGAAACGTCACCAGACATCACCTGATATGCTGTTAGCTGCAGCAGACCATCTTACTCACGTACTATTAGTAGTCGAAGTGTTCCTGATTATTTCACTATGGGTCCGCGAAAACACATTACGTTGTCTTTACAAACAAAAAATGAAATTCTTGAACAATTAAAAAATAGAGTGTCGAATAAACAATTAGCGGCACGATATGGAGTGGGTACTTCTACCATTTCGGACAAAAAAACAAAAAAAATATATTCAAGTGTAATTGATAATTTTCTAATTGTGCCACATGGTTATATACCTTTTATCTATGCAGATTTATTTCCAGCTGTGATTTTGGGCCAGGATTAATATATGTATTTAAATAAAGCATTACAAACTGCTCACTTAACTGAATTTTGTATCAATACAAGAAAAATCGAGGTAATCCGGATATTTCGTTATTCCAGATTGGATGTGTTTTTATTAGTCCGAATTAACGAGGTTGCACTGTAGTTGATTTTAATCTTAAAAACGTTTGTCCACTAAAAATGCTAAATCATTCAACCACTTCATAAAACACTTTATTTATTTCTCAAACTATAGAATGTAATAAGAATATGAAACAATTTAAAATTTGTGCAAGCTTCAAGCAATGAATACAAAATAGTATCTCAATTTTCATGCGGCGCGCATATTAAATTAAGATCACGCTACAATACACAATCCTTGCCTTGCCCTAAAAAAGCGGAGAAAATCGCATTATAATCCCCAGAGAAAAAACCAAGTCAGGAGCTTTGAAGTATCTCTCATCCCTTCATTCCATTGTCTTGCACTGACGTCACGCTGACGTCACAGCGTCGTTTCGCTTCGCCGACGCATACATGTGTTTTTATTCAGTCTAGACCTGGTCTAGACTCCAGTCACTATAAACGCTATCTAGAGCACTACCGAAAATAAGTTTATGTGAATATCAAATTCGTGTGCAGACAATATAACGGTGCGAAGGTGATAGCAGTACATTTAAGCGAAGTTATTGCGAAGCGATGTAGAGCTTTATATTTTCAACTCACGCTATATTTGAGAGGTGGATCGTAGATTCAAATGTTTTTTTTTTTTTAGATGTGACATACTGTGTCCTTGAACTTGTGGTGGCATTGACCATGGACCAAACTTAAAATACCAGCCGGTATCACTCCTCAAATGTAGTATTTTTCACGTAAGAATGGCATTAGCAATAATAATTCGCTCTATAATCTGTGCTGAAACTGAATAGGAAATAGTCTTTTTTCTGCATCAAGAAACGTACATGTACACAAGACCATTATTCTAGCCCTTTTCGATAGTATTTTTTTTTTATGGTAAACCAAAAATGCCAAAATAGACGCCAATGTTGACAGTTCTAAATTATTTCCTGAATAGAGTTACGACATACGTCGGGTTATGAAAAGATCGTACACTTTTCATTGCGCAATGTCATTTGGTAAGCAAAGTAAGTCTTTTTCCCATGCGTCCGGAAATTGGACAAGTGAGAAAAAGACATACTCACGTGTGCTAAACATGATTTTTTCCACAATCTTAACCTTTAACTACTCGCGCTGGTGTATTTTGTACACCACTAGGACTAAAATAGTTGTAATTTTGATTTAAATAGTCTCACGCTACTGAACTCTATACGCCGTTTCATTACCGTTGTGACAGCTGTACGGAAAACATAGTTATTTGATTTTAAATTAGTAGGTATTCCTTGTGGCGTACAGAATACACCACGCGGGTAGTTATGTGAGCATATTTTGAAACTTCTAACTTGATTACTTTGCATTAAATATCCTATTTTTTTGTTTATTTTTTATAAACAGCCAAATTCTGTATAACGTTTAACACATTGAGCAACCTCAAAAATACAAGAGACTTTTTCTAAAGCAACTAGCGAACTGTCTGATAAAACCACACTTTTCAGAACGAGCTAAAGTAAAAAACTTGCCTAAGGGCAGTCATTGTTTTCTAAGTAAATTTAAAATAGAAGAAGAAGAGCAGGATCAGGAGTGACCACCAATACAGGTGATTCTGTTGAGGTATACAGAAAAATCGTGTAACAACAAATTCATGCAATTCATGTAAAAAAATTTGTATGCAAGGAACATGCAAATACTTGCCCTGAATGTAATACTAACTATAACGACAATAATTAAGGAACAGAGAATAGTTATATCAGGAAAAGAATACAAAAATATTTATTGTTAGTTTTTGTAAGCAATTTTATTATTTTTACCTCTCGCTAAGAGAGGTATTGGATTCATGCTAAAATTCGCATATCCAGATTTCAGTGAATAAGCACGATTTAAGGTCCCTAGAATCCGATTTTCACATTTTTAAATAAATGTCTGTGTGTGTGTGTGTGGATGTGTGTATGTCTGGATGTTGTAGACACGATTCCTCCAAAACCATAAGACTTAAAAATTGTTTAACTATGGATTCCTCAATCTGACATTCCTGGGAAGAGCTGGAAAGGTTTTGGTAACAATTGAACAACCGGAAGTAGTAGTTTCTGAGAAAAATTCTTCTAAATATAATTTTTTGGAAAGTTTTGTTATTAAATATTGAAGAACATAAAATTCTCCATCTAATACATTTAAAATTTTTATTATATCTTAGATTTAGAGATAAAGACACTATAATATATAGAGTAATTTAATCGCAGAGGCCAAGGCACTAAGGAAACCAGTTGACAAATTCCAATGTTTATAACATATTTTTCAAATGACACACGTCAGTGTAAAAACTCAACAGTTTTAATGACATTCTGACAGCTTTTTCTGGGAAGTATATTTAATCTTTCTTATTGTTTTATTAATTAAATATTTGAAATTTTAGGTTCAATTGCATATATCCATCAGAAATACCGCCAATCTGGTTAATGAATTGGAAGAATCTCTGACATTTCGAAACTTCCTCATACAATGAAAAATAGATATAATTAGAATTATATGTGTGCAGAAGACATGTTAAATACAATAAAAAACAATATTTGGATAAAGTTCTGTATTTTTTTGTTATAAAACGACGGTTTGAAAGGGAAGTGCAATAAATAATTATATAGCCTAATATGGAAATGGCGAGAGGTCTTGTGCTGGCCACAACAGATTTTTATCTTTACGCTTGCTTTCATTTTGTTTAAGGGTGCGTTTCGAATAGAGTATTTAAAGATTTATCATTTAAAGCCTATTGAAAAAACACAGAATATTGTGTTATACATCAAAATTCATGATTTTTGTTGGGCTATTAATTAAAACTATTTTAAATAAATTTAAAAAATTATTACAAAATATAAAAAAAATATTTCCTTAGTTTGCCTTCTCCTTATAACAAAAATACTTTTACGTGATAGCTATTATTATAGACATACTAAATAAATCTTTGTTTTTGCAAATATTCCTCTAAATTTGTCTAAAATGGTTTATTTCGTTCGAAGGGAAAAATAGAATAATTTTTAATATTTTACAGTTTTGTCACTGTGCGTAGTGCAAGCTTTTCCCGTAGGATGGCAGCACACTTAAGTGGTCGGTAACACAGAATATGAAAAATAGCGCGCACAATTACTCATACAATGAATAGAGTGATTTGATTGGTAAATATTATAAATTTTGTACCATAATTGCATTTTTTTCTATCTGACTACAATTAGTTGACATTTTGAATCCCAAAATCACATTATTTTTCACAGTATTGAATTTATTCGACACTTTTTCGAATTTTCTATTTTCGCACTTCGATTAGAAAACTCTATTTTCTAAATTTTAACGCGTGCGAAAAAAAATGTCTTATATAACTTGTTCTTTAATATAACCACTATTATATGCTTTGTCAAAAACGTATACATTGTCGTACGCGATTCTATAAAGTATTTAATGTATTTCATGTAGTCAATAATGTCTTAATTTTTCACATATTTATAGTACTAAATCGATTCTTCTTTCTTTAAATTTTGAAAACCAATGTACCTACTACCTATGTATATTATTTACATGAATTGTTATAATATAACAATAATGGTAAGGAAAAAAGCCTCGTGTTTATTAGAGGTAATTATCTGTCTAGTACCTAAACACACCCCCCCCCCCTCCTCCCCCTGCCCCATCACGCGGTGCCTTTACTCCCCTTTCGAAATATTGCTGTTCCCGTCTGGCTTCGCTTAGATTGTTGATTTCATTCTGCGTACAGCTCAACCTCAACCGATCTTGGGTGACAGTCCTCGCTGGTGTAACTATCACTGTTTTAGCTCTGTCAATCGTTTATGGATTATTTTAGAGAAAAATACTTCAAATAAAAGATGCATAAAATTAATTTTTGTATACTGTTATTTGAAGTATTTTTCTCAAAAATAACCCAGAAACGATTGACAGAGCTAAAACAATAATAATAATAATAATAACTTTATTACCCAACAGTTATCCAATTACAGGGTAAACAATGCTAGTCACACCCCCGAGGACTGTCACGTTAGACTGGTTGGGCTATAGGTTGAACATTATTTATTTCGCGGCCTAGGTATATAACTATTTTCTAAATGACAACAAATAAATGACATTTTGAATGTCTAAATGCCATTATTTTTCGTACTACTGCGTTTATTTTTTACTTTTTAAATCTTCACTTCTGGTTCTAATACAAAAACCCAATAATTTTGCAACTAGCTAAGCTACTGTATTCTGCCGTATCATAATGCCATAATAAACCTCAATTTGAGTACTTTAATGCCATGAATAAAAGAACTGAATACTAAACCACGCCTCGTCGTGATTTAATTGGTCCGCCACACTTCGGGACTTTAATTTTTTTTGACACGGTCCCGCGGTCGGGACTCTAGCCACGTCCAATATTTAATTTATATCAAATAATTTGTTTTAAATAAATAATAGTAGACTCATACGAGTATCACAATAAAAAACTGAGTTTTTTACACTCTTGTGGTTGCATCACTCTTGAGCAAAAGTAAGATTCAGGCAATTGTTAAACAATATACTATTTTGTACATACTGTTGAACATTTTACTCATTTTATTTATGATACATGATACATTTATTTCGTATTTTTCATCCTGGTTTCAATAGCACAATTCCTTTGTTACACAATTCATATTTCAAATGAATGTAACTGACAGGTAAATATCACTGTCAAAAAAATAATGCTTCAAATTAATAATAGTGACATTTTAAAAAGAAAATAGTAAATAAAGCAATATTTATATGCAATGTAAGTATTTAAATTAATAAAAATTAAATAGCGGGAGGTTTTGTGTTGGCCACATCAGATTTTCTCTTTTTTTAAACATATTTTATTTTTTAATTTTAAGTTATCGACTGCTTCTTCAAATCCAATACTTTCCTTAGCCAATGAATAAAGACATTTAACTTCAATTATTATTGTCGTGTCATCAATTATGCCTGTATACAGTAATGGCCCATATAATAGTATATTATGTGGCAAGTGTGTGAAGCTGACATTTTTACATGAGGGTGGAGATTGCGACTCGAGCCGAAGGCGAGTGTTGCAAACCACCCGAATGTAAAATAGGCTTCACACACGTGTTACATACTATACTTTTTCTACGACCCTGCAATAAAATATATTTGTTCTTCACATTGTCATTCTTTAAACGTAAAGCCTCTGTATTATCGACTTGTGTAACCATGGTTACCAACGTTACGGGTGTTTAACAGCTTTGTTTTATTAAAATACAATTCAGTTTGCAATATTTAAAATAATGAACGGTGCGTGAAATGTTACTTCACGCACAGTGTGCGTGAAATAGCATTTCACGCACCGGGTGCAAAAACTCAAACTTCACACATAAAAATTGATACGTGAAGAACTCACTTCACGCATGGGAGTAGAAAAAATTATTATTTTTGTTTTTAATTAAATGATATTGAAAATTGTACCGTCAGGAGAAGCACCAAGATAACATAAATGTTCATCAATGAACAACCTAGATTTTTTAACTTGAATGTTATCATATTGTTTTTCAAATTTACGAATTGCTGTTATTTCATATCTTTTGTCAAATTTCATGGCTTCAGTTCCTTCAACGTCGCGAACTTTTAAAATTTGGTATATACTCTTTTCTTTTTATAATTACACCAAAATTAGATGCAGTTACTTCATTTTGTTTGTAATATAAGTATTCAGGATTATCAAACTGTCCAACTGTTCGCTGAGCATTTGATAATCTTTAGTAATCTACATTTATAAAAACAACATTAAAATTTTTAAAAATAATTTTAAAAACTATATATTTCCTTTTAGCTCCTCGAGTTTTCTTTTATACTCTGATTGAATGGGGGATTACACCATTTTTTTTTTATAATTTCATGTGAAAATATTAAGAAAACTAAGACTATTGATGAAAATCCGGTGAAAAAATTCCTATTAATAAGCGAGTTATGGTCTCCCGAATTTTGAAAAGATTGACGTGACGTCACATTTATGTGTTTTTATATCAAACTGTTTTCATCATGGACCTAAATGTTCTTGAAATATGTTATTTTAAGTTATATTTACATATAAATAAATGAATATTATAACACTGTATAAGTCTACATACTTTAAAATTACAGGTGTATTTAAATTATTAAATTTAATGCAAGAAATTTATGTTAAAATAAATACTTTTTGGAAACTGTAGTACAGGAATGTTAGCCCCTCCTTTCGAATTTGAATTTCTTAACTTCCATTGGTAATAATCCCCACCTCCTAACACGCTATTTGTAATGCATGTATAGGCGGTTTCTCGGTCGCCAATCAAAATATTTTCATATTAGTGTCGAAGCGCTATAGCAAAAAACCCTTTATTTCCGAAATATCTCAATTATACCATTTCATTTTTTTTAAATTAATATTCGTTATTCAGCATATACATTCGAATTTTTTTACTATTTTCCTTTAATTCGATTGAGCCGTAATCCCCCATTGTTTCTAACAAAGAAATTGTAAATTCGAGCAGCATACAAATGTTGAGACCGCTTGTATAAGAATAATTTGTTGCACCCTTCTATTTTCTCCCTCAAATATTTTGCGCTAGACATGCGCGCGTCCCAAAGTTTAAATTATTAGCTAAGACCCAAACCTGCAGACACAGAGCCACCTGTGAAACACTTTTGTATTTAAGAAATAGTTCCTAATTAACCCAGCATCACCTCATGGCGCTGTTTTTTCAACGCACCCTTAATATTTTAACATAAAGTAGTCTGAATATTTTTTTATCATATTTTGTACTTAAATAATTATAAATTATATTGAGAATATATTAAACAAAATCTTGTTTTATTTCATTGCTCTAAAACCACATTTTGTTACTGGTGTATAAAATACACCACGCGAGTACTTGTGTTACAAAAATGGGCGCGAATAGTTAAAGGTTAAAATAAGATTTACACATACAATATAATTTATACATATGTTTATAACTGAATTTAATGTAAAGTTAACTGCAAAAAATTATTGTTTCTTCATGTAGAATGGCAGATATTTATTGTACAATTTGTAACTCCATCAAAATTTATGACTCCTGATGTAAATTATTATAGGCCTTTGTATTTTGCTCACTTCTGAAGAAAGTTATTTACTTTGCTCACTATTTTAAGTTGAATAATAATGAATTTTGCTAACGATTGTGGAAAAAATTAATTTATTTACACGTCTATGGCGTAGAGATTACTTTAAATATTTATAATCTCCATTGACGTATCCCACTAATAGATAGAATAAATTTCTATCGTGTATGGTCAGTACCATACCTCTGTCGTTGTGTGCCTACATTGGCGGAGCATGTGGGTGTGTTGAGAGGGGTCAGGGGGCAGCGTGTGTTGCTAAGAGAGGCGCGAGTTTCAAGGTCCAGCGGAAGACGCAACTTTGAGAGGGGGAAGAGCCACAGCATCCTTGAGATCCGTTAAGTAGCTGATGGTTCAATTTGCAGCTTGCAACAGCTACATGCAAGCGTTGTGTAACACATCGCTTCCTCAAAGAATAAATGTCAGGAAGTGTAATAAAAGGGGCTTATTACCCATTGCTGGGTGTGCTAATCGGCCTTTTATACGCAGAGAGATCCGAAGGGATAGAAAAATGTGCTGCGAACTGCCAATGCGGGATCGTTTAAAAAATTCCGATGAGGTGTGGTAAGGCCTGTTCTACAACTGAGTCGTTTGTCGGTTGTCGCTTGTCGTAAGTCGTTTGACGTTAGCAGCATCCGACATTGCTTTCTACAATAGTCGCAAGCTGTCGTAGCGAACTGTCACTTTTAAGTGAGGTTATGGATACTATATCTCTTCCAATTTATTTTAATTTAATTAATATAGCTTCAAATAATAAAACTACGACGGCCGATGAAAAAGAGAAGACAAAAAAAATACAAGATGATGGTGGGTAAAACCTCATATTACCGTTGATGTTAGGCAAAATTTTGGTGCGCACAGAAAATTATTTTCATATTTCGAGTCAAGTGATCGCGAAGATTTTTTTAAATTTACGAGAATGTCTGTACAACTTACAACAATTTGATCAGTTGCATGATATTCTGAAACCACGATTAAAGAAAACCTTTACCAACTGATATTAAACTTGCTGTTACACTAAGGTTAGATAGTTAATTTGAAACAAATTATAATTGTTATTTGTCCCCAAATATTTTTTTCTTTTTAAATCGTTGTATAATTTATTTATTTTGCCATACAGACTACTGTTTTCTTGTACATAGTATATTATTATTACAACCATCGTCATATCATTCATTTTCAATTTTCTGTTGACGTGACCTTCAATGTCGTTGTCGGAAAAGATGGGAAATGACCAACTTGCGTTTCGACTCCGACAGTCGAAAGCCGACAACGCCTACCGCCAAATTTCTGCGTAGTGCGCACGCGTATGACATCCGACTAACGACTTATTGTAGAACAGGCCTTAGGCACAGACGAAATATATTGCGTATCTACATACACCCCAACCTCATATACTTAATGTAACGCACAAAACTTACGCATTAAAATTCAGGTTAGGTTATAGTTGTTATTTTTATAGCCGGTTTAATAACAGGGGAACAAATTTATTTCCAAAGTAAATAAAATTTATTCCTTCAAATGACAGTCGAACTTTTTCACAATATTGTTATCCATGCCATAAAATGAATAAAATTGATTCGAACTTAATTTATTCTGTCCTTTATAAAACCGGGGTTTAGAGAAATTTGCAAGCTAAGTAAGCTTTTCAACAACGGTTCCCTGTTCGGTTTTTCTATTATAAAGATCGTGAATTATTTCTTCCATTTTAAGTATTAGTATTGTAAATATATTAAGTTTTTTTTCCGTATGTAGATACAGTAAGGTATTGCCAAAATTCTTTGTATTTCTGCTCGAATTAATATGTTTTTCCTACATACTAAGCCAAAATACTTGTGCAATATTCTTGTATTTCTCCGTAAGGAAATACGGTAAATATTTTTTTGCCCTCCTGAAGTGTAATGGGAACTTTACAATTGTATACACAGCAAGTGTAACCTACATTTTACGCTTACTGTGTTGTAACTTGTCTAACTATGCAGTAAAATAATCAAAATACACTGGACGTTTAAAATAAATCATCTTTACTATAATAAAGTTCATGTAAAAAAGTACTACCTACATAAGTTATTTTTTTACTTTAACATTTCCTATATTTAAAATTAATTTATATAAACCAAAATCACCGTAGCGACATCTGTCATTATTGTAAAAATCCGCCGTTACCGATATAGTCACCGATCGATATACCTGTCAAATACGCGAGGCGAACTTTGCTGAAATGTCAAATAACGACACCTACCTATTATTTATTACGAAGAAAAAATGAGCAAATAAATATATTATCAGTCATAAACAACGTCTGTTATTACAAATAAATTTTAGCTAGAAGAAGTACTCTAATAAAGGTAAGTAAAATCAAATTTGGAAATTGACTTAACCCCAGTATTTTAAACTAACCCTTTTCAGAAGTACAACCTATCTCATTAAAAAAAGTGATTTTTATTATCGTCGGCCAAAAATTTTGATACATTTCTCGTGCGTGAAGTATTTTACAGCGCTCCAGCTAATGAGGCACTCGCCTTAAGGGCTCGTGCCTTAAACAAAGCTGTCGCGCTTTAAAATACAACTTACACGCACTCGAATGTAAATAACTATTTTCGTATTTTGTACAGTAATGTACTATTTCAATATACATACTCAAAATCGTAAGTAATGGGTTACTTTACAATATAGCAATCGTTATTGCATAGCAACGGTTTTTCATTAAAATACATTTTGACACAAGGAATTTTTTGTTTTGTATTGTTAATTTTCTAAATCGTTTCCCATTTTCTTTTCATCATCTAGGCTAGATCCATCGTTTTGCAAATCGATCTCCAAAAATTAATTTGTTTGGAGGTTGTAAGGTACAAAAAACAATTAACTGTCAAGTTACTTTGTTACTGAGAATCAGACTACTGTTTCTTTAATGTTTTTAATTCAGTATATTATGCCGCAAAAAATCAAATTTTAATAATAATATAAATAATACGAAAAAATAGTGTACGCACCCCGTCAGAAAAGTGATTTTACTGTACTCATATGGCATTTAAGTTTTAACTTTCACTTTTCTTAACTTGGAACGTAATATACTATTAAAATTTGGAAGGTATTTATTTGAAATTTAAACTAAATTTTATTTCCAGTGTTTTTAAGTTTGAGGATAAATAATAATCGCATGGAACCAGGTCTGGACTGTATGGAGGGTGGTTTAAAGTTTTAAAGCCAATGTAACATTTCTGAGGGGCACGGAACATCAAAATGAATACTATTATTAATAATTGGAAAAATACTACCTTTTTTTTAGTTTATGTTCTGTATTTATTAATTTAAACCCAACGTTTCGGCACCATAAACTGGTGCCTTCTTCAGGGGATACATTGACATTAATTTTTTATTTAACAAAAATAACAAGTTAACTTGGTAGTATTTTTCCAATTAATAATATGAGTTCTGAAAGATATTTTAATAACTATTATTAATGTATCGTGTATATGTATTGTATACTCTTTTACTGTTTTGGCTGGTATTATAAACGATAGACAAATTTACACTCGAACTTTTGACAGTAACGTTATCTATGCCATAAAATGAATAAAATTTGTTAGAATTTAATGTCTTAAGTCTTAATTTATTCGTTCTAATGTCTGAAATTTATTTCTCCTTTCTCGTCAACAACGCGAAACTCATACTTAATCCAAGATCTTATCTGTCCATCTCACACATGTTTGCATTCTTGGTTAAAATTCTAAACGCTTGTTTCACGGTAGTTGAGTATGAGTTATTTGCAGTTTTCTACCTCGATATTGCCTCGGGTAGTCAACGTATACTCGTACGTATGCGATACCGAGAAGTCTCGCAAACCGGACTAACCTTTGACTTTTTCTACGTGGCTAATCGCTACTAAGAACAGAGGAAAATACGAACAGACGTGCCTAAGATGATGAAATGTTATCGCTAAGGAATTTGGAGCAAGGAATATAAACTAACCTAACATAACAATGAGTGAGTGGTAGTGGTGCATTTATTATGATGTATATGTTCTTATCAGGGATTGAGAAATAAAAATCTGATGTGGCCAGCACATGACCTCCTGCCAATTCCATGTTTAAAATAGCAGCGAGCTTTAAGTAAAGTATCACTTCCGGTTGATCTTGATCGTTTGTAAATAAAATATAATTTGTTGTCCAATAAATAGAAAAGTCCGTTTTATTGTTTTTCCTCGAAAATCTGTTAGAGCTCCAAATTAAGTACTACATCCGATTTATCACATATGGTCAAAATCTAATATGTTGTTTCAAATTATATACGAGTTTTAAATAGCAAATTTGAGAAGTTTTGTATCATATTTTAATAGATTTTAAGGAAAAATCGTCACACACACATTATTATAAAAATCAGCATCAACTTTCAGGTGCTATAAAAAGCAATCTGTGTAAATTCTTCGTCGTACACGATCCATTTCGTAAATGTGTAGTTGTAAATTAATATTGATTTATAAAGCTGCAAACATAGAAAAATTAAATCAGATCACCTGTACATCTAATATTTATGTATGATGGAAAATATATTATTTTTACAAACCTTAATTTCATTAGGATTAAATATTTTACTATTATATACTCCTTAATTCATTATTAATTTTAATGTAATTGTAAAAATAATATAATAACTTAACAAATAGTCTAAGGCCGGTCTTATAAAACTATTTAATCAACAGTTAAAATTTAGTTGGCTACTAAACTAATTTAACTGAAGATTTAGGTATTATAATAGTTTAATAACAAGTAAATCGACCTATTAAAGTAACTGCGGAATTTCATGCTATTAAATTTAAATCAGTTGTTAAAGAAACGTCAAACTGTATTTTTTTTTTTTTTTGTTATGTTTATTTTAAAACAACTTGAAATGGGGAACTATTTACTTTTTAAATATTTTTTTTAAGAAATGTCTGTGTCGAGTATGTCATCTTTAGAGTCTGTATCATCAGTGTCCTCGGATTCATAAATAGATAATGATGATGCATTTATATTTGCACGAGGTAGGCTACCAAAATTGTTCCGAAACAGGACAAATCCATATGAAATATATGATGACAATGGTCGCGTTCAGCACTTCTCTTCGCTGGCATCACTGACCACCGAAATTTGCCGAACACAATGAAAGGACGAATGTGATTGGTCCAGCAATTGCATTCGGCAACAATCGGCACTCAGCGGTGTTCATCGCTGCTAGCGCTGTCGGGGTGCCGAACGCGGCCAATGGCTCGTACCACGATTAGGGTTTTAACTAAAACACTGTTTTAAGAAATGTCAAATTTCATTATTTAATGATAATAATAATTACTATCAAATTTATCAAAATATGATTTTAAAGCAGAACATAGTTTGTATTCAAACAAAATTTTTTAAATAAATTGTTCTTCTAACATATGGGTGAAATTACATTTTGAAATTTGAATTTGACATTTCTTAAAACAGCGTTTTTGTTAAAACCATGATCGTGGTACGAGCCAATGAGTTTAAACAGAGATTTCGATTGTCAAAACAATGTGTTACACATATTGGGACAGATTGAAGGAAATATAAGACCACTAACATTAAGAAATATGTCAATTTCCGCAATGAATCAGGTAGTAATAACCTTAAGATTTTACGCAACCGGGTCGTTCCAAATTATATGAAAATAATTTTCAACAATATCTAATAGGTTATATTTTTCAATATCAATATGATTTTTCCCAAAATTACGTTTCTTTACCATTTTCAAAATATAACCACGATAACTAAACTTACTGTCAAATCAACTGATTTACGTTTATAACGAATGTGAATATAGAAACTTTTCACAAAACCACAAACACACTAGTAAAATTTAATTAAATCCCCCGTTAGTTATTTGATAGTGAGATTAGTTTTATAATATCCATTTCTTTTTTAATGGTCCATTTAATTTACTTGTGCAGTAACTAACTAAGTATTAATTTATTGTTTATAAGACCGGCCCTAAAGAGAATAAAAATTTCTGTATGTGTTTTTTTATGAATTTTTGTACGATATTTGTGAAACTGAATGCACGAAAATTGTTTTATTGGTCGATAAAAATGTCTTATTTATAATCGTTTATTGAAGTACTATAATAAACAAGCTTGAAAAATATTACATTTAAATTTTGTTAATAATGGGTGTTGCATTTTTATGGCGAACAGTGTATTATGTGTATTGTAAGTGTGGGAGCTACGTGCAGGAATAAGTAATATTTTCCTATTTGAGTTGAAGTAAATATTTGCAGTTAGCGTTGAAAGTCAATGACGTAATTTGCAAAATACCCAGACTAAACAAATGAAATAAATAAGGCTACGACACGTAATAAGTGCAGTCTGACAGGTAACCTTGTTTTTATGATTATATTAATAATAGCTACACAAGTAATTTACTTTATCTGCTAGCCAGCCTAGAATGTCTGTAAAAATAACGGCACATTAAAGAAAATTGCCAGACATGCATTAGTAATTAGCTGCTTTACCTAGATGGAGACGGGAGAGGGACCACTTTACTACCTAATTATTATTCATTATTTTTATCATAACCCAACAAACAAATTATTAATGAACGCGCTAAAAGACATACTTACACTTTTTTCTGCTTTACTTAAATTGGATATAATTTCAAATTTACGAGATCTTATCAGCAAGACGTTATATATATATTTTTTTTGACAATGACTTATTATTTACGATGGGCAGAAGTTTAAGGTGTCTTTGTAAACTTAAGCGATGGGCGGAAAACTGTTTATGACCAAACTTAAGCGATGAGCAGAAAACTGTTTACGACCGTCCCTCGATTTTTGGTGACGAGAACTATAACTTGATTGTAAAATATTGTATCGATATTATATTATATTATTATTATTAATTAGTTTATTTATTTTTATTTATTTATTAATAAGAAGACAGCCGCACAACAGGACAAGTCCCAATAAATGTGCAGAACTAATAACTTACAAAAAATCTGATGTGGCCAACACAAAACCTCCCGCAATTTAATTTTTATTAATTAAAATACATACCTACGTATTTACTAACGCTGAAAACTGTTCCATTGCAGAAAACTATTGCTTTATTTACTATTTTCTTTTTAAAATCTCACAATTATTAATTTGAAGTGATTAGTTTTTTGACAGTGACATTTACTGTCAGTTACATTCATTTGAAATATGAACTGTGTAACAAAGGAATTGTGTTTATCTTAGGCTTCGGGACTAATAAAAAAAAAATATTTTTAAATTTATCTGTAAAATATATAGAAAAAGTATTAATGTATTCTTATAGAAAATTCAATAATCTTTAATTTTCATAACGAAAAAATGCGAAAAAATGGCATTTAATGGTATTTTTTGAAGAAAAACCATTATGAGCTTCAGGTAAAGTGCCATTTCCGGTTATCCGATTTACACCAAAATCTAATGGCTTCTTTTCATATTAGAATAGGATAGAAATACAAGATTTCAGAATTTTCTGAATGATATTTTTTTAAATTGGAGCACTAACAAAATCCGTACACATACACACACACACACATACATACATACATACATACATACATACATACAGACATCATCGTGAAAATGTTAAAATTGGATTCTAGGGACCTAAAACGTGGTCATTTACTAAAATCTCAATATGTGATTTTTAGCACGATCCCTATACCTCCCTTACCAAGGGTAGCGGGAGGTAAAAAAATTATGTCATTGTCTTTAAATGAAGTTAATAAGATTAAATTAAATTAACTGAATGAAAAATAGCAACAGAAAAAACCGTTTTAAATTTAATGAAAATACTTTAAGTACAGTACTTAAAAACAAACCTGCGACCAGTAAGGTCTATTATAAAATTGCCCGGTCTTATTTTTCTAGAAGCAGTTCCAGAGTTCTTATGAAGCCAGTTACTGTTCCAGGAATCATTTTCTCTATCTCATTTGCCGTGTGATACATTTTATCTAGTTGATTTAGTCTTCTTACGGGTACATTTGGACATTCACGTACGTGTTTCGAAGTTTCTCTGTCCTCCTGACTAAGTCGACAGATACTGTTTTAAGCTATACCAATGTTACATAGATGGTATTTCAGAGAACAATGACCAGTAAAGAGAACTAATAGCTCTTTGGCGTTTGTCACCGAGGGTGAAATGAGTTTCTTCAACTGACTAAGGCCCGGAATGTTTCTCCAATTTGAGACCAAATTCTCATATAAGCTACCATTCGGTCATTGTCCAAACAACTTTCTTAACCTTATTGTCTTTTATTTCCTTACTGTGAAGGTCTGTCTAGTGTCTAGGTGAGCCAGACTATTCATGTTCGTGAAATGTCATCTAGTACGTTTAATGAATGTAGAACTATTAGAAGTTGGTATTTTCTATAGTCTAAGATGGTCTGAATACACTAAGGTCAAACTATGTATATGATCGTAGTTACCTTGAATTAGATTAGAAAGTATACTGCATCTCGTAGGCGGAGGTTTGATGCAATAGACATGACAGTATTTTTTTTTTTTCACAAAGTATAAAACAATGAAGTCAGAAAATGCGAAGATAACCAGGAATCCTAGCAAATCAACCACCAATGAAAATGTGAAAAAATTTGAAGATTCCTCAGTTTTCATGATTATTCCTGTAATGCAGGAGTAATTGCAAGGAAAAAGAAGAACAACTTAGTCATTTACATACCAAATGCACACGGTTTGTATAAATAAAATACGGAAAGTATAAATAAAATAAATGAATAAATTATCATCACGGCATATTAGCCATTACTGGGTGTGCCAGTATTTATAACACATCGGTAATGATGATATATTTTTACCAGGCGTCACCTTGCGGGCCCTCATTGCTGGTGTGGAGACTGCAACACAGGGATCACTTTGGTGCGATTAAAAGTCTGCACTGGCCAAGATCGAACCCGGGTCACCAGATTGGCAATCATACTCTATACGCACAAGGCCACGCAGAAAGTATAAAACTAATAATATTAAAACTTTATTGCATACACATACATACACTGCTTCCACTGCTTTGTAGATAATTTCAGAGTGATATGTCAAATTTAAATTCAATTTATTTCAAAGTTTATTTTTATGTAATTGTTTGTAGTGTTAATCACGGTATGTAACCTATGTATGTATACCTAGTTCAGTTGTACTATATAGCAAATTTAAACTTGTTTAATTTTTTATTGTTTGGTTATAATTTACATTAAGTTTGTTGGTTATGTGTTTGACTGTTACCGACTTACCGAGTGCTCTGCCTTGCCGAGTCCCACCGAGCATAAATTGTTGCCAACATTATGAACCAAATGCACTAAATCTATTACTTTAAATTTAAATTTCATTCATTATTCCACCATTTTCTCTTATTATTATTAAGCCAAATAGTGTTTGAGAAACTACTTTTTATTATAAATATAGTTTTGTAAGAAATGCTTTAAAATATATAGAAGTGTTTTTTCCTACATTTCCCGGTCACTAATCTGGTGGAGACCAGCGAAATTGACGTTTTGGGCGTTCCTTAGGAGACGCGAAACAACACATTTCAATACATCACGAAGCGACACTCCTTGTCTACACCATTGTTGTTGCGATTTGATGTTTATGACCTTGAACTTTAAATTTGTTGGCAAATTTACGCGCGAAATTTAAATTGTTTTAAATGGTAAAAGAAAAATTAGAACACAAAAGTACTAAAATTTTATTTTATTAACGAATTAAGAAGAAATCATAAAATAAACACATAATTATGTTTTTATGAACAAATACGTGAATTTTACAAATTCAATACAATGCAGAATTTTCTATATCTTTGACGTGGGAAACACAAACGTCAGATTCAATGAATATGTCCCAAATATCCTTCTCCATCAAATCTTCTCTTCCTCAGGCCTTGAGCCACATTTTACACCTATATTTATTAAGTGAATATACATTTTGCATGATATGGAAGTCGTTTTGCATTACTTACATTTATGGATCTTTCGGAAACGAAAAAAACTTACATTTCGCTTTCTCCATTTTTTAAATCTCCTTATACAGTTTTTATATGAACAAACAAGTCCTCCCGATTCTACCTTCTTCGTTTTCTCCATTTTATTAGAAACTAACACCACTTCTAAAATTCACAAACGGTTCACAAAATGACATATGTCAAAAGTGAGAAGACGTGTTTGGTTTGCTTGAATTAGCCATAACCCTAAAATACATGGGCGTGACAAGCTGAGACAACAGTTCCTCCAGAATATGTGAAATATAATGATTTTCTTTATGATAACGATTTTTCCTATCGTTTGTTGAAAAAACAACATGTTTGTTCTTATTAGAAATCAATTTGTGTTTCTCAATATATTTTTATTATTGACCCCAACAGAAAATGTTCTCGTCGAGATAATGAAAAAAACAAAGAATCGTAAGATACGAAGATATGCCGAAACAATCCGATTTTATCCGATTAGCCCTTTAAATTTGTTGGCATACTCTTTCTCTCTCTAATTTTCGTTTCTCTCTCTGACTGTCGCTTCTGTATGAATGTCTATTTTGTGACATAACTGCAAAAAAAAAAATCATAATTTGATTGCAAATTTCTTAGAATGTGTATAAATCTCCATTGTTAGACTATTGTCTTGTATTATGTGCGAAAGAGAATCAATATTTTACACTATTCTTCTTCTAATGAATTGTGCAAAATGCATTACTGGATTTATGAAATTAAAACGATGTTTAATCTCCTGCATGTGCGGAATTGAATACGGTGCCTTTGTGTTCATTTATTAATGCTCTTTCATTCCTAGAAAATGTAATTTATAAAATAGTTGTGTTCGTAGAAAAGTTTTAAAATAACTATTCTAAAAAAGGAATGAAATGTTTAATAAAAAGCGGCAGTTTAATTTGAAATGTGAGAAACACAATGTAAATTTACTTTTTATTAAGAAGATTTATTAGGTGAGGAAAGTAGCGCAGAAAAGTGATAATGGAAGATAATAAAATGTTTTTATGTTTATCGACAGTCTACAATCTTGAAATACACAGTGTATTTACTTTTTCTACTAAGCTGTTTATGTAAATTCTAACAAAAGTAAATAAAATCTAAATATACTAACACGTAATAAAACTTTGATGACTGAATGACATTTGTGCCGATAAAATATTTACATAGAATTTAGTCGGAAGGTAATATGATGTGATGGGTTATAGGAGAAGTTTGACACTTTGTTTCAAAAAGTAATACACAGTGAAAAAGAGATTTTATGCATGGGCACAACTTTATTCATTGAGCAGATGTTCCTATTCAAAAGCTCGAGATAATCAAAAGTTGACATCAAAAGGTTTTTCATATAACTTATTTGCCCTAAATACATATCTATTCAGCATGAATTCCGTATTTTCCTCATGACGCACAAGAGGAAACGGAACTACCTATATTTGTTTTTGGAGTTACTAAGTGAATTTTGTATAAATGTTTTTGGGGATTTTTTTATTTGTTTAGTTGGTAACTTAGTTTAAATGTCAAATACATATCTTTAATTTTAGTTGTCATACCTTATCAAGGAAAATTATTGCAATTATATTTTTTATAGTAAAATAATTATATCAAACCATAAAGCGCTCTTTTAAATTAAAGTAGAAATTATTTTATTTGTTCGTTCATAATATACTCGTAGTATAAATTTTAACTCTAATCCTACTGTCGTTAAAATGTTAAAATAAATTAAATTTCAAATATTTATTCAAACTGTTAGTGCTACCAAACCTAATATTTTAATTTTCTTTTACGATCGATCAGAGAATTAGCTGTTTCTGATAAATTTTTAGACTGAAAATTTTGTTCTTCAGTGAGCTAGCTCGGAAAATTGTCTTAAAGTGATCAGAAAGTAATTTTTCGGATCCCGGGACCGGTAAAGCTGAATGTTTCCATGACGATCAGTTGCTTATTTATTTATTTCTTATTTCCTAGCAGCAAAAAATAACCTATATATTTTAATTTATTCTTTTTTCAGGACCGCGAAAAAATATTATACTCAACATGACCTGAAAGTGTCTTTACTGGGGCTCACAAGCTTGTACAACTCGCCTGCGGCTCGCTCTGGAATATGCCTGAACACCCAGTAAAGTATCACTTTCAGGTCTTGTTACGTAAATTACTATTTTTCAATAAGTTTGAAATAAAAGTAAAATTAATGTGAAATAGGAAAAATAATATGAATAAAATAAATAATAACACGAGAGTGATTTAGAATCTAATCGACCTAGTCATCATATTTTACACTAAAATTATTGTGACAGGAATTTTGATATTGCCGGGAATCGATTGAGAATAAACCAAAGAATGATGATTTGATTTTGACAAACGATAATTTTAGTGATTGCAAATAAAATAGGAAAGCACATTATAAAAAATTCAAAATATGAATAAAAAATCTTTGCTATTTTCTGTATGCAAAATATACGAAAGGTACCTAACCTCTGTAAAAAGAGACAAACTATTCGTAAGGAAGATGAAATCACCAAACGTTTTTCGACGAGTTCTAACAAGATATAGGTAGATTATCATCTGCACACTGGACCATCAGACTTTGCAGGTTGATTTACAAGACTTTATCGCTGACTTTCAATCTGAGCGACTGTAGAAGTTTGCCTTGGCGAACCTACCAAGCCGGCAATCCACGTGGCGATGAGAAGAACCTATTCCAGACGTACGTTGCGAGACGGAGTAGTTGCGAACACAGAGAACTGAATGAAATATGAATATATGAATGTAAATATGACTTAGAATTGAATATTTTTGTAAGCAGATCGGATATTATTCTGTAAAACAAAGACTTATGGAAATAATACTTCAGTTCCAACAGACATATTTTTTTCTCCAGAGATTTACTTTCAAAATATTAATATGGTTTTTGTGAAAATATATTCCATATTAATTTTTGTGCAGAGTATTTGAATTGGTAATTTGATGCACGGTCTAATATTTTTTCTTAAATATCAATTAGGGTTGTTTTACGATGAATTCAATTTATGAATTTACAATTTATAATTTATATTTATAAATATAAACCGACTTAAAACGCATACGATGGTTTATGAACGATTTACAAATTTAGAAATTTGAAATTTAGATTTGGAATATTACTATATTTTATATTTCCAAATGTAAATTTCAAATTCGACCATTCATAAGAGAGAACTATTAAAAATGGCGGTAAAGTATAACTTTACTTCATCCGTCAGCTGTCTTTTCTGTTTGTAGTGTAGTCTGTGAGTTGTAAAAATGGATTCACACGAACAAATTGATATTTAGTTAATAAGCAGTATTCGCGACCTTCGTAATTTGTACGACAAAGCAAATGAATCGTACAAAAATAAAATTGTTCTTCTTTATTATACATTTCAGCAATAATCTTGTTCATTACCGTCTAACAATTTCATTATGAAAATAAAATTGTAATCCAAAATCTGAACTTGAAACTGATCACAATGACAAGCAGTGGCAAGTTACGTGATACACACTGATTGGTCAGATCCAGAATTTCAAAATCGAACATAAACCAGAGAGAAAAGTGTAAATTTTGAATCAAAATTTATAAATTAAATTCATCATACAGGGTGTCTCAATAAGCTTGCTCACTATTGGTAACTTTTTTATTTGAAGAGATACGAGGTTGGTTAAATTAGCAAAATTGTGCCGTTTTATATTAGAAAATTGGTCATGTAGACAAAATAAAAATTGTGTCAGCGGTTCCCAAAATTTGGGACAAAATACATATTTTTTAAATGGAACTATATATTTTTTATTATCTTATTAGAAAGAGTATTTTTTTCTCTTTCCAATAAGGTAATGTTGTTTATGTACAATTTTTTCAAATAAACGAGTTATTTACGTTTAAAGATAAAAATTATCTTTTATTAGTTTAGGTCCAGTAAACTATGGAAACAATTGCCTTTTATAAAATTATTATTTTATTAATTTATTTTACAGTTATAACAAAACAAAGAAAATATTCAAATTGAAAGCCATTATTTCTTTCGCACATTTAAACTCTTTTGGAAAGAGAGCCGACCGTTCTACTTAACTGGTGTCTAGATATAACTTTCCATATAGCACGATCATATCTAACTTTTCTTCATTTGTAAAGTTATTAAACATTATTAAACACAGAGAACTTTACGGGAGAAATGATTAAACGTCAAACAATCAAAGAATCAATTGTTTCCATGGCTTACTTGACTAAAAAACTAATAAAATAGTTTACAAAATTTAAATTTTTAACCGTAAATAACTCATTTATTTGAAAAAATTGTACATAAACAACATTACCTTCTTGGAAAGAGAAAAAAATACTCTTTCCAATAAGATAATAAAAAATATATGGTTCCATTTAAAAAATATATATATTGTCCCAAATTTTGAGAACCGCTGACATAAATTTTATTTTGTCTACATGACCAATTTTCTAATATAAAATGGCACAATTTTGCTCATTTAACCAACCTCGTACCTCTTCAAATAAAAAAGTTACCAATAGTGAGCAAGCTTATTGAGACACCCTGTATACCAGTCATTAGGCTTAGGGCCAGTTTAACAATCTCCGATTAAAATTTTAACTGCCAGTTAAATAAACAATATTGAAACGAAATGAACTTCAAATGACATATTCATTATTGCTGTCACTAATTCGATTTAATATTGTTTATAACTTAAGCAAAATTCCGACTGGAAATTATAAAACTGGCCCTTAGTGATATTAGCACCCTTGCGACAAATGTGATAAAAGTCCAAATTTTCATCGAAAAAAATTTCATAGCTCATTCTTTTTTAAAAATATAAAACGTACAAACACTTTTTTAATAGTCTGGTGTTATGCTGGCATTGAAAATAAAATGCTGTTAAACTAATTCACAATTAAGAAATTTTAATACTACGAATTGTTTCAAAATTAAACAAACTTTCAATTAAAATAATAATAATAATAATAATAATAAAAAAAATAGGGCGGAGGACCCCATTACAAAATGGCTAAAAGTGTGGTTTCTGACTTAGCTCAGTCAGTAATAGTGACATATCTGGTGGAAATAGTGAATATTGTTAATTAGTGTAACAGCCACCTATATAGAACGCTAAATTTAAAGAATTTATTTCAGTTCAAATAGCATCAATTTATTTTTTCTATAAAACTTTAAATAGGGGTTTCCAATTTTTTTCTTTTTTTAATATGTTAATCTGTACTTAGAAATATTAGACCCGTATTTTGTATTTTCGCCGAAAAGTTTCTAATATGCCAGAAAAAAATATTAACGTTTCAATAAATGAGAAATGAGAAAATCGACGGCGTGTGTGACGTCATTTACACCAAGAACTGCGTTTCTAGAGCTGATACTGAAATTTAAGCGCTAAATTTAAATGCATTTCAAGGTTCATTTTGAAAGTAGGGTAATCAAAATCAGAAAATTAACGATTATATTCACCTGCGTGATGAACATTGACATTCAGTAAGTATTTTTTTAAAAGTCGTAGACTTGGAAACCCCTAAGATTTTGAGTTTTCACTTTTTCCGCGGTAGTGTGATATTATGTTTAATAGGCCCTAAACCATAACAAAATAGTTATTTACAATACAAATGCGGAAACAAGAACTTCCGTGCATGAGTATTTCATTTAGGCGAATGCACGGAAGGTATTTCCGCATAAGTATTGTACAAGATTTTTTGTAACGAACGAATTAATTATAAAACTGTTCTACCTTCGATAGATGTTACGCAGAACATGTCGTCGCATCAAATAGAGCCATCAATTTCACTAACTAATTGTCAGATACAAAATATGAATATATAATAATTATTGCAATACCAAACTGTATATAATCGATTCAAATACAATTTATTAAATTTAAGATCTTATTTTATTTTGATTGTACTTATGTATAGTAGTTTGGTTATAAATTTAGGAACATATCACTACCTAAAACAAATAAAAGTATGAATACATATTAAATTATCTTTAAATAAAATATATTCTTATACCTATTAATAATAATACTGTTTTTTTTTTATTGTATATTTTTACCTACTAATCTTTAATATTGTGTGCAACATACAGTATGGCCGCCATGTTCATCATTCTCGATTCTCGTTATATTAGTTTCTAATAGATGGCGTTAGTAGTATTAAAATGTCAAAATTAGCAATGATTCTGATTTTATTTAAATAATTTGTTATTCTTTCAACTAATTTTCCTAAATTATTATGTTCTTATATTAAATTTGTTGCAATGTACAAAAATATTAAAAATAAAATAGCACTTTTAAGCTACTCGATCAAAGTAGTTTCCACTGAGACACTAGTGCGGGAAGTAAAACAATAGCGCGAGAATATGGCCTTTCGGATTGTGAGTTGGCTGCGGGAAACATTAGTTTCTAGGCAGTGAGTACGAAAAATAATAAAATGTACACTTCATCCTTAAAGTACTACTCAATAAATAACGATTAAGATAAAAAAACCATTATTTTAAAAATTACTTTGCGAGATATTTGAATTTATTTCCAGGGGTACAGATTTCGTCACACTATTGGTATCTTTCTCGCGCAGCCTACTACAGAAGCTGGTGTGAGAAAGTTAGCTATAGGTTTCTTTAAAAATCAAATGCAGTTATACAAAAAACAATTATGACTTTTTGATACCACGAATTGCTTCAAAATTAAACGAACTTTCATTTAAAAATATTTAAAAAATTGGTTTATGGGCCTATTACCCCCCTCCCAACCCCTTCTACGCCACTGGCTTTCAGTTTATATCAAGTTTCATAAAAAAAAATGTTGAGGACTCCATTATTACAGACTACACGAATTTACAAGTATCTCATCTCAACTAAATTTTTACTGTGTGTTGTCTTCTCGATAATTCCCATTCTTCCAAACTGATTTCCTAATAAAAATTATTCTCCGTTGCAGTGCAGTCAGTCAGCCGGAAGTGGAAAACTACTGCATATTGCATTTAACCTCCGCGTCGTAGTGCAGCTGCACTGACACTCACACTCCGGCATTTATGAAGTCGTGTGCGTGCACTACTCGTAGGTACAAGTAATGTATGCATTTAGCACGTGCAGTGCGTTGCGTTGCGTAGTGACCCGGGTCTGAATGCCAAAGGGGTGAACGTGAACTACGACATTTCACAATCACAACCGAGACATGAGACATAAATTGTGGCTTGTTTGTCAAGATATATCACAGGGGGACTGGACGGCAGGCGACAGAAATCATCGACAAAAACTACAGCGGTTATCAAGTTTTAGCAAGAGTGCATTGTATATATAATATTTAGTAAGAATGAAAAAAAAAAAATGCTAATATGTATCTAAAAATCTGTTGTGGCCAGCACAAGACCTCTCGCCATTTCAATATTAGGCTATATAAGTATTGTACTGCATTTCGCTTTCGAACCGTCGTTTTATAACAAAATATTACAGAACTTTACCCAAATATTGTTTTTTATTGTATTTAATATGTCTTCTGCACACATATAATTCTAATTATATATATTTTTCATTGTATGAGGAAGTTTCTAAATGTCATAGATTGTTCCAATTCATTAACCAGATTGGCGGTATTTCTGATGGATATATGCATTTTACCACAATTTTACCTATAATTTCAAATATTTAATTAATAAAACAATAAGAAAAATTAAATATACTTCCCAGAAAACGCTATCAGAATGTCACTCAAACTGTTGATTTTTGACACTGACATGTGTCATTTACAAATTATGTTATAAACATTGGAATTTGTCAACTGGTTTCCTTAGTGCCGTAGCCTCTGCGATTAGTTCACTCTATAAATTATAGTGTCTTTATCTCTAAATCTATACAAGATATAATAAAAATTTTAAGTGTATTAGATGGAGAATTTTATGTTCTGCAATATTTAATAAAAAAACCTCCCAAAAAAAACCTTTTCAGCTTTTCCCAGGAATGTCGGATTGAGGAAACTGCAGTTAAATATTTTTTAAGTCTTATAGTTTTTGAGGAATCGTGACTACAACATCCATACATACACACACACTTACACACATCCACACACACACACAGACATCATTTTAAAAATGTTATAATCGGATTCTAGGGACCTTAAATCGTGCTTATTCAATAAAATCTGGATATGCGAATTTTAGCATGAATTACCTCTCTTAGCGAGAGGTAAAAAGTGGGAATTTCAGATTAATTTTGCATTGTTCGTTGTTTTGTTTAAAAGTAGGTGCCTTGAATATTTTTTTTTTAATTCTGCTATTTATAAAACTTTGATCCCTTTTAATTCCGTAACCAAAAGGAATAGGATTTTCATAGGTATGGTATTTTATACTCAAAATGACCTGAGGAATACGTTATTAATTTTTTGCACCCTATATAATAATTGATCATAAATGTATAAAATAATTGTTCATTATTATGTACCTATATTAATTTTGTATTATTATTCCCATTTGAATTGAAATTTGTTTTATATCTAATTTTGTAATTATTTATATTTATAACTTCATAATATTTAGAACTATAACCACTCTCATTGTTACAATAATTGAGTTAATTATACATAAATATTATTGTTATAATTTTACATAAAATGTACTTACCCACTACCAATAGCCAAATCATGACTTTTTTACAAAAATTTTTATTTTAAAAATTGAAATCACTTTAAAAATAGTCAAATATGTCAACACATACACTGCACTGTCAGTAAATATGCAAAACATTATTAATTTCATAATAAATACTAATAATTTATCAAAAATTGTAAATAAACAATGCATAGCGTGCTTTGCTGGTTATCAGCTGTCACTTTTTTAGATCGACACTTGTCGTACGGTGGCAGCACTGCATAGCAAAATATAGAGACGTAAAATAACGATAAATATATTTAAAATATTACTGTTTAAAACTAATAATATTTTTAATTAAATATGTACAATAAAATATAAAATTTAGGTTAAAATTCTTCCTGTGCAGTTTTTAATCCAATTTATGGTCAGTAATTAAAATTCCTGTACTAACGTAAGGTGATTTTGCTCGCAACAATGTAAACGTATGGCTGAAAATAGCGCATATTTGTATAACAAATGTAGCAAATTTCATGTAGGTAAATAAAGAATATTGTTACATTTATGATAGTGCTAGTGTTCTAGGAATGACTGCGTCTTAAGTTAGAGAATTCCATAGTACCGTGCCGACTACTGGCTTATTTTAATTGCAGTTATAAATACAAACACCTATTATAACACGAGAACTACAAGTGTTCAACTCCCATTCTAGAGAGAACATTAAAAATTATCTTCAGGATATTTCTTCACGTTTATTTTTAGAGAAATTCAAATCATCACAAGTTGTTTTCACATTTCTTTATGAATTTATATCAGTTAGGTTTAAAAACAGGTCACAATTAATGATAAAGATTAAATTTTAAATAGTTCTCCATATTTTAAGGACATGTAAATAGATTATTTACATTACTATTTGTTAATTAAAAAATATATTAACCATTGCTGGGTGTACCAATCTGCTTCGTACACAGATACAGGGAATGAACAATATATTTGTACCGTGCCTGCGTTTACCAGGTGTCACCTCACGGCATAGGCGTCGACTTTGCATATTAGGTACGGGTGCACAAAATAATAATAAAAAAAAAAAAATCTGCTGTGGCCAGCACAATACCTCTCGCCATTTCCGTTTTGTTACATAAGTATCGAATTTAAGATTTCATATTCACAAAAATAATTATAATTATATCAATAAGTGTATCATATCTCTTTATTATAACAATACTGTAATT
This sequence comes from Ophonus ardosiacus, assembly GCA_943142095.1. Lineage (NCBI taxonomy): Eukaryota > Metazoa > Arthropoda > Insecta > Coleoptera > Carabidae > Ophonus > Ophonus ardosiacus. The sequence continues at coordinate 49,617,155 of OW964825.1, read as the reverse complement.
AATTATGTAAAAATCTGAATAATCAGTTTTAATTTTTGCTTTGAATTTAGTTAGTATTTCTTATTTTAAGTGTGTTTACACTGAATTGTATTATTGAGGTAATATTTTGTTCTATTTATTAATAATAATTTGAAAACACCTTACATATGAGTAGGTAAGTACTGTTAGCAAAATTTCAACTAGAAAAACACTGCATTTCAATTCAAAAATGAAGCTAAAATTAAGCCCTGTGATTGAAATTAAGAAATTCACTGAAGTATTTTTGAGAAAATTTTAATTAAAATTAGATTTCGGTGGAAAAAAAATGGAAACAGACGTGTTACATTTTTAAGAAAGATTTGGATTTATGAAGGCAACCCGCAGATTATAATTAAATCCGTTTTACATGCAAACATTTTAACACATGATGTCATTGTTTTTAGAGATATTGTATTAATGACGTAAACCGCTTGACTTATTTGGAATATTTTTTCTCTAAAATAATCTATAAACGAATGACAGTGCTAGTCAACTGCTCGGTAATCATCTTTAATCACTTGTTAGTGCTACCACTCAAAGAGTTTATTTAGTACTAGCTGTACTCGTTGCAAATATTTGCAACAAATAAAATTATGGGCTAGTGTAAAGCCTGATTGCATAGAACAGAATGGAATAGAATAGAACAGAATAGCATAGGGAATAGAAATATAAACCAATGAAAATGCAAGGAACCATTTATACTTGCACAGAATGGAATAGAATAGAATGGAATAGAATAGGATATAACCAAATTTTATTTCTTGCTTCGATAATATTCGTGAGACTTGTTGTGACTTCGTTGCTTTTGGCCCATCCCCTAACGTAAGTACTTTTTGTAGACAACATTTATTTTGCAGAAATACTATATTTTATTGCAAAAACAAGCAATGACATTATTAAAATCACCAATAAATATTGTTAATTTAGTGAAAAAGTGATGTCATTCTATTCCAAAGTCTTCTATTCTATACAATCTATAAATGGTCTTAAAAATTTCTATTCCTATTCTATTCCATTCCTTATTCTATTCTATTCTATTCCATTCTATTCTGTGCAATCTATAAATCAGGCTTTACTAAATTATAAATTTTATATCTATTCCATTTTTGGAACTTTTCAATACTATTTTTTGTAACAACCACTGCTTTGTTGAACACACTGACACATACGGAGAACTCTAATTCATTATTTGACACAACACTGTTCATTTTGAGGGTTTATAAACTGCGTATTTGTTTGCATGTATTGCGACGTATCTGGTGTAAAAATGTGGTGTGTATGGTCTGGTAACCTTGAACGCTGCAGCGAATGTCAGCTGGTGATGATAGAGTCTCGTCACCGTCTCTTCATTGATATTTCACAGGCACAGGGGACTCTTTGTGCTGTACTTCCGCAATGTTATAATTGCGTACAGCGCTTACATGTCACGTCGCAAAAACCAACACTCCGTGCAATTACTGCATTGTAAACATGTGACATGTGACCAGACGCACCGAACAATTGTGACCAAGATGCTAATATATTAACAATGGAAAAAAGGGATAGATTTACCCTGTAAAAAGTCGGATAATTTTGATTTTTGGATACATTTTACATTTAGAAGCCCTAGTAAAAAATCAAGTTTTCGACCTTGGTGCACTTTCGGAAATTCCCTACACCTTTGATCCAGAACTATACAGTGTCCCACACTCTATGTTCAGTATAGGGTCTTATGGAGTACCATATTGCCAAATTTACCTGCTGTTAGTCTACAAGATAGAAAGAGCAAAATAGATGCCCAAAAAGAGATGAAATATTCTAGGTACTTCGAATGTATTTATGACTGGTGTACTTTCAGCTCGACTTTCAGTGTATCTAAACAAGTGAGTGAAAGGATAAAGTCATATTGATAAAGAATATTTTTTTACTGGTTTTATACTATTTGTTGATATATTGTATAGTGAACTTTACATTTATTTTCTGTTTAATTTTGTTTATTTATCTGTTATTGAAATGTATTAAAAGTAAATAGATTTTTAATTTCATAAAATTATTAAGCATTATTTTTTTAAAATTTATATCTTCTTATTTGATAATTTACTAATATTTAGACTTGATAGAAATACTGCATATATTTTACATAGTTCACAAGTCTTTATTCTTTCTTTATAATTTCCAATTTGAATTAAATTTGAAAAATAATATTTTAATATTCTAATCTCTAATGCATTTGATCAAGATTAGTATGCCGGGCGGTTTTAAAATATTGTATTGAAATATTACACATTACGTGTACAAATAGCTTCAGCATGTTTTTTACACACCGGTTCCAACGCATCTTTTCGCGGCCCTTTGTATAAAACTATTTAGAACTGCAGACAAATTTCAGGTGAATACAATAAGCCCTTGGGCAAATAAGAGACCCTCATAAAACTTAAATTGTACGGTGTAAACTAATTTTGGTATAGCAATGAAAATTTATGAATGTTTCAATATTACATTACATTGAAAAATTGACAACATGGTACAGAAAACGTCCATAAGAATAACATTGGCTATCTCCGCTACACTGAAGATAGAGTGTGGGACACTGTATAGAACATATATAGCCAAAAAAGCATATTTTGCTGAATCTAATTTTGGCAAATAACTTGTATTAAACTAAATTTTGGTTTACACTTCTTTATGGCACTTTTTTAATTTTTTTCAAATGGCGATGTTCAATTATTTTTTATCACTGTTATATTTTGGATTATAACAACATAAAACACAGAATTTTCATATGGAAAATATAGTATTACAGTCGACTCTTTATAAATCGAATTCGCAAGGGGAATTTGAATTTGTTCGAATTAGAGAGAATTCGAACTAGAGAGAGTACAAGAAAATTAAATAAACATTTGTATAAATTATAAAGAGTATGTATATGCGATAGAAAACAACGTTTATTCAGTTAATATAACAAAAAAATTACATTTTTATTTTTTTAGAAAAATGAGATGTACCTACATACAAACATTATTTCAGTTCTCTAAATCTAAATTCGATTTATAGAGAAGCGAATTTCATTGAAATTGATGGCAAGTGCCCAAAATTTAATTCGATTGAAGGAAAGTTCGAAATAAAAAAATCGATTTAGAGAAAAATTCAAATAAGAGAGAGTTTGATTTAAAAAGAGTCGACTGCATCAACACTGAAAAGAGGATTTTTCAGCTTTTCAACGATGTATAGCTTGCCTATGTTCTTTTGTTTTAAACAGCTATTATTACATTATTAGGCAACAATACTTAATTATTCTTGCTGTTTAAAACAAAAGAACATATGCGAAATATACATCGTTGGAACAAAAAAAGTGTTTGTTTCATAAGTGGAGGTTAATTACAAAAATTGAATTCACTAACTTTTGACAAATGATTTTTAGCGTTGAAGCTCGCTCTTTATTGGTTATAGGAAAAAATGTTCTAGATCAATGTTGTAGAGAATTTTGTCTGTCACAAAACTGATAACTATTTTTGCTCCTAACTGGTAAAAAATCTGATGGTCTACACAATACCTCCCCTATTTAATTTTTATTATATGAACTATGCAACAAAGAATTGTGTTTACCTTATTTGATACATAGGCTCCTGGATTATTTTATAGATTATAAATTGCAAAAAAATGACATTTAAATGTATTTTTCGAAGAAAAACCATTTCGAGCTTCAAGTAAAGTGCTATTTTCGGTGATCCAGTTTACACCAAAATCTATTGGTTTCTTTCCGTATTTGATTGATAGTATTAGACACACACATACACACGGACATCACCGTGAAAATGATAAAATTGGATTCTAGGGACCTTAACACGTGGTCATTTACAAAAATCTCGATATGCGATTTTTAGCACGATTCCTATACCTTCAATAACAAGGGTAGCGGCAGATAAAAATTGATTATTTGCAACATTTTTCCTAGATGGCGGTGCTTCTGGTAGTGCAACAAAATCGAAAACTTGGATTTTTCTTATTAATTCCTCCAAATATTAAATATAATATCCAAATATCAAAATTACCCAACCTCTTGTTAAATAAAACCTTACTTTTATACGCCACTTTAGTGTAAATATATTTATGAAATAGGTACTCCTTATCTGTGATTTGTGGTCGTGTATAATGAGTTTTGCGGCACACAATAGAGCAAGCAGCTTGCAGTTTTTCTTAGTGTAATTCAGCTGAATAATTTATTAGCTTGCGTTTAATGTGTTTTTCTCCTTTTTCGCTGTGTCCAAATTTGTATGAAGCAAATAAATCTAAAACTACAATAATGGCCGGTTACGTTGCGCAAACCTTAGCTGTGCATGGCGCATTCAGCATTTGCAAGTTGCGAAACTATGCTTTTACATTCCTAGTTGCGACGCAACATTGCTGCTGCTAGCACTGCATTTTCAGAATCTAGGTAAAGGTGAATCCATTGTGAGAATTTCTAATGTCTATCGCAACGTCTGTCGCACTCCTAGTTAACCTCTTTGAGCGCTAGACTGAAAAGCCACACACAGATTAACAACACAGTTTCTCTCAGACATGCACAAACTATCCACAAGTTCTACATGCAATTTTTAATGAAATTGGTCAATTACGTTTTAAGTGCCAAAAGCATAGTTTTGAAGTATACAGAATGTTCATTTTAAGTGGGCCACCATTTCTATCTCGATAACTAAAAGACATTTACAGCTCGATTGTCGAAAAAGTTTAAGCTAATCCTCATTTTTTGATTCTACTCTAATTGTTAGTTTATATCTTAAAGCCTGTTTTACATTATACTTTTTTTGTATAGATTCTAGTACGAGATCCATCCGAGATATTTCTAGACAAATCTAGCATAATGTAAATCAGAAATTTTCATTCGAGTTTCATCCGAGATTCTAGTATAGAAATATACGCCCGGCCGTATATTTCTATACGAGATTCGTACTAGATCGTTAATGCGCAAGCGCGCAGTCGTGATATTAACAACTACCAACTTTTGTTATATATCATTTGTTTTGCAAAGTGTGAGGTTGTAAATAAAAATTCTATAACATTAATATAAAATATCTAATATGACACAGACACATTTAAAATGAATTTTTGTAACTCCTTATTTTGATATTTTATCCATTTCAAAAACAAAGTTAACTGTACAAATTTGTTAGGTTGGTATTCATTTATTTTGATTTAAAATACGATACATTCCGAAGATTACCGATTATACACGACTTGATAGCATGGAAATTGAATGGAACTCGATCAAAAATCTGTCTAGAAATATAGTATGAAAATAGACGAAAATAGTATAATGTAAAACAGGCTTAAAATATAGTCCAACTTATTCCTAGTATCTACATTTTTTGATAATATTTTGAAGATTAAATATGTAGCTTATTCACAAATTGTATAATAAATTACAGAGTCTCGATCACTTTCGATTACGTAAGTCATGATATAAAACTGCAGATAAAAAAATATTTTAAAATTGATAATTAATAGATATTTACACACCAAGTGAGCTAAGGTGAGTTAATTTCTTCGAGTGAATAAACATTCTTAGCTCACGTGGTTTGTACAATATTTTATTCAATTTTGACAAAATAGTAATAAAAACCATTATAATATTTAATTTTGACAAAACAAAAAACTAATCAGATAGTAGACTGTGCATGACAATCGTCGATGATAGACGTCAAATCATATATTTAAAAACTTTATTGTCTGCCATTTGTGCCGTGAAAAATAATGAAAATGGCTGATAATGTCTGATAAATACTATGGTAAGTGTTATTTTCGTACCTGATGTTATTTTAAATGCATTATTTGTTGCAGAGTAAATTAAAAAAAATGTGAGTGATTTAAAAAAATTTAATTCACTTGTGAAAAAAGTGTTACTTATAATTGTTGCTAGGGAGTTAATAATGACAGTTTAAAACGTCAAAATTGAATAAATAATATTTAAGTACATATTAAGCTTAACAATATGGGGCCCCATATACGCGGGGTCCTGAAGCTTAAGGTTCATACCCTTCGATCTAGAAGGCTTGTAAAAAAATTTTAGCAATGAAACATAGAACGTTTTGAAAATTCACTCTTCATTTACTTTTCCGTTGCCTAGTAACAACTTGTACGTATCAGCGACGCTCATTTGTTGATTGACTGTGGTATGTTATTATTCAACTGTTTATGCATGCAAGCAGCATGATGATTTTAACGCGCGACTAAGGCTACGAAATTATGATCGTATTATGATTAGCTCTGCATCTTTTTCCCTGTACTTGCTATTAAATGCACTTATGTTCCCGATTTTTCTATAAATTTAATGTTTCTAAATTATAACTTAGGTAGGAAGAGGGACATTATGCAGAAATACATATTAATGCGATAATTCGAAAGATTTTTTCCAAACGGGAGAAAATGAAGGATAATTATACCAGTTTCGTAGTTTACTTGATCCGTAAAAAATTGTTACATGCACGTTTCGAATCCTTGGAAATTCAAACGTCTTCAACGTACCCAGCAAATACTAAATTAATAATTGTTATGACAGAATTATGCATAAAACAGAAATTGCTCCATTATATTTTTACCCTTATTTAATGGTATAGGTTGGTAGCTCATAATATTTAAAGAACCTACTGCTTATAGATCACCTGCTTAGAATAATAAGACACTGAAGAAAATATATAAATTGCATAACTAAAATGATATATTATTAAAATTATAGGTATCACTTCTACCAGTGAGTATAATATAAAGTATACTTTATACTCACTGCTTCTACGAAGTAATAAAAAATGGCTGAAGGTCACGTGACAACTTTTGTTCCAAAATAATCTCAAAATAATATTTCAATTTTGCATAATTCATCAAAACTATATTCTATGTATGACAGTTGATGACAGGTGCATGACATTTGATTAATACCATTGCCGTACGTTAATTCATTTAATATTTGTTTCGCATTCCTTCGCGAAAAATCTTTAATTTCTTTTCATTATGGCTTTTAATGAAGAGCGTGACAAATATCTTCTTGAAGCATATTTTTGTTCGGACGAATGTAAGGAAGACGGTTATTAGGATTATTCTTATGACGGCTAGTAAAATTCGAAAAGTACGGCCATGGAAATAGTAATGCCGTCATATGGTGAAAATGATTAGGCAGAAGACGCACGTCATCAAATAATATTACTATAATAATGATGTCATGTACCTACTACTACGTTTACGTGGGATAATAATTACTAATTCATACGGAGCGAGCAGTCATATGACTCTGTTGGTCTTTGACAAGCAGATATGGATGTCATTCAAAATTTCATGATTTTGCAATTCCAAGTGGTTTATTTAACTCGCCAAGTAAAGTCAACACTCCTATTCTAGAAATAAAAATGCGTCTTCCACTTTTTCCCGAAATCTTACTCACAACTGATTTGATTATTTCCAGAGAATCTGCTGCTCTCTAAAAATATATGATTCAATTAAAGTTTGATAACGAAAGAAATATTTGAAAAAATAATTCTCGAACGGTTTTCAGCAGAATCAAATGGTCCACCTTTGGTCAATTCCCGTTCGAAATAGTAAATAGTTCACGACATTCATTCTTAGCTTTTGAGATTGCTTTGTTAAAGCTTTAGGCATGATTAAGGATGTATTATAGTATATTACTTATTAAAACAAGCAAGTAATACTGTCGCACAAATCACAAATAAAAGTGACAAGTGATAAAATAGTGACAGGATCGATATTTGATCGATATAAAATTCAATGTAAACATGGTCATGCCAACGTATGGTATGAAAATCAACTACAATTTTTTCAAATAATTTTATATTCCGTAAAAAGAATACGGATTGACCTAGAAATAATTGTAAATTTCATTAATATATACGTTTCTTTAGCTTCTGAGATTGTTTTGTTAAAGCTTTAGGCATGATTATGTATTATAGTATATTACTTATTAAAACAAACAAGTAATACTGAAGCTCAAATCACAAATACTTAACGCAGAGAAAACTGACAAGTGACAAAATATTGACAGGATCGATATTTGATAGATATAAAATTCAATGTAAACAAGTTCATGCCAACGTGTGGTATGAAAATCAACTACAATTGTTTCAAATAATTTTATATTCCATAAAAAGAATACGGATTGACCTAGAAATAACTGTAATTTCATTAATATATAGGTTTCTTATACTAGTATTTTTTTTTTTTTTTTAAATAACACCCAATAATTTTTACGTTATATTTCATTTTATAAAGTTTTTTACAAGTTTATGATGTGCTTCTTCTGCCTATTAATTTTTACTGCACTAAGTAAGCGGCAAATATAAAAATGGTATGGAGCGGCACGCTTCAGCCATTTTTAATCACACTGGCTGGTAACACAAGCCTTGTTTTAACTAAAACACTGTTTTAAGAAATGTCAAATTTCATTATTTAATAACAAAAATAAATAACATGAAATATATCAAAATATGATTTTAAAGCAGCACATAGTTTGTATTCAACCAAATATTTTTTAAAAAATCGTTCTTTAAACATAAGGGTGAAATTAAACATTGAAATTTTAATTTGACATTTCTTAAAACAGCGTTTTAGTTAGAACAAGGCTTGTGCTACCAGCCACTGTATTTAGCTCTCAGAGAACTATGACAGATATTTTTACTAGTTATTGTTCTCTGAAGAACTATTTATTCAAAATTAGTATAGCTGAAAACAGTGTCGACGGCAAATGAGATCGAGATATTACAAATTTTAAAATCCCATCAATTTTTCTCAATATATATGTGTTCTAATATTATGTGTTTCGTTTTAAAAAGAAAAATTGTAATTATATCATTGACAATTCACTCTGTGTAAACATTACCATGGTGTTAAACAATAGAATGCTGCTAATGTTACACGGCCAACTTAAGTGTATAGAACGAAGTTTACTATAGGCGCAACAATTATATTTCAAAGCGTGTGTGTTCGTTATTAGCAATAATTTCTTATCTTTACGACTGATAACAGCTCCTAAATGAATGTTACCGACATGGCATTTATGTTTTGTAGGAAGAAAATTATGTTATGTTAATTGTCTTTCAAACATTACAATTTGCATATACATACAATAAATTCTAATAGGTACATTAATTTGCTATTAATTAGCCATGAAAGAAAACAACTGAATCCTCATGTAACAGTTACTTGACAGCAAAAAGTTGCAATTGCCACTCGTAATTTTCATGGCAAGGCATGATTTTATTTAATAATTATTGTGATGAAATGATTGAAATTAGGACATGTTTCGTCTAACCAAAATCAATTAGTCATTCTTAAATATTTACTTTTCTTCTCTCTGTTAAAGTTTGATATTTTTTTTTTTTTGAAAAATATTGTGAAAACTATCATGTCTGTAATTACTTTTCTGTAGTCTGGCGTCACGTAAGCTCATATTGTTTATGCATCCGTATGTAGATCGCTGAAAAGTAGTGAACTAGTTTTACTGGCGTTCAATTCTAAACTACCACTCAGCCTGGTATAAAACTATCAGACATTGTTGCACCACTACACTGCACTGAACATATGAATATTTCATTCTACAGCAGACACTGTAGCTGCAACAGACAGTGATGTATTAAATCGTAGTGGAAAGAATAATAAAATTAGAAAATATGACAGTTTTGAAACACTCTTTCACTTATAGTGAAAGATGTACATTATTTATTAAAGAATACATTATTTATCGGCACTAGAACTGTTACTGAAAAGAATATTGCAGCTTAAGAAAATAATCGAACCAGACAATAAATCCACTTCTTCGGTAATAGACCAACTGAAGATTGCATCATCAGCTATTAATGAAACCATACACAATCACCTGCAACTTTGTAGTTAGTGATTAGGGCTTCGCCTTTTGCTTATCATATTCTAGATATAAGATAGCTTAGTCATAAGATACGAGTAACTGAAATATAGGTAGGCAAAGGTTGTTTTTGCTTTTTGAGAGAGAAAAATTAACGTTACTTAAGGCCGTGTTCAAAATCCAGCTTACTTTAAGACTAATTAAAATTGCTTTAAGACTTTATTTTTCATTTGAAATACATAATGCTAAATTGCTCGCTAAAGTGCTAAACTTGTATTATGAAAACGAACACAACTTTAATTTTAATTTAAAGAGTTAAAGTGAAGATAAAATTTATTGTGAAAATGGTCCTTAATTTGTACTTCCTTGTACGAAGTAAAGGAAGTATTGTAATCGCGAAAAATTTCGGTTTCTAGATTTCGACGGAAATATGCATTTTGATCATCCCTGAATCTATTTTGACTAATTTCGTCGTGACGTCAGTACGTACGTATCTCGCATAACTGAAAAACGGTTAAACGTAGAAAGTTAAAATTTTGTATTTAGGACTGATATATCTAGTTGTGCACTACCCTTTTTGGTCATTACATAACTTCCGGAAGTGATACTTTACTTGAAGCCTATAATATATTTTAATGAAAAACTATATCAAAGTATAATCCAAAACTTTTCAACCGGAAGTGATACTTTACTTGAAGCTGTTACCAGTTTTTAAATGTTTATGAATGTGGCTGAGGTGAAAGAAGTGTGCATGGATAGGAATGTGTGGCGAAGGATGATTGTTGCGTAACTATTATTGTGATCCGGATGCGGTTATTCGATACCGAAAATCGGTCACATTAATATGTTCTTTGTATGAATGTTATGATGATTTTTGACAAGGCGAAAGAAGAATGTTTTTAAAGAGTTAAGTGATTCAGTGGAGGAGCTCTTACTTTCATCCCTTTTCTTATTGTTTTCGGGGTTTTGCTAACCCACTAAGTGGTAAACGCGTGATTTTATGCATGTATGTATGTATGTTACCAGTTTTTCTTAAAAAATGGTGTTATTTTGATTTTAAAATTAAATGATTCAAATAAAAGTTTCATGCCCAGTTGCATCAACTAGGCTTAAATTTTAAGCGACCCTTAAACAAAAAAAATATTTCATTTGATATTTCATTTCGATGCAATATTGTCAATTTAAGGAACGCTTAAAATTTAAGTTATGTTGGTGCAACTGGCCATCAGAGAATTGAATTCTGCGTCTAACACATCGAGTATTATTAAATTAGCTCTTTGTATAAGCGAGATATATAAATTTAAAAATTATATACTTTTTCGTTTTTGTAATTAAGTTTTCTATGGATTAGGACAAAAAATAACAAAAAAATAAAGAATGTCATTCCCAAATTATATCAAATACGCGCAATTTTTGATTGGGTCTGTTAAAATACATATTGTAATTATTAACAAAATATGTATAGTTTAACAAGGAAGTCATGTGGTGTCCACATCAGATTTTTACCTCCCGCTACTCTTGGTAAGGGAGATATAGGGATCGTGCTAAAAATCACATATTGAGATTTTAGAAAATGACCACGTTTTAAGGTCCCTAGAATCCAATTTTAACATTTTCCCGATTATGTCTGTATGTGTGTGTGTGTGTGTGTGTGTGTGTGTGTGTGTGTGTGTGTGTATGTATGTGTATATGTGTGTGTGTATGTGTATGGATTTTGTCTTCGCTCTAACTCAAATACCATCATTTAGAAAATTCTGAAACCTTGTATTTCTATCCTATTCTAATATGAAAAGAACCCTTTAGATTTTGGTGTAAATCGGACAACCGGAAATGGCACTTTACCTGAAGCTCATAATGGTTTTTCTTCAAAAAATACCATTAAATGCCATTTTTTCGCATTTTATGTCTTATGAAAATTAAAGATTATTGAATTTTCTACAGGAATACATTAATACTTTTTCTATATATTTTACAGATAAATTTAAAAATATTTTTTTTTATTAGTCGCGAAGCCTAAGATAAACACAATTCCTTTGTTACACAGTTCATATTTCAAATGAATGTAACTGACAGTAAATGTCACTGTCAAAAAACTAATCACTTCAAATTAATAATAGTGACATTTTAAAAAGAAAATAGTAAATAAAGCAATAGTTTTCTGCAATAGAACAGTTTGCAGCATTAGTAAATACGTAGGTATGTATTTTAATTAATAAAAATTAAATAGCGGGAGGTTTTGTGTTGGCCACATCAGATTTTTTGATTTGATTTTCTTTGATAGAGATAGGCTATTTTACGTACTTCAACCAACCTAACTTAGGGGTGAAATACGGCAGTTATAAAAAAAATATATGTAGGCAAACGAAAAAATTTACTTTTGAATTTATGAAAGCAAATAATATTGTTTTCATTTTGATTGAATGAACACTGTTCTTTTTTCCGCTGCAGTTACGCAATGGGTGTTGCCATAGCAACATCCCCCAGCCTATCTGTCGTTAAGCTCGGGTTTCAAGTACCTGCTCCCGGAGTTGGAGTTCCAGTCTCTGGAGTCTTTTATCTTTAGCCTTTCTGCGTAGAGAAAAATATTAACTCCTCTAATAAAATCCGCCAGATTGAAATATTCTCATGTAATAAAATATCCGCGTAAAAACTAGAAACTCACAGCATATATTTATTTTCAAAGACCAAATGAATCATAAAAAGTTTATGTGAATCGTATTAAGCCGACAAATAAAAAATATAAACTTTTTATATAAATATGGATGATTCTTTTCAATATAGCTTTACTTTAAAAGGAAATGAAATATCCGGCACTAATAAAATAGAAAAATGCTAGAATTGATTCTATCTTTCAAAAAAAATAAATAAATGAAATTTATTACTTGTTAGGTACGTATATTAAAACAGAGTACTTCCTCTAACATTTTAATTAAATATTTTTAAAATTAAAATGTATTTTCAAACAAATAAAAACTAACATCTACCACAGTTTTTATATTGCTCACATATTTTCTTGCACTTTCGGGGTGATTTCCGGTTTTCAAATAGTACTGATTTTTTTCTAAATTGTTGGTGCAGGTACAATTTGTAATTTTTTATTTATTTCAATTCAAAAATACAAGAGAAATTTATTAATATACAAATAAAACGAACAATTTAAACTGGAATACAATTTAAAATGATTTTGAAAGCAAAAATTATGCTTGATTCAAATTGTGTGAGACTTGTGTTCAAAATGAACTTTACCAATTTTGAAAATGATAATGTCAAAGAATTGAGGAGAACTTGAATGCAGATGATTAAATATAAATGGGAGAAAAATGATCTTATACCAGGGTTAGTGTGTCTTGCGAAATATACCAATACTCAGTTGTTATTACTATAACAAGTATTTATATGACATTATTTGCTTGCAAATGTAAAAGTTGCATTGAATCCGGCCATAGTGATGAAATTTTATTAAGTAATGACAACTGACACGACCGTTGGTGATAGCACCGTCGCCAAATATACGTGCATTTCATTTAGTACTCTTTAACTGTCATTGGTATTGTGAATGTGAAATTCTGCAAATATAACACACTTGCGTAAAATAATTATACAGAAAACCAACTAGGTAGTTAATATTTGTAGAAGGTATTTTAACAAATTCAGCACTGACAAAAAATAAAGCGTTTTATTTAAGCGAAAATGACGATCACTACTGCAAAGTTTAGATTTCTACATGCAAACCCGACCTGAAGATGTTTTGTAGAAGGTACGTTAATAAATTGAACATTACTATGCATACTTTTTAATTAATGTAATTAATAAACACACAATATATTAAATGTGTGATTTACGGGAGAAGCAAGATTTTTTTCTTTCATATATTTATCTTGTTTACAAAATGGAGCACTAAAGACGGCTTCTGATGAAATTGAGATTGTCATCCATGAAGACAATTCTGACTACACAGAAGAATATAGAATTGAAATTTTGTCTAACTATATTTAGATATTATTTTATTAGGCAATATGTCCAATAATTTAGTATAATTTATAAATCTTACTTTAGCATTTTAACTAACCCGAAATAGATAATAAATATTTTGCAAAAAATTGTTAATTTAAATATGCAAATGGTTACTTTAATTACTTATTTTATTTAATTTTTCTATATTGTGGCATCATTATTTTCATCCTACAATTTTCTGTAATTTATCTAATGAATTAGATAAATTAAATAGAAAATTTAAATATGTATTTAGTTATTTTCATTTTCTTTATTTATATTTAGTTTATTAATACTTATTACGATATAAATGTAATCACTTCATCTAATTTTGTATTTAATTTTACTACAATTTGTTATTACAAATTTAGTAAATTTAATTATATCAACTTAGATATTTTAATAAAATATATTAGTAGACTGAAAAATAAGGAATTTATTTAGTTAATTTAACTACAATGAGGTCATGCAAAAAAAAATAATTATACCTTTTTTCTGTTTAAATCGAAAAAGAATAATCTAATTCGTCGATCAGTATGATTAAATTATTTTTTATTTAAATTTTTTGTTGTATAAAATCGTTTTAAAGAATGATATTTTTAAAAAGTTGCAAAAACCAGCCATGTTTTGTCGTCACAACGTTACGTACCAAGTTCAGACTCACTTCAAACAGACATTTTATATGGACACATAATTTCTAAAAGAAAAATATATATATAAACTATAAATTGAGGATTACATATCTGAATATGCTATAATATATTAATATAATACCGTTCTATTTATTTTTATAAATATAATTTTCATTTGGCGTGAAATTATCTACGTTACATCAGATGTTTCTTTTACTTTTGAATCTTTGAATTATACGGTAGAAGGTTATAAACGCATGTGAGACATTGAATATATTGCAGAATATTATTTTATTCTTTATTTTGACACGACACTACGTTCCATCGACATGTTTACTTTCATAAATTTTAGGTTATCTTTAAATGTCACTTTGACGTTTAAGACAATGTTAGAATCAAAATGGCCGTGCCTGTCACTCTGTGACGTCATTGGACAAGGAACGAAGCGGGGGTCTAGCAGCCTCATTTTAAAGAATGTCATTTTCAATTACAATTTTTTCATGATTAAAGATCGATTTGAGGAAAAATAAAAAATACGGGTCTTTTATTTTTCACTACTCTATCGATTAAAATTATAAAAAAAGTCGTGCATGACCTCATTTAGATGTTTTTTTTTTCTGTTTATCGTCGAAATCCTTTATTTTATTTCAACCACAACTATTGACTGTTTAATTTTATGTTGCAACCACATAAAATGAGCTAACGTATTTCTCTCTTTTCTTTGTGGGAATTTGTGCGAATTCAGTCCTGTCCCCCCTAGTCCAGTCCTGAATAGAAAGTCCTTTGGCGTCATCTGAAGATAAGCTGCAGTACCTTTTGTCAGGCCCGTATCCGCACATAACTCCTGAACATTAGAGCTCGTATAATTTTATCACCGCAGCTAGGCGAATGACGTTTTACACTAAACATTTACTTCCCTAGAATTTTGTAATGAAACCGAAGGGCAACACTGTAGCAACACAAGGCTAACGCGATCGTTGCTCGTTAATCGTAAAGCGTCTGTTAGATTGGACCATGAAACGTGTTTAAAATCTTCATGATACGATGCAATAGTTACTCGATACTTTGTAACTACCTTTGTTACATACATTCTACAGCGATTTATTTCCTAACTCGATTTGCCAATCGTATCGTTTGATTTTGTTGCCGAATAACTATAAACTTTGCAATTGCAACGACGATATACAGCAGTTCTGAGTTTTAAATCCGTGCAATACAATGCTATTACTTTGATTTACATACAACTTTAAATAATAAAAGTGCATTGTATATTCTAGGGAATACACATTTTATATAGTATTAATTAGACTATTAATTAGAGTTGATTCAAAGAGCATATAGTCAGAAAAATTGACTCTGTCGGGTACAGCAATGAAACTATAAATATTATAATTATGAAAAAGCGGCATATCGCCCACTGTTTACTTTATTATCTTGGATGCCAAAGAGATCATATGTACCTATATTTTATTGTACATGTTCAATCTGATATCTTGTTTTTATTAACACGTAACATAAATTTTCAGAAAAAAAATTGAATGAGCGATACTGTAGTTTAATATATTAAATCTATTTATTACTATGGGTCATCCAGCGAATCAAGCGGTTTACGTTATAAATATATCACTAGAAACAATGACGTCATATATTAAAAAGTTTACATGAGCATGTAAAACGGATTAAAATATGATCTGTGGATTGTCTTCATAAATCCAAATCTTTCTTAAAAAGGTAACACGTCTGGTATCATTTTTTTCCAGTGAAATCCTATTTTATTTAAAATATTCTGAACGATACTGCTTACGCCTTTATAAATATTTCATTCTTGTAGTATGCAACAAACTATTTAGTATTATGTGACATCCTTAAAAAAATACAGAATACTGCATATCATACAATTTCTCACTGTTTCTGCACATTGCGTATAGCGTTTGCCACACGCTGTATATATAGATTTAATTTTCAAATTATTACCTACAAATAGAACGAAATATTACCTCAATATTACAATTCAGTGAAAGTAAGAGCCCACCAATCTGTTTTTCATTTTCAAGATAAGTCAATAAATTAACTACAAGCTCTTGAATTTAACATGACAGAGCATTTGACATTTTGTCAAAGAACAAAGAAACCAAAAACAAAATGAAATCACAATACAGGTTGAAAAGTATAATATAGACATATAATATTTAGTAATATATATGTTCAGAATTACCAATATTAAAAAAATATAATGAAACGTCATTTTGCAAAAATTTACAAAATTATACTTAATAATAATATATCCAAATATAATTATTTCTATTAAAGGTGTCAAATACATAATAATAATAAAAAAATTGACAAAATTAATTACACTTTACGTGAAGTATTACTTACTTTAATATTAAAAAAAGGAAAAATATTTACAATATTAGTTAACTGATTACTTGTATTAATTCTAAGTAAATATGATATTTTAAATGTTAAATTAAATAGGTGATGAAATGGGTTGTCTCCCGAAATATCTATATTTTAGAAAACTTTTTTTTGGGGCATGTGCTTGCAAAACGCAAACCGCCCCAGTCATTCAATTTTTTTTTTTTTTTCGAAAATTTATATGACACAAGATATGTACGGTAATGGCACCAAGTAATAGTTATTATTAAAATGTTATTGTTATTGTCTGATAACTAGCAAATTTGTTTAATCAATTTGTATAAAAATATGAAATATATACAGTTAGAGTCTATTATTTATAAATAAAAAGATGTGGAAAACATTTCTTACCAAGCATCGCAATTATGAGAATAATGAACCAATCTCACCTGGAACAAAAAGAAAAAACAACATTAGCGCAAAAATGGCAAAAATCTGCTATAAAAACAAGTTAATGATCAAGCCGAATATCTTACAAAACAAACAACAGAAAAATTGGAAACAAAATAGTAAAATTAGAAGCAAATCAAGAACAGATCCAGGACAAAATAATTTATGTCTGCCATAAATTTCGGTCACATATTGCAGTTCTTAGGCCGCTTGGCTACTTTATTTTGAAATGAGATGGAATTTGAACGCAGAACACAGATGCGCACAACAATAAAATGTTTTTCAAATCCTAACCATGAGGAATTGTGCACATTAAAACCAAAAGCGAATAAAATCTGCCACAAATCTGCTACAAATCTGTCGAGAAGTATTTGTCAGCGAAAACGCCAAGGTTGAGATATTTCAGCGCTTACAAACACAAGAAACCATTAAATGGGAATTAAAGTCGCTATTTATTTTCTACTTGCTCTATACACATATTTGCTCGTGCTCTTTAACAGAGAAGATATATTAAAATACTCTATTCAGCTATAAATAAATCTATTAATTTCTATATACATACGAGAGGTTTTTTTTACAAAATCAACATGTTCAAATATTAAAATTAGCAAAAAACAAAAAATGACATTTTAAAACCATGTATTGTTTGAGGGTGGCATTTTTCCTCTGTATCTAAATAAGTAGTACTCTCATAATAAGTTTCAAAATTTTAGTGTAGTAGCATTAGCTTACTACATTTAATATATTCTGGTTTGTTAATATACGCAATTTTGACATCTGTCAATAGTCTCAAGTTCACATGCGCATACTATATCTAACCGTTAATGGTCATTAATTTTTGTCGTCTGTCTCGGCTATTAGGTTGTTAAGGTATGTTAGAAAAATCTGAGCACCCCTTTTAACTACTATTCCTGTTGCAAAAAAAAAACTTGTTTTACTCTTACTGTTTGCTAATTATTCAATGATTTAAGACGGCTATCCATCTCAGCCATACTTGACTTTATAAATCAGATACGATTCGGGAAACTTTGCTCAACAAAATATTATTGACTACCCCGTCGAAAATTGTGGTTGGAAAATAACATTTTTAATGAAACGTTCATCAAACAATCGAGGCAGGTAGTTTCCGTGGAAACAATCAGAAAAATGGAATTAGATTTTATCTTTTGAAAGATATGATCACGTTAATCAAAACGAGAAAAACTTTGCGGAGAAAAAGCTGAGCAAAAAGAGTAAAAATCCATATTCCACTGGTTGCTAGCGGCAATTCATTATCTTCAACAAGGCTGCAAATATTCATTAACTCCGTCGTAGGACAATCTGAGTCAGCCTCGGAAACGCAATTCGTCTAAATCATTTCCTGCAGAGCTCATTAATAATTTACCCTGAGATCGGATTAATTTCCTTTGGTAAATAATAGTGTGTTTTATTTGTGGACGACAAAGACACACCAGCAAATGTACTGAAAGACAGACACTGAAGTGGCTTTTCTGCTCTGGGCCGGTGTATGTGGTGTTCTGTGTTATCGACCGCCAGGCGGCCGTGCGCACACTCACACTTCCAGGAAAGAAGCTAAATCTACTCTTTTTCAACTTCCATGTAGAATAGACTGTCTAGTATAAACCGACCAATTGTTTCATAAAATATACAAGGGAAATAATGCTTTCAGTCCAAAAATTCGATAGTAAGCTTTAAGTGAATAAGCACGAATTAGGCGCTCCACAACACGATTTTACTATTTTTACAATGATGTCTGTCTGTGCGTATGTGTATGACGACTTTTTTCTTTCACGATAACTTTCATATCAAACTTCTAAAAATTTCTATTTCCCGCTTTCTGTATTCCTATAAAGATTTGATTAGATTTTGGGTAAAAAAAAGCCCATGCCAGTTTTTAATAAAAAATATTAAAATATATTCCAAAATTCCTCAATTTTAGTATTTTAGACTTTCGTATCAATGGGAACAACATATTAGATTTTGGCGAAAATTGTTAAACCGGAATTTTATTTCAAGCTCTGAAGTCTGAACAGATTTCTGTGAAAAAATATATTATGGTATACCTAATCCAAAACTTCTCAAATTTGGTATATAAAACTTCTAAAGAATTGAGAACAACATATGTATTTATTAGATTTTGATTATTGAGATATTTGACTAAGTAAAGATAGCGCTGTGCACCAACGTCAAACCTTTGACAAGGGAAGAGGAAGGGAGCATGTTTGGTTAACTTCTATAAGCGTATCATTACTATCAGTAGTTTTTCTTTGAGTTTTTTATATTTTGACTTTTCTTTCAATGTTTATTATTATTTTAGGTTGAATATATATCCTTTTTTCCAGTTTTATTAGTTGAAGCAGTAGAACAATTATAATTTTTCATTTTAAATACTTTAATTAGTAATTGTTAGGTTATGTTCACAGTTTAGTTTTTACTTAGGTCCAGTTTTACAATAAATATTAGATTATAGTAAATTAATTAATTAATTAATTATTTTCCACTATATAAACTGTGCACGACTACTTACAACATACAAATAAAATTGCTCCCTTGTTTTAGTTCTAAATTTCACCACCAGGTTCGCATTCTTATTTACATATCCCAAGACATGTATAATAAACCGGAAGTGGTACGTAACTTGGAGTTCGTAACAGATTTTCAAGGAAAAACATAATAAAATATAATATATACATAATTTCGTATTCAGACTTTTCTATTTATTGGAACAACAAATTTGGCTTTGTTTACAAACGACCAACCGGAAGTTCCTTAAACCTTATTGCTATTTTAAACATTGACGAGAGGATATGTGCTGGCCAAATCAGATTTTTTACGTTTATCTTATGACAAGAACATATTATATCAATAACTTCAGGCTCATTTAATGCAATTTTTAACTTCGAAAATTTTTTATTTACTTTTTTGTTCCAAAATAAGAAATTACAGCCATACGAAAATTTTAACATTTTATTTTCTATGGTCCACAAAAAAGTATAGACACCCGGTATAGTAATTCTAATTTTGATTATTACTATTTTAATTCCTCTTCTTTGTACATATAAATACCTTTTGCAACAATGCAAAACAGTAATAATAAAGCATGGCTAATCCCGTTTATTTCTGGAGAATACATATGTGCCATAAAGCCGAATTAGCACAATTAAATTCCTTAATGATGTGTATCTGTGCGTATCCAGTGCGGCGGCAACATTGTTCTCGTGGATTAGACTGTCAAGACACTCCAGACGCACGGATTACCGCAACGCCGTCGGGACGCCGACGCCCGGACAAGGAATTGAATAAAGGTAGCCTTCTAGAGTGGGTTTCTATGTTAATAGGAAGACGTGATTGAATCAGAGAAGGGTTTGTTAATTATAATAGCATTAAGGAAATGGAGGATAAATTTTCGTAACATGAAAAAGGATCTAAAATATTTATAATTATTTTAAAAGGATCATATTATAAACTATTTTAATCGCTTGAGGTCAGCGAATTTTTAAATAATAGTATATTAAAAAATAAGTTTCATAAGGCAATCTGTTAACACGCGTATACAAGTTTTACAAAGGACGAGAGCGATAACAGGCCTTATGAAACATGTTTTTTCTATTTCGGGGTTCTTATTAGTCAAGCATTGTTAACAAGTAGTTGAGATGATCTTTAAGCGCACTGTTTGATACAATGTATTAATGCAAATAATCAGACGAAATTCACAACACATAATACCCACACAAACTGACCAAATATAAAATTTTAATTCTTAGGAAGACGCTACCAACATAACAGACAAAAGAACTAAGTAATATTTTTTAAAATTACCTCAATAGAAGAAATAGTATAAAAAACATTTTTCATAAGGCCTGTTAACGCTCTTGCCCTTTATAAACCCGCCTTGCGGTTCGTTTTCCAAACTTGGATTCGTACTTTAACAGACTACCTTTCGATACTTGTTTTTAATGCCCAATTGCACCAACGTGAAATTAATTTTAATCACGTTTAATCTACGTTTAAACAAAAAAATGCAAATCGAAATTTTCACAGCAATATATTACAATTCATTTGACTTTTCATTTTGATGCAATATTGTCCATTAAACCGTGTTTAATATTTAAGATACGTTGGTGCAATCGGGTATAAATCTACTATTTTATACTAATTATAATTATATAGGTTTAAGGTCCCTAGAATCCAATTTTAACATTTTCACGATGATGTCTGTATGTGTGTATGTGTATGAGTGTATGTGTGTATGTATGTGTATGAATTTTGTCTTCGCTCTAACTCAAATACTATCATTCAGAAAATTCTGAAACCTTGTATTTCTACCCTATTCTAATATAAAAAGAAGCCAATATATTTCAGTGTAAATTGGACAAACGGAAATGGCACTTTACTAGAAGCTCATAATGGTTTTTCTTCAAAAAATAACATTAAATGCCATTTTTTCGCATTTTGTCATTATGAAAATTACAGAATATTAATTTTTCTACAGCTATACATTAATACTTTTTCTATATATTTTACAGATAAATTTAAAAATCATTTTTTACTTCCTTGTACGAAGTAAAGGAAGTATTGTAATCGCGAAAAAATTCGGTTTCCAGATTTCAACGGAAATATCCATTTTGACCATCCCTGAATCCATTTTGGCTAATTTCGTCGTGACGTCTGTACGTACGTATGTACGTACGTATGTACGTACGTACGTACGTATCTCGCATAACTGAAAAACGGGAAGCCGTAGAAAGTTAAAATTTTGTATTTAGGACTGTTATAACATCTAGTTGTGCACCTCCCTTTTTGGTCATTGCATAACTTTTAGAAGTGGTACTTTACTTGAAGCCCATAATAGATTTTAATGGAAAACTATATTATAATATAATCCAAAACTTTTCAAATTTGGTATATAAGACTTTTATATCAATGGAAATAACATAATAGATTTTAGTAAAAATGGTCTACCCGGAAGTGGTACTTTACTTGAAGCCTATAGTAGATTTTAATGAAAAACTATATTAAAATATAATCCAAAACCTTTCAAATTTGGTATATAATACTTTTATATCAATGGGAATAACATAATAGATTTTAGTTAAAATCGTATACCCGGAAGTGGTACTTTACTTGAAACCTATAATAGATTTTAACGGAAAACTATATTAAAATATAATCCAAAACTTTTCAAATTTGGTATATAATACTTTTCTATCAATGGAAATAACATAATAGACTTTGGTTAAAAATAGTCTAACCGGAAGTGATACTTTACTTGAAGCTATTATCAGTTTTTCTTGAAGAAAATGGTGTTATTTTGAATTTAACAATAAATGCTTCAAATAAAAGTTTTAGAGAATTGAATTTTGCGTCGTAAACTTCAAGTATGATTAAATTAGTTCTTTGTATATGCGAGATATGTAAATTTAAACATTATGTACTTTTTGGTTTCTGTAATTAAGTTTGCTATGAATTAGGACAAGAAATAACAAAAAAATTAATAATTTAATGTCAATGTCAAATACGTGCAATTTTATGATTGGGTCTGTCATTATACATATTTTAATTATTAACAAAATATGTATAATGTAACAGGCGTACAAGGAAGTCATGTGGTGTCCACATCAGATATTTTCTTTTAATCCTGAAGCCTAAGATAAATACAATTCCTTTGTTACAGAATTCATTTTTCAAATGAATGTAACTGACAGGTAAATGTCATTGTCAAAAATCGAATCACTTCAAATTAATATTAATGACATTTTAAAAAGACAATAGTAAATAAAGCAATAGTTATTGTTATATGCAATGAAACAGTCTGCAGCATTAATAAATACGTAGGTATGTATTTTAATTAATAATAATTAAATTGCGGGAGGTTTTGTGTTGGCCACATCAGATTTTTTCTATTGACGTATTTTATAATTTTTTAAAAATGGGCTAACTTCACAGATGAAATTCATTGTAGACTGACAGTAATTTGAGGTTATATGTCATTTATCTGTCAGATTTGAAAGCAGTCATACCACTTCTAGAAAGCAAAGAGCGCAAAAAACAGTGCGATTATAGTTCTTCTTAACGACGTGTATTCCATGTGAACGCCGAAAAAGAAAGATAAATAAATCCGAGTATATCACGGCATATTTCCCATGGTTGGGTGTGTCAATCTGCTTTGTACACGAGGTACACAGATACCAGTAATGGTTATGTCATAATCGTACTGTAAGGATGTTTACCATACGTCACCTCACGGGCACTCATTGCTGACATGGAGAGTGCACTATTAAGAATTTTTCATTTGTCTTTAATGTTAGACAAGTACACCCTTTTAACAAAATTAATGTTTTATTAATGAATACGGTTTTTGTGCCATATCTAATACTTCCTAGTATAGAATTTTATAGAATAACTTTCTTGTAACATTATAAACTAAAATATTTTGCTGATATCAGAATGGAATTTTCGCAATTAATATATTCTGGATAAGGTGGAAAAGTTCTCCGCCTTCCATAAATCGTGTAGGTTTCACAAAATTACACTTACGAAACTTAGGCCATTTCAATTTATTAAACCTTCGCCATGAATAGCCTTTTAAAATATGTCTTTATAGAAACTTTTTACTGAAAGATCTCTACATTCCGCAAAAGTTTTTTGCGCAAAATTGATAAAGTAAAATTGAGTGGAAAACTTTGAAATCGCTAAGTGTCTCTTTATGTCTTTACGATACGCTTAAAATATTTATTGCTGTATAAAACGTAAATATTTTCCTCTTTGGAACTATCATTTTGTAGCAATGTATGAAATGGCGAACATTTTTGTGATGCGGGTAATGGCAGCATATCTCGGTTTACTTTATGGCATCACTGTAATTTATTGCAAATCAATATTTTCGTAATCAAGAGGTATCTTCATGCAAAAATATTGATAATGCTGGGAACATGCACAATATACTATCCATTCACGTCATATCGATGGAGTACTGAATTTATATTAAATTGTATTGTTGCAGAAAAATTTCTGTAAATATTTTATTTTATTTATCCGACAAATATGAATTATGTGAAATTAAATTGACAACAACTTTTTATTACCATAATAAATTATTTTATTGATAACTGTGGTTTAATGTGACAGGAACTAACTGCATATGATTGATTTTCAAGTTTAATCATATATGTTTTTCGAATTATTTCCGCAATTGAACACATGCAAAAAGGAGGAAGCTCCATTTTTATACATTTTTCAGGAGAAGGTAAAAATTGTTTAACATTTTAAATAAATATTTTTTATGGTGTATTATAGTATACAATGTGTAACGTGTCAAAGTTTTACACGTATTGATAATTAAGTTAAAGTGTAGCATTTAAAAAAAGTTGAGTTGCCTCTTTTTTGCACCGAGAAACAATATGAAATGACTCAACCCCTGAAAAATATACTATTAACATGAAATCCTGTATTTTTATTTAAATAATAGTAACACATGTGAATTAAGCCTCAGTGAAGCTGTCTGCGGAATGCAGGCTTTATCGTCATATTGTTCGACTGTACTTGACTTTTTTCACTGATTTTAAACAGCAAAGGATAATTATTTATGTATCAAAGTACTGAAGTTCTACTTTTTCCCAGGAAAATAAATCATATAACTGATAAAAAGGAACTTCAATGCCGAGTACCGAGGTGAATATTAAATTAGATTTGAAATTGAAAATTTTTGAAAATAAAAGAAATATTTATTTTTATAGGTTATGTTGACTGACGCATGGGGTCCCATGGCCTCGTGCCTGAGTGTCTGGTCGCGAACCTGGGGGAACCGGGTTCGATCCCGACTGACGCCAAATATTTCCAATTTTAAATGGCACAAAAGTGACCCCTGTGGTGCACTCTCCACGCCAGCTATGAGTGCCGGTGAGGTGACGCCTGGTAAGCGCCCACGCGGTAAAATATATCGTCATGATTACCGATGTCTACATGTGTTGTAGATACTGACACACCCAGAAATGGGTAATATGCCGTGATGATATATTTATTTTTTTATTTATTTTTTTGAAATCTGTCAGTTGCTCAGTCAAAAAACGAACTTATGTTCGGTGTTGCGAACCTACGGACATTGAAGTTCCAAGTTATCGTAAAGAAAACTCAAAATTACGTGTGTTATGCGTCATCACAAACTTCTTCATCGGAATTATAACTAGTTCTTTTTGCATATTTGTTGTCATTTTACGTGCAAATTTACTATTGTACATCATACACCTACCCAAATTATCTTACATGTACAATAATTATCATATGGTTGGCAACATACATTTGCATGAAATCGTCGTGTATTTGATTACTTTAGTGCCGATTTCGAATCTTTTAATGACGTTTTTTTGTGCACTTTAGTGAAGATTTCAAATAATAGTTATTTATGTATCAAGACACTGAAATTCTAATTTTTTATTACGAATGTGGAATTTATTTGCTGAGGACCTCAGGGCGAGGAAAATATGCCATATGAGTTATAAAAAGGAACTTCAGTGCTGAGGGGCATATTAAATTATATTAAATCGAAAAATTGTGAAAATGTAAGGGATATTTTATTTTATAGGTTAGATTAATAATAATCTGTCAGTCTGACAGTCAACTCTGCTTAAATTGGCAATATTGCATCGAAATGAAATGTCAAATGAAATATAATATATTGCAGACAAAATTTCGATTTGCATTTTTTTGTTTAAGCCTAGTTGGTGCAAAAGGGCATTATACACATCAAGTTAAGTTTGTTTCATATTATTGTAAATTCAATGCTTTGCATGTTATTTGTTATTACATGGTATTATCATTATGTATGTTCATTATTCTTTGCTCATAATTGGGTTTGTAGTCTGTCGAGCATTGTATGTTTAAAATAAAATAAAATAAAATAAAAACGTGGCGTTCAGATTGAAATTTTATTTTGTTGATAAAAAAATAGATCGTCCCTGTTTTCCCCTGAATTTTATCTGAAATATTGAGGGATTTTATCAAACCTACGCACAGTACGGCTGACAACGTGAATTTCATATTTCGGTTCAAGGTTACCGGAAGGTAATCACTCTAGTCTAGAATTTCAATATTTTGATTACTTGTAGAAAGTTATATTAAAGGGAATGAACGATGAACAAGGTTATAGTGGGTTGGCAATTATACGAAAATACTCTTCAAACTTGGAACACCAAAATAGAATTAAACTAATCAATAGAGAGACTTATAGTTCGTAATAGGGTTGAAATTCAATACAAATAGTTATATTTTAGTTCGAAATATTCTACTGAGGCTAATATTGGTATGTATATAGAGTGTTAATGTAAAAGCGAGCCAGGCGTTTAAAATGGGAAATCAATTTTGCCTTGCGCAAAACTTCCCATTTAATTGTAGACAAAAACTTTTCAAATAAATATTATAGAGAATTAAATTCTGCACCTAAATCACTAGTCAGATTTTATTTCCATATTTAATGAACTGTAATAGTTATTTACATAAGAGTCAGGGACATGGTACATTACTATCAAGGAGCCATATTGAAATACGAGGCACTTCGTGCCGAGTCAAACAAACATTTTACTGACGAATTATGTATTAATTTTTATCTGAAACCTTTAATTATAATAAAAATTAATTTCAAATTTAATAATTAAATCTGATTTTCTATAAATATCTAGTAGTTCTTCTCTGGTTACTAAGGTGACGGAAAAAAATAATAAATAAACAAACACGAATTAACTGTCAGTTCTGCATTTTTGGTGCGTTTCTTTCTACTTTAATGAACATAATGTTGTTGTTCAAGACGCTTTGTTTTCTGGGATTAACATATCTAATGTAAATAAAACGACAAACATTAATATCCAATAAAATTAAAAAAAAACCTCTTAATTTTTTCGTGATTAGTTATGGAAATACAACTTTCGCTCCGCATTTTGGGCGCGAAAATAGTACTTTTGCTCCGGTTTCAGAAAAAATCCATATTTTAATTTTGCTCATTTGTAGCGTTAGCCATGAAATTTAAAAAAAATTATAAAGAAATGCATATCGTTCGAATAGACCATTCCAGAATGACGTCACCTGCCCTCCACAGGAGTGATTTTAACCTCACTTTTGAATATTTTTAAAAATTATTTAATTATATATCTTATGATAAATATCGAGAAATTTTGATTTTGATACAATTCATTAATAAAATTAAACCATAAATTTTTCCATAGCTCCATCATTTGAGTAAATTATGTATGAAATTTATTTCTGACAGCTGCCCCTCACGAAATTCATTTGTTCTGGATTGATCTATGTTAGAATTTCGATTTTTCAGGTTAAAAAATAAAAATAAATAAAATCTGAGCAGTGATTTAGATGTAGATTATGAAAACAAAATATTTTAGGTACTTATAGAAGTAGAATATAATTATTTGTAATTTTTATTTGAAAATTGAATTTCTGACAATTCAAAAGATATACATTTCGTGGTAATTTTGTTTAATTTTGTTTGGCTATCACTACAAATGAACAATATTTATAAAATTTCAAATAGGATTTTATAGGTTAGTAAACATGTAAAATAAAATCTGATTTGTAATTTATAAATAAATAAATATATCATCACGGCATATTACCCATTTCTGGGTGTGCCATTATCTACACATGTGTAGACATCCCAGGTTCGCGACCAGACACTGAGGCAGGCGGCCACGGGACCCCTATCTGTGATTTATGTGTAGAATTTATTCTCTACAATATTTATTTGCAACATTTTTGTCTTAAATTAAATGGAAAGTTTTGCGCAAATAATATACTAATTTCTCATGTTAAATGCCTATGGGCAGCTATTTAATTAACACCCTGTCTTAATGTAGTTCGAAGTAATTGCCAAACAATGTTATTAAAATACAGACAAGTAGAGACTGTGTTATTGAACACTAGATATTCGAAATTTGACATAATTTAGAACATTCAGGGCCAGTTTCATAATCTCCGGTTAGAATTTTAACTACAAGTTAAATAAACAATAATCAATCAGATTATTGGCAGCAATGATCAATTTCAATTGGTCTATTTAATTGACAGTTAAAATTTTAACCAGAGATTGTAAAACTGGCCCTCAAAGTATCATTCATATTGCACCCTTATGTTGAAGCATTTTGACATTATCGGCGATTTTCTTATTTAAAACTGAGGGAACAAAGAATCTGTATTAAATTTTGTATTAATATTGGGCTTCCAAAATTAAAATGCGCCACTGGTGGCAGATTTCTGAAATGAGTGAAGTGTACATGTACAAACGTGGTTGTTTTATACAGGAATTTTAATATGCTTTTATCTTCGGCTATTATTGTTTTATTCTTAGTAGGATCTGAATTACTGCTAATATAACAGGCAAGTTTTGGTTTTTTAAAAAATTAATGAACAAATTAGGAGATATGCAATTTATAGGTTACGATAGAGTTTTCTTCGAAAATATTTACCACATAATATTATGTGGCCACTATTTATTACTTGCTGGCCTTCAATCATATTTCTAGATCATACACTACAATTCCCAAATCAAAGCAAAGAAAATTGTTCATTATGAAAGAAAAACAATTAAATAAAAGTAAAGCTATGTAGATAGATGTACAACCACGGCAATGAAATACAATCTAAATAAAGGAAATCAAATATTTTTTTATTAAAAAAAAAAACAATATACTGTTCATTAAAATATGACTAAAATGCTCTTAACCTACAACTACTTACTAAAATTAACCCTATTAACTAAAATATTATTAAAACTATCACTAAATTATAATAATAATAATAATATTTATTACTCAAACAGGTACAACCTAAAACAAGTATATGATATAGCAGATTACAGAAATTAAATACAAAATATGTCAATCTCATCAGAAATAGAATTGTAAAAATAGCACATTACATATAAAGGTGATTTGTACAGGACATTAGAGTTGTGAGCGGGAAGATAAAAACTTTGATTGCAACGTGAATAATATCTAGGTACGCGGAAATTTAACATGGCTAATAAATCCGGACAGTCAATTTTATTATGTACAATTTTTCCCAGGTAGGTTAATGAATTATTTTTGTGTCGGGTTCTAATAGAGTCAATATGAAATGTCTGCAGTAATGTTTCAGTTCTAGTAAGATGATCTGGAAAGACTTGAAAATAAGTATACCATAAATACTTCAGGAATCTGCGCTGTAACTTTTCAAGTTTATTTATATGGATATCATAAGTAGGGAACCATATAATTATGCAGTATTCCAACTTAGATTGTATGAACGCAACTTGTATTACTACAAGAAAGATCAAACTCAATTCTACCGAAATTAACAAAAAAAAAAAAAAAAAAAAAAAAACACTATACTAAATCCGAAATTAAATTAAAAACTACGAAAATTAGTCTCACACCAATTGTACTCTTATGGAAGCCAGCCGAAAATGTACCATTCGTTTGAATTTTGACGTTTGACGTCAGCGCCATCTCTTGATAATTTGGAAGCCCAATAGTACAAAATGCAGTGAAGTGGTGCAAATGTTCGAGAAGGCTTTTGGCGAGGAAGGTATGTCGTAACCAAAGGTTTATGAATGGTACAAACATTCTGAATAGGGCCGTGATGATGTGGAAGATGATAAGAGAGCTGGACATCCTAATACATCACCCACCGTTGAAGGTGAAAATGTGGCAAAAATTGAGGATAGTTTGCTTAGTGGGGACATCAGAAACAATTAAACATGTAATTATTCTTTTCCTAAGTGGCTAGGTAAATACCATTTTAAGAAAAAATACATTTAAACGGAATTTCCTTAGAAAATAAGTAAACTTAACAAGAGCTAGCCACAGCTTCTAAAAATTTTATCATCTAAAAACCGCAAGGCTTGCAAAACCTCTTATCATTCTGTCTGTTATAGTAGTGACACAGCAAGTTTACGAAATGTTTTGTGATTAATATTTGATTTATGCTGATTGGTTACATCAAGTTTATGTTAGGTCAGGTTAAGGTTATTTTAACTTAGGTTAGTTCTGGACGAAAGAATTTCTAGATTTTTTTCTATATCTTATACTTTCTTGCAGGTATCTTTTTTAAATTTTTAATTGTTTCTTTATGATAAAAATAATCAAAATATTTCACAATTTCGATAAGAAACATACTAATCTACAGAGTCTATAGATTTTTGAAGATATTTTTATTATTAATGATCTACAGATTAATTAAAGGCCATTTTATCTTTGAAACAATTATATGTCTACATCTTAAATGCATAATGAAAAGTACATAATGCAACTGAAAATAAAAATTTTTGCCCTCCTGAAGTGTAATGGGAACTTTAAAATTGTATACACAGCAAGTGTAACCTATATTTTACACTTACTGTGTTGTAACTTGTCTAAATATGCGGTAAAATAATCAAAATACACTGGACGTTTATGGGAATTTAGAAAAGAAATCATCTTTACTATAATAAAGTTCATGTAAAAAAGTACTACCTACTTAAGTTATTTTTTTACTTTAACATTTCCTATATTTAAAATTAATTTATATAATCCAAAATCACGGCAGCGACATCTGTCATTATTGTAAAATTCGCGAGGCGAACATTGCTGAAATGTCAAATATCGACACCTATTATTTATTACGAAGAAAACATGTGCAAATAAATATATTATCAGTCATAAACAACGTCTATTATTACAGATAAATTTTCGCTAGAAGAAGTACTCTAATGAAGGTAAGTAAATCAAATTTGGAAATTGACTTAACCCCAGTATTTTAAACTAACCCTTTTCAGAAGTACAACCTATCTTATTAAAAAAAGTGATTTTCATTATCGTCGGCCAAAAAATTTGATACAATTCTCGTGCGTGAAGTATTTTACAGCGCTCCAGCTAATAAGGCACTCGCCTTAAGGGCTCGTACCTTAAACAAAGCTGTCGCGCTATAAAATACAACTTACACGCACTCGAATTTAAATAACTATTAACTGTCAGTTAAATAAATAAAACTGAACTGACACATGTGTCAATTTTTCGATACAACATTTTTCGTTTTAACTGACAGTTAGGTACGTTAACAGACAAACGATTCAAATATTGAATACAGGAGGAAGATTTTTGTGAAAAATTTATGGACTTTATTGGGAACTGAACTCAGGACTTCCTTACGTCTAATAGATGTTAAATCTACCTGCATAAATTTTGCTTCAGTATGGATGTTTAAATTCGATAGATGTCAATGTCTATTTACATGTTTGTGAAATAATTTTACGGGAACATTACACAAATATTTGCAGATACATGAATATCTAAATTATGTACAATAAATCATCATGGTTTGTTACCCGCCAGTTCTGAGTGTATCAATCTGCATTTTATCCATTGATTGTCGCTGTAGTTTCATCCTTCTCCTTTAAGTTTGTTATAAATTCTCCGGCAGCTGTAGTGTGCGGTATCCTTATAGAGGGAATATTTGGCGATGGCACATCGGGGGCGGCGTGGCACTTTCACTATCGACTGAGAGCGGCGGGGCGAAGAAGGGTGAAGGGCGGCAGGCGGCAACGCAAGGGCCAGTGACCCCAGGCGTTCGCTCGCAGGTTGCCCCCCCTGTAACTCCCGCAACAGCAACGACTGTTATCATGGAAATGTGCGCGATTGCTACTCGATGTGATGTGGTGGATTTAAAACCCGACACTTCATAAGCGAATTCCAATTTTGATCTTCCAAGGGGTGGAATACTAATATATGACCTAGAATTGAATATGTTATCCTCGGGGTGTTTACTAACTGAATTTATCGAAATGAAAATATGAAATAGAATCTAGGCCCGATATTTTCATTTCTGGTTAAAGTGTTTGTGTCTGCTAACTGTCAGTTAAAACGAAAAATGTCACATCAAAAAATTTACACGTGTCATTTCAGTTCAGTTAAAATTTTCACAGGAGATTGTAAGATAATCCCCATTTTCAGTAGCATTATCTATTTTTCATTAAGTATGTAGGTACTCAAGACGTAGACAGATAAATGTTTCAAAGATAAAACATTACTTAATTAATCTGTAAATGAATTATTCATCATTTTTGATAAGAATATATTAAACAAATATATAGGAGTCTGTAGATTAGTATGTTTCTTATCGAAAACTGTGGGATGTTTTGATTATTTTTATTATAAACAATTAAAAATTTAAAAATATATTAAATTATTTTTCCTACGACCACTGTTAAAAGTAGTCTTTTTAACGGTTGCTTAGCGAGTTAAAAATAACAGTTTATAACACAGTGAATAAAGTAAAAAAACAAATTTACTTTTAACACTAGTGTTAAAAAAGAACTAAATCTAGTTACATTTAGTGTTCATAAGTAAATGTAGTTTCATTTTATATTTATTTTTGTACTGAAAATATTTATATAGGTATTTTATTAGAAGTACACATTATTATGGAAGGTTTATTGTTATAGTACAATTATTACAATTGTTTATAGTAATTCCTTGCAAGGCGCTTGAAGAATTGGAATTTAAAACAGTATTGTTGGAAGTAGAGGTTAGAATTTTGTTGGAAGTAGAGGTTAGGTAAATGTCATTCTTAATTTTTAGTTTTTACTAAAACATAACTATATAGGGTCGTAGGAAAAATAGTGTATGATATTCGTGTTAAAAGTGATTTTATTTCGTTCGTGGGGTTTGTTTTACTCGGCTTCGCCTAGTTTCACAAACTTCCCTACTCACTCATAAAATGTCACTTTTAACACTTATATTATATATAACTATTTTCTACAACTGTCAAAAAAAGGTGATGTTTGTGCATTGATATCAGTATGTGTGCACATTATTTCGTGCACTATCTCGCGCACACTTCCAAAATCAGATAAGAAACGAGCAAAAAATTGTTTTTTAAATTATGAAAATGATTATATTATTAAATATGTATATTCTAATAATTTTGTGTAATGCTGGGTTTATGCAGCATGTAAATTATGAAATTAAATTAAGCCACTAAATTAAGAAACTAAACTAAAATAACGTCGTTTATGCAGTAATTTAAAATTCAGTATTTTATGTTTGACATTTTGTATAATCTAACTTTTATAGGCGAAAATGCGATACATTACATTTATGTATATAGGATAAAAAAATAAAGGTAAACAATTTGTTGAATAAGTCCAATGGGGTATTCCGGTGATATGGAATTAATGCAAAATAATAACTTTTTTCTATAGTTTCCATCTTCATATAGTAGAAAAATATAATAAAACATGTTTAATAAAAAGTTTTAATGTTACAAAATTGGAATTTTTACAGCTCTAGAAACGGCCTTGAAATTTTTGACGTCAAGTTGATATTCTCTTGCTCATTTCAAAGCAAATATTTTCGTTTAAAAACACAGATGGGGCCAGTAGTTAACACGCGCGGGTTTATTTCTTGTTTGACATTTCGTCCACTTTATAATTATTACTCCTATTTTACCATAAACAAACACCGAAATACACGATGCTACTAAAGTCATATGTAAACAAGCAAATGGCTGTCATGAACATGTGGATTTAGGCGCTGAAGTTCGTTGCAGATGTCACCATCGAGTTGACGTCATAAGCGCGCCATGAAAAGAAAATTTGAATTGCGATGAATTTTTTTAAAATTCATATCTCATATGATGCATACATTTTCTTACTCAAAGTTAGATATTCAGAGTCCTACTGGTCTGTACTAATGTAAAAAAATATTTTTAAAAAATGTCGGAATACCCCATTAGTTTAGGTGCGAAAATCTGTAATAAGTACGCGAATGGCGCAGGCGCAAAACTAAGAAATTATAAAATTAAACTAAAAGTTGAAAATAGCCAACTTCTTAATTTAGTTTCATTAGTTTAATTCTTCAGTTCAATTGCATAAACGTTGTTATTGATAAGAATGGTTTCTACTTGTTGAGTTTAGTTTTACAATTTAATTTTTTTAATTTAGTTTCCTGCATAAACCCAGCATAAAAGTATTAAAATTAGTCAATTCAAGATGACAACATAAGCAGAGGGTAGGTGTGATTTTAACCTCACTTTTGAATATTTTAAAAATTATTTAATTATATATCTTATTACATATCGAGAAATTTTTGATACAACTAATTTATAAAATTAAACCATAATTTTTTCCATCGCTCCATCATTGACTAAAATATTTATTGGAAAATTCAGCTGTTATCTGTCATATTGACAAGATGTCAATAGGTTAATTTTTGTAAAATAGTTATACCTATTTTCTCAACATTAAATTTAGTTGTGGAGAAAATATTGTGACATGGCTTTAGCTAACTTCAAGCCGGCTCCCTCATGACTGAGCTCTGCAGACCACGCCTCCAACAAATTGTCCATTGGCGTGCGAAATATTAGTCCGAACGCCAAGCGCTTGCCCCGCGTCTCAAGCGCATGCTTTATTACGGAACGTAATTAGGCCCCAGTTTTATACAAATCTGACGAGTCTATGGAATCGACTGCAGCCAACGATGAAAGTCTACGTCACACTCTCTCCCCTTGCCGCGCACCGCACGATTGATGACGTAGGTGGCTTGAAGTTAGCTTGTACGGACTCTACACTCTCATGCACTAAACATATGCATATTTCACGCACTTGTTACACAAATAACTATATAATAAATATTCATTATAAAATTCTCTATCTAGTGATATATACACACTCAAGTGTTTAAATATGAATCGGCCCATCTTACATCTATATGAAACACTGCCGATCCTCCCAATGAGCAAGGAAGAAGAAGAACTTTTGCAAGATGCAACTAGTCGAAGAAACTGCGTCTCAACCTCGTCCAAAAGGACCAAAAAGGTCATTCTACTTTATCTTTGAACTGTAAGAAGCCCAGGAAGGGGTATAACTAACAGTAGTTTCCACATCTCTGGGAGTCCATTGGCAACATCTTCGTCACCGTCAGACAGTGTGTGTGAGTTTGGCCTGTAGCCCAGTAAAGCACACAGCTTCCCACGGTGTAATTGTGTAATGGGGTACGCGTGTATCCTCGTGGCCCGGTTGCCGTGGAGACGGTGCACCCTCTGCATGGCAACACTGACCCTCATCGCGACCTCGCCAACGCCACCAACACAACACAAACGCACAGCACATCATATTCGCATTACATATTACACAGACCCATTTCGAATTCATTTACATACGAGCACATGGGGAGGGCCACGGATTTTATTGAGTGCATTTGCCACCCTTTCACCCAGTTTCAAAATGAATTGTTACATTTTTGACAGGGGAACAAACAAACATATAATCGCAAAAATGACGCCAGTGCTTGTGCTTTTAGGATTTCATATATAAATATATTATCACATGGGGTCCCATGGCCGCGTGCCTGAGTGTCTAGTCGCGAATCTGGTGAACCGGGTTCAATCCCGACCGACCCCAAACATTTCGAATTTTAAATGGCACAAAAGTGACCCCTGTGGTGCACTCTCCACACCAGCAATAAATGCCCGCGAGGTGACGCCTAGTAAGCGCCCGAACGGTTCAAATATGTCATCATCATTACCGATATCTGTAATAAAACAGATTGACACACCCAGAAATGGGTATAATGCCGTGATGATATATTTATTTTATTTATTTACATTTCATCACGGGATACGGGGTGTGGCAATAAAATAACGGTATTGCTATTAGAATATTAGCTATTCAAAAAATTAAGCAAAACAAATATTGCCACCCTTAATGTACTCTCCTCTCTAGGGTTGCCAACTTTACAAAATTACAAAAAAGGACATTTTTTTGGCAATTTTTTTCTGAATTATGTGCAAGATTTAAAATTTATGAGAAAAAATGCGATTTTTTGAAAATTTTCAAGGTCAAACGTGTTTTAATGCAAAGTTAGATAATGTAGAGTTTTTCACAATGAAGCTCATTTAACAAATTCTTAAAAAATTTAAATCAATATTTTATGACGTAAATAAAGTAGTACTAATACATCAATAATTCAAAAATTCTATCGTTATTTCATTACATTACATAAAATGTGAAATAATTATTGCATTTTCATATTTATAATAAGAAAAATTTTTCCTGGTTTAAAAAAGGACAAGGGCAAAATATGCTCAAAAAAGGACAGTCCTTTCCAAAAAAGGTCAGTTGGCAACCCTACTCCTCTCCGAATCCTACACCGCCCCATGCGAATATTCCATTATTGGAATCCATGTCGTGATGCACGCCTTTTTACCTCTCGCTAAGAGAGGTATTGGATTCATGCTAAAATTCGCATATC
This sequence comes from Ophonus ardosiacus, assembly GCA_943142095.1. NCBI lineage: Eukaryota > Metazoa > Arthropoda > Insecta > Coleoptera > Carabidae > Ophonus > Ophonus ardosiacus. The sequence continues at coordinate 49,580,595 of OW964825.1, read as the reverse complement.
CAGATTTTATTGAATAAGCACGATTTAAGGTCCCTACAATCCGATTATAACATTTTTAAAATGATGTCTGTGTGTGTGTGTGTGTGGATGTGTGGATGTGTGTGTGTGTGTGTGTGTGTGTGTGTGTGTGTATGTATGTATGTATGTCTGGATGTTGTAGTCACGATTCCTCAAAAACTATAAGACTTAAAAAATATTTAACTGCAGTTTCCTCAATCTGACATTCCTGGGAAGAGCTGAAAAGGTTTTGGTAACAATTGAACAACCGGAAGTAGTAGTTTCTTAGAAAAATTCTTCTAAACATAATTTTTTGGGAGTTTTTTTTATTAAATATTGAAGAACATAAAATTCTCCATCTAATACACTTAAAAATTTTATTATATCTTGTATAGATTTAGAGATAAAGACTCTATAATTTATAGAGTATACTAATCGCAGAGGCCAAGGCACTAAGGAAACCAGTTGACAAATTCCAATGTTTATAACATGACATATGTCATTGTCAAATATCAACAGTTTTAGTGACATTCTGATAGCTTTTCCTGGGAAGTATATTTAACTTTTCTTATTCTTTTATTAATTAAATATTTGAAATTATAGGTAAAATTGTGGCAAAATGCATATATCTATCAGAAATACCGCCAATCTGGTTTATGAATTGGAACAATATTTGACATTTAGAAACTTCCTCATACAATGAAAAATAGATATAATTTGAATTATATGTGTGCAGAAGACATGCTAAATATAGTAAGAAACAATATTTGGGTAATGTTCTGTAAGATTTTGTTATAAAACGACGGTTGGAAAGCGAAGTGCAATACAATACTTATATAGCCTAATATGGAAATGGCGAGAGGTTTTGTGCTGGCCACAACAGATTTTTTTGTTAGGTTGTTCATAAGTTCTGCCCGTTTTTCTATAACTGCATCTCGGACTCAAATTTAGTTCCTTTTCAAGCAGATTTAAATTAAAGGTGAGTACGGTTCATGTACCAACACGGTGATATTGTGTTTCTTCAAGAATGTCTTGAGGGAGGGTCATGGCGTTGTCTTCCGAAGCATTGTCTTCATAGAGAATCCATGAATCGTTTATACAAATTTCTGCCCTTTTTCTTCTCATCCGTATATGAGCTATCAAAACCTTCTTGTAGTAACCTGGTTAACTCTAGCACCTAATCCACTTGAACAATCAATAGAATTTTGGGGAAAAAATGATATCCGTGCACGGCCGAGGCGCTAATCGCCCTATTAAACCTTCTAATAAGCTCGAAAACTTGAGTACTAGATAGACAATCATCACCATAAACTTTCTTCAACAAATCGTACGTTTCGCTAGAGGATTTCTCAAGTTTGACACAGAAATTTATAATGACGTTAATATGATTTCGACGGAGAACAGGAAATAGGTCCACTTCAATCAAAAGTTACTGTCGAACGGTTTGCCTAATTATTTTGAAATTTTAACTGTACATGAAGGGAAGATGACAAATTAATATGACACGCTTTGCAATATTACCAAATTTACAGGGAAGCCGAAAAAAAATCCCCTTTATACGCAGATATCGGTAATGATGAAATGTATGTACCGTGCGGGCGTTTACCAAGCGTCACCTCACGGGCATTCATTGCATTGGCATAGACAGTGCACCAAAGAGGTCAACATAGTTCGTATACATTGGCGCGTATACTAGCATTTTTGTCTCGCATTGATTTCTTGATTTATCAATAATGCCGCAATTAAACTATAGAAAAGGGCTAGAGTAATGGCATAATGTCATTCTGCTAGTGAATACAAAATTTAGAATCTTATCCTGAAAAATCCCAAAATAAACCCTCTTTCCTTCAGACATGCGTACCCAGAACGCCCACGACCTGTCACGACTCATCAATCAATAACGCGTGACCCTGACGCATTGAAAATAGGAAAAGAGCTAAAGGTCAATCTCCCTCAACAAACCAAAGCTCACATCACAAGCACAACAAATCGTCATGATTGCAGACAGAGAGGGTGCCGAGCCGAGGCCGAGTCTCGGCTCGTGACGTCACTGCCGATGGCACGGTGAGTGCAAACAGAGGTCAGTGACCCTACTTACATGAGGGTACGGACACGGACATAAGAGTCAATACAATGAATCAGAAACGAACGAGAATTTTGCAATTATACTGTAAAGTTCTTGGCAAAAGCGGGCAATGGAGCAAAAATTATTCGTGAAATTGAAAATATCCACAGTTTATCTCTTTAATCTTGATTCGACTTTCATCGAGAGCCATTTGGTGATTTTTTTTTATGTTATTGGTGATTGTCGCAGTTTTTGGTCGTCTACAACACTTATCAGCAGTAAGGCTATAATTTCGATAATGTCAATTTATTATATCTAGCACGGGCACTCATGGTTGTTGTAGAAAGAAAAAAGTACACCACAAAAGTCACTGTGGTTCAAAAAATAATAGGCTTAGAAAGACATTGAATTTGTAGCGTATCTTGTAAAGTCTATGGTTATATAGTCATAAAAATTGAATCTGTCAGGTCCAGCAATAAAACTATAAATATCGTAATTATGACAAATCGGCATATCGTTTAATATTGGATACAAAACAGATCATTATTTGCCCCGCACTTTTGGAATGAAGGCATACATCGCCTGGTACTTCTAAATGCCCTAAGTATAGTAAAATAATCTAACCATTCTTGTCATTTTTGTTAAAGGAACAGTAAGATTACTTTACTATACAGAGCATTTCTTCATATCAAAAGAGCGGCGCAAGTAATAGCCTGTTGACACCCAATGTTATAAAGAAAACAGTAAGCGATATGTCGCTTTGTCTTAATTATCTACGATATTTATAGTTTTATTGCTGGACTCGAAAAAGTAAATTTTTCTGACTATATCCTCTTCGAATCAACTCTAATAACTAATATATAAAATGAGTATTCCCTAGAATATACAATGCACTTTTATTATTTAAAGTTGTGAGTTGTATGTAAATCAAAGTAATAGTATTTTATCACAGAATTGTGGACAGTGCACTATATGGAGGGACTTCGTCCGGGATTTTCAATTTCTAGCCTAAAATCTATGGGGAGCCAAATTACCGTTTTACGGGCCTGAACCTTCTTGTGCACTCTTTGAAGAGCTATACAGTGTGTCCCATTCAGAAGTGCCACCATTGGGATCTCGAGAACTATAAGAGATACGATGACGGTTAAATGGAACTTTTTGTGCGCGTTTGAGAGGCCATCTCAGATGTACTTTTGTTTTTCCAAAAATTCTCATAGGGCACTAGATAATGCTAATTGTTGTAAATTGTTATTCTTTGTGTTTTGAGATTATTTTGTGACAATATGGCTGATGTTTATACAAATGAAGATTTGTATCGTTTATTATTAATTTATGGTGAGTGTAATGAAAATGACATACAAGCGTGAAAAATTAAGAAACTAAACTAAAATAACGTAGTTTATGCAGTAAATTAAAATTCAGAATTTTATGTTTGACATTTCGTATAATCTAACTTTTATAGGTGTAATTGCAATACATTATATTTATATAAGATAAAAAAATAAAGGTAAACAATTTGTTGAATAAGTCCAATTAGTATTTCGTCGCTCTTTTCTGCAGGAACTTTGTTGTCATCGTCGTACATTTTCATAGGTTAGGTGCGAAAATTTGGCAAAAGTGCGCGAGTGGCGCAGGCGCAGCATTAATAATTTGTAATTTTCCTTCATGAGTCAAATTGTTCATGATTTCTTCTTAATAAAACGAAAATAATAATTTAACAAATAAAGTGTAAGAAACGTTTATTAATGAGCGTTTAAAGTCAACAATTGTTTTGTTTTGTTTCTGTCAGTTTCACGGCTAATGATATGTTTTCTTAATTGTGCAAATTTTTAAATTTATTTTCTGGCTTTATATAAAACAGAAATATATGTTTGGTATCAAAAAATTCGTAATTTTTTTCCTTTATAGTATGCACTAATTATTTTTTCAATAAATTAATATAGAAACTTTTGGCATCCAAAAAACGGTTTTTCTATGTTATAGCCCTATGACCCGTTTTAAAATTTATACCCTGTATATATAATTAAGAAATATTTCACCGTTTTCGGCAAAAGAGGAATTCGATTTTAGGATTTAGTAGGAGCACCTATTCCTTGAAGTTGACGCGCACTAATTGAACAAATCATGTTCGTTGCTATAATTTGTGTAAAATATCAACTTCGCTATCAAAGAATAACTTCTTAGTCTCTTTTTTATGAAATTAATATTAAATTTAATCTGAAGCATCAAATTACATCGAATTGTGTAATTCACTTTTGTTGATCTAAAATCTAAAGTGTTCGCACAGAAATCAATGGATGTCATTAGTGTGCCATTTGGAGTTGTTTTTATGAGAAGTAGATTTAAATCCTAAATGTTAAATGCCGAAATGCGGTATCAGGCACAGCCTAAGTGATTGCAAAAATGTGGGGATAGCTTTTGTGTCTACTCTTCCTACATCGAGTAAAAATTTTGTCGCGAAATCATTTTCATCCCCTTTCCTAAAAACTTTTTGATAACCGTTAATCAGAGGAATCCACGTCGAGTGAATGGAATTCGCGAGGGTAGATATGCATAAAATTATTTTCGGACTTGTCAACGAGATTAAATACAAGTTTCGCAACTAGATAATATATTTAAATGAAAAGGGACCGGGTTTTTGAACCCGAATTTCGCTATTCACTTTGGCAGGGGACGGGACATATATCATTTTATCGGTATTATCGCGTATAATCTGCTATATAGGGAGAATTTTCGCAAGGAACTATGAATAGCGAAGTCAAGAGTCAAGACTACTTTTTTGCACTACTCATTTTGATAAGCAGAACCTGAATACACAACATCCAGATTATAAATCAAGACAGGAGAGTGGTTTGCGAATATTATTTTTTGCAAGCTGCTTTAGTTACGCAAGAATAAAAATCCAATAGCATGGAGCAATACCGTACCTATGTAACAAAAGTTTTGAGAAAAATTTTACGCTCTAAATATTACTAAATAAGGTCTAATTTAGTTGTCACTGGACACAATAAATACATAATAGTTGTCTTATAATATGCCATATTAAAATTGACAGAAAAAAGTTTTGAAAGATACAAACTTGAAATAAGCAAGTCTATCTAGAGGTTAGTTGCGGACAGATAGTCGAAACGTGGAATCTTTAACGTTAATGGGGATCAAAATATTGGAAGTAGACTATTTACCAAACTAACAAGGTGTAGTATATACAGTATTGGCCATAAAGATAGTAACTTAAAAAAATTCAATTGCTCTAATGTAAAAACTGGGATTTCAGAAATAAATTACTGCAGTATTAGTGTTTTGAACCAAGTTTAATTTACATTAAAATAATTTGCATTATATTATCAAAAATTGATTCACTTGATAACAATTGGAGATTTTATCAATCGAAACTTTGTGTAACTCAAAAAAAAAATAAAGACAATGAAAGTTCGAAATACTTCTTTTATTTTTAAAAATTGATTTATGTGCAAAAAAATATTTTTTATTTGGACATAAAAATAAAAATAGCAAATTAATATAAAAACTAAATTTTCTAATATTTAGTGTAATAACAGGAACCACGAGAATTTATTACTTCTTCTCGTTTCATCATGAATTCAAGTAATTTTGTTATTACATTTCTATCAATTAATCTTAGTTCATCACTAAATAATACTCTTTTCCACATGTCAGTTGTCCAGTTTACATGATTTTCTGCAAAAAAATAATCGGGCCTTCACGTTCTTCTTCGAAAGAAGTGGTTTCTTTGCAGGCCGACGACTATAAAGTTCTCCAGTAACTAATATTCTTCTTCCCTGTTTTGAAGATATTTTATCTTTAACTTTACTTAGTAGAAAGCCTAAAATTTTCTTTGATGATAACGGATTTTTAACGATATGTGTTTTATCATTCTGTCGCTTCGGTTTGATGTTTTTTTTTTGTCTACTAGAAATTGTAGAAGGATCAATATTACCCTTCCTTCGAAAATGGATTATTATTCGTGCTATTGTAGATTTATGCAAATTAAAGTTCTTCGACATTTTATTCCGCGAAGCACCATTTTCATATGATTTAATTATTAAATTGCAAAATTCTTTAGTCAAAGTCTTATTACGACCCATAATTTTGAAGTACTAATTTATATTTTTTAAACAATTATACGATATAAACGTTGAAATTGGGAAAATAAAGACATTCATTATGTAGTTGCTATTTTTATGTCCAGACAAAAGTAAGAATTATGCAAATTAAATAAATTCTATAAATTTAATATAAATTATTTTAACATAAAATAAACTTATTTTAAGAGGTTATTCTTTATGTAATTTATTTTCAATATTCTTATGTTCACTTCAGAGAAATAGAAATTTTTTAAAAGTTGCTATCTTCATGGCCAATACTGTACATATTAATTTACCAAAAAATAGGCGACCTGAACTTTTGCTCCCAAATCGAATCAGCAGACCCATTTAAAGTGCTCAAGACAAAGTAGTAACGTCACTGCGCATATTAACTCGACCATTTAGAATTTTAAAGATGATGTAAGCAGAATTTTGGTCAAAAATGAGGCCCAGCTTGAGCGAATCTCCAAATTCTGCAGAGCCAATATTTTATAGAAAACAGAGATACAAAGTAAAATCCCCAAATTTTTCTCAGGTGCGTTTGATTGAAGACAGTTATAGACAATAATATTTTTTACGATCTGGGAAGAAGATGTAAATAACATCGTCCAGAGATAAATGATATAAAGTATTAAAAAACTGAGTCCCATTGAAGATAATGGTCTCCTATCTTATCTTTTTAGTTTGTAGGAACAACCTCTTATGTCAATGTTTTAATAAAAAAAATCTTAAAATATTTTAGATTGCTCAGGCAAAATATTGTCGAATTCAAAATTATTTTGTTCACTTAGAAGTAGAAAAAGTATTAGTAATGTGGTTGAACCACTCGCCTGTGGTTTGTGTAAAAGTCGACTTCACGCAATGTTCTACAAAATCTTTAGGATATTTTAAATATGTCAATGAATTTTAGTAAATGGAAATTTTATCTGACCGTATTAACATAGATAGAAATGTATAGATATCTGGCAAAGAATGAATCTTTGTTCTTTTTTGAGTACAAACAAACAAAAGCCTATTAAGAAGACCCCAGTGGTCACTTTCCGTGTAAATAACTCTGTTTGTTTTCCTGTGAAAATAATTAAGAGAAAAAACTGGATCGGAATTGTCAAATAATGGAATAGTTAATTTTAGCTCGCGTTCCACTAGTCCATTATTCGAAATTGGTTTTGTGTAAATGGCACAAATATATAAAATTTATACCGAAAAAACAATGACTTTATTGTTGTTTGTCAGCACAGTAGAAATTTACATTGAAATAAAATGCAAAAACATACAAAAAGTGTGGACGCGCTCTCGAGAAATAAAAAGGCTGGAAAGAACAACGTGCCAGTTTTATTTAGTCGACAGATGTCTCTGGCCTGGCGCCGTAAGCCGTAACTGATTCTCCGTAACTAGGAGGAAAAAATCCACTGTAATTGCGAGTGGTGAACAGTGGCCGGGCGGAGCCCGAGGGAGGCTGCTTTATGGGGTCACGGTGCTCGCTTGGGCCCCATCGTTCACCCCCCCTCCCTCCCCGCTATTTTCCCACGAGGGGATTAAATTGGATTTATAATCACACCGTCCGAATTACGCACCGAATTAACTATACGCACAATATAATTAACTCCCTCACCCAGATATTTTATACAGGGACAGAAATGCAGAGTGATCAAAAATAACTGATTCAGTTGGCAATACAATTCTGGGGATTTTTTAATTCTACAGTTTGCAAACGTGAAGTAAAGGCGAAAATGCTATTGACATGTTATTTGTACAATAAATAAATACAAATAGGTTATGTCAGATCAGGGGCCTGACAACTAATAGGATTTCCGGTGATTGAAATCCTTTAGATTATTACTCTATGGGTACTGTGTAAGAGATAAAAGGCAGTGGCGGCTCGTGCTATAGGGCACAAGGACGCAGCCCTACCAAATAAAAAGACAAGAAAAAAAGAAATAAGCGAGTACATATACATTTTAAAAATACATTAATTATTATTTATTTACTTTCATTATTATGCAATTCTTACTACACCGCCGATAGCTAGATAGCCTATATACTGACGTGTGCACATACCGACATGCTGCTAGAAGCTAGGGCACAAATGTTTCTGCCCCGGTCTCCCACTATTTTTACTCGAATTTTGACCAATAGCAGCGAAGCGCGCGAAGCTGCATATGACTGCATTAGGCCTGTTCCGGGCACAGCCCAATTTAAACGAAGATGTCCGAGTATGTCCGGCATTTTCCGAGGTAATCTTTTATTGTTGAATTGTAATAGTCTAGTACTCATTTAATTACGAAGATGGCTTCTGTATCTTAAAGATTAAATAATTTAATATACTCTTTTTACTTTTTTAAATTTTTGTGCCCTACCATACAAAGATATCACCAGCCGCCACTGATAAAAGGATAAGGGAAACAACGTCTATTTTAATAAAGTGGCTTATTCAGAGAAACACAGTCATAAAGGTTGTTACGGATATAAAGATTGTTATCATAAAGACATTTGTAACAATCTTTATGAATTTGTCAATTCAGAACCTACGTCGGTATTATTGACAATCTTTACAAAATAATACTTGGGAATGAACCAGATTATTTGACAATAGCCAACTTCATTATGCATATATGAACTTAACCTAACCTTATTCGCTTTATTCTTTTAATAATGTGTTGTCAATTATATTTAAAATGCCAAAACAACTAAAGAAGAATATGACATTTGTGTCATATTTGAAAACTTCTAAATTATTTAGAACGGGTATGTTAATTCCTACCACTGATCCCAACGTGACTGAAAAGTTATGGAAAGATTTTTTTTTTATTTTGATTGAAGAAAAAGCACACATTAGCACCACAATAAATAACTAGGTTTTCACGAATACCTACCTCAGAATATAATATTTTCAAATAATATATATTTACGTCAAAAGTAACTTTCGTCCACGATGGTTTTTATCGTTCTTATTGTCATTATTTAAGTCGAAGCAGGAGCCGTGCGAATAATCAACTGCATCCTGCTAATATTTAGCAGAAAGGACATTATTAATAATATATGATTGATGTAATAATCTGTCACATGTCAAATATTAGAAATAACAACGTGATAACAACAATAAATACATAGTTTTAGGAGTCGTTATGATAAAGACTGTCAAAACACGTAACAATTGTTGACGGTAACCACCTTCAGTACTGAGAATACCAATTTTGATTTTAACAATCTTTACAGTACATAACAACCATAAAGACCATAACGACTATGCAAATATTGAGTTCTGAATAGGCCCCAAAAATTATAAATGCACTCAAACAGTGTCAATATCAGGACATAAATTTTTAGATCAGTCATCAATTTCAAGAAATTTTTTGTTTAGTGTTTTTGTAAAGAAATTACACTAGACTGGCTACTAGCGTGCGTTAGTCGCTTGGTCTAGATTTGTAGACCACGCAACTTTAAACAGTAATATTTCAAATAATATATTAATTGCGTAGACGTGGTACGTGGTTCTAACTAGCTATTGACTATACCGCCTTCTTATAACTTTAGCATTCTAAATACATTTTATAAGAGTTGTGCTTTGAATTTGGGCAATTTAAATACGATTAGTCTTCCATTGTAGACCACGCGACTAATCGTGTTATATATATTTTTTTTTCGTACCGAGTTTTTTATTTTTGTTACTATTATTTATTAATTTTCATTAGGCATTTATTAATGCTGTACATTTTAGATGCAAATACAGAGAATTTATTTTAAAATGCAACATTATAGTTCATCACTTCCATGGTTACTCACTATTATCAAAAAATGACAGCAATGTAATATTTATCTATTTTAAAATGCAACATTATAAATAGTATTGCAGCACAGGAATACCTTCATACTACATCACAAATGGTGTCAATTCTTATTACGACCGACAAGAATAATGCCTCAGAGTGATTTGGGGTATTTTATAACATTTATTACATGAAAGTTATGAATTTTTGTAAGCTAAAGTTTGTTAAGATGTACAATATTCATGTTTTGATTATTTGTTAATCGTATGTAGGCTAATTTATTGGAAATTAGTTTTGATAATACAAAACTACAAATTTTGTATGTTGCATTTTAAAATGGACAAATATTATATTGCTGTCATTTTTTGACAATAGTGCACTGAAAAAAATATGTCGTTAAATATACGATAATTATGGTTTACGTAGTACAATAAACATTGTCAATATAGTGACAACTATACTGTATAGTGTGAATTACTATACGAATATAGTTGAAATATTATAGTTAAATTAACTATAAGTTATATAGTATACGCTAATATATAAATTTAGTTAGTTTTACTACAGTAACAATAGTAACACTTACAATATTAGTATTGTATCTTTATCAATATAATACTGTTTAATTCAAAATGTTACTATATCTATTATTGTGAAATTTACAATATTATTATTATTATCTCTCTAGCAATTGTAATATTGTAATGTTAATAATTCTTTTATAGTTTTTATAAATATTTTAAACATTTAAAAGGTATGCGATAAATAAAAGAACAGTGTATGGTATTAATTATTATTTAATAAATGATAATATAACTAATACAATATAACATTATAACTAATTAAACGAATTAAAAATTACAAGAGAATATTTCGTTTACATGTATAAAAAATTACAAGTTACTGATATAGTTGAAGAGCTGGTAGCGGCACTAGACTAAAACAGAATAATTTTTTTCATTACATACATCAAAGTTAAATAAATATTAAAGATTTCTGCATATTTTGTGACGTGAAAATTGATAATGTCTAAATTAATAATTCCATAATAATTCAAATAGGTACCAAATTTTTTCTCATGGATTAAAAAATATAATTCCGCTGTCAAGTATTGCTTGATCATTCAGCGACTGTAGCAAATTTCTTCTATTAGTTTTTTTTAGCCAATTTCAAATTTTAGCCGGTCCCCTAATTTAGGTATCAATTCCCTAATATGTTCTTGACTTAACTGTATTAATAAGTCTACAGAATCACTTCCATTTTCTAAGACGATATAATACGTAATTAATAATAAATATACAAAAAAATTGGAAAACTTACCTTGAAATGTTTGGCTCATATGCATTAATTGCCACGTTTCAAGAATAGTAGTTATTTCACTCATGTTTCCGTTTATGCACCTTATTGAATAGTAAAACTGTCTCACAACAGGCAAAATGCAAAATGATTAAATTGCGTTGTGTATTTGGCTCGGTATTCAACAACTACTAGTAACGTCACAACGCGCTTGCTGTGGCGCGCAATACAAGAGTAGCTATTGTATTAAATACTATATCTATAGTATATTTTACCATAATGATATTGTTCAGATAACCACACTCAAGAAATACTATACGCTATAGTAAATATAACTATAATACCATAAATTTAACAATAATATATAGTTATAATATATGTAATTATTGTAAATTGAATTATAATGATATTACGATAAATTAGGAAATATTATAACTATATTTTCGGTAAATAATATTATGTTGCAATGTAATTAGGACGATAGTTATTTTATATTTTAAGATAAACTATTTACAATGCTTGTATTTAATTTATTACCATATTATTTTTTTCCGTGTGAGTAACTATGGAAGTAATTGCATGTTAAAATAAATTCCCTGTATATGCCTCTACACATCTGCATCAAAAACACTTCGATTCAAAACTAGTAATAATCGAATGTAATGGTTTGAAAAATTGAGGTCGTACTTTTTCCACATAGGCCAAATGTTGTTATATTAGCCCTATTAAAATAGTAAAAACTTTAACTTATATTCAGCGAGAAATGCTGTATATATGCTATAAATATCATATGTATGCAAAAATCGTTTGAGAAATATGTGTACTAAATAAAATAAATAAATATATCATCACGGTATATTATCCATTTCTGGGTGTGCCAGTATCTACAATATGTGTACTATGTTTGAATAAATAAAAATGTTTAATTTGGCATTTATTTTGTTAGTATTTGTTGTATATACTGTTACATATTTTACCGTTTTTTACCTGAATAACATTTATTTTGTATATTTATAAAAAAAAACGTACCTTACCAAAAATTTACATATACATGCTGTTTTAATTTCGTATCATGCAAAATGTAAATATTACAGTATAAATTTTATTTTATATGAAAAGAAACTTCAGAGAAACTTACTATTAATGTCTCATTATATACTTTTTATTAAAGGTGTTGAGGTGACGCCTGGTAAGCGCCCGCGCGGTACAAATATGTTATCATCATTACCGATATCTGCGATAAAGCAGATTGGCACACCCAGAAATGGGTAATATGCCGTGATGATATATTTATTTAGTTATTAGATGTTATAAGCAATGTTTAAACGGTAACGGTCTAAATTCATCATAAATATCCGCTGGAAAGGGTTAATTTCCACTTGTAATAATAATCAGAATTAATATCACAAGACCTCCTGATTTTATCGATAAATTTTTATTTTGCACGAATTTTTTTTGCTTAGTAACAAACACGAAAGCAAACTGCATGGTAAATCCCGACTCCGAAGGAGGAGGGGTTTTACCTAATTTCAGTTTGCTTAAGTGATTTTGCTTAAAAGCGAAAAAAAATGAGTGCTTATAAATAAAAGTTTATCTGAGAAAATCGGAGAGGTCGTGTGGTATTTGATGAGATAAATTCCAAAGACAACGCAAAATGAAACTTGACACATTAATTGTCACACTGACAGTTTTAAACAATAACAACTGTTTATTTACTTGGTAGCGGAAAATTATCGGGATAACGAGGTTTTATCAGTATAATACTGTTCACACTGGTTGAATTTTCAAGTGTTTTGCATCATGATTGGTTAAAAACTAGTCGTTGGAATTTATCAATGTAATTTGATAATCCTTAAAACGTAATCGAGAAAAGTCATTTAATTCGCTTTTATGAATAATAGTATTTGTCTGAATTTTTCGTCTTTCGTCTTTGTCTGTAGCTGTAGCTTTTGCTGAGCCTGCCTATGTGTGTGTAGACTAATCTGACTTTCGTCCGCGTTATTTTTTTGTCTGTCAAGTACCCTTTCCCCGCTAGCTGTCTGCTAGACTTGAGTCTCGTGTCTTGCTTTTATTTAACGAACGTATGTTGAGACAATGTCGCCACATGATTTTTATGCAAATCTTCATTACAAGCGCGACAAGAAAAATTATGTTGCTTGACATGATCGTGGGAGACGAGACATATTTTAGATGTAAGATGAACATGATAAACTTGATTGTACGGACAGACAAAACGAATTTATGCTTTTTGCAAAAAGGGTAAATGTTATAGTTTACGTCGTTGTGGTTTTGACATCAGATAACCCCAGATGAAAGCAGAATCTTGTAAATGCTGTGGAATAAGGTGGTTCTATCATGACAGTCCCATAAAAAAGTTTCCCCAAGTAATAGAATATATATATATAATCACGGCATATTTCCCATTTCTGGGTGTGCCAGTATCTACAACACATGCAGACATCGGTAATGATGACGATATATTTTACCGTGTGGGCGTTTACCAGGCGTTACCTCACAGGCACTCATAGCTGGTGTGGAGGGTGCAACACAGGGGTCACGTTTGTGCCATTTAAAATTGGAACTATTTGGCGTCTGTCGGGATCGAACCCGGTTCCCCCAGTAGTGGTAGCACGCACTTTAGAATTCTATCATAGAAAGCAGGTGAATACGATTTTACTTTTAAGAATCTTGGTAGCATGCACTTTAGAATTCTATATTCAGTTTTTAATTTGGAAATTATTGGATTTTATACTATTAAAATAAAAAATATTGACAGTTTTATATAATAAATATATAAATTATATGAAAATTGGCTTTGAATAGAATTGTGGCACAATAATGACGTTACTTTGACACTTTCGCCTCGAGTCGTACGCCTGCAGGCGAATATTTTGAGACACGCATGCTACCAAATTTTCGCTTCGAGGCGAAAAGCGAAAACAAATGCCTCTTTTGATAGAATACTAAAGTGCGTGCTACCACTACAGGTTATATAAAAATATTCTATATTTTTAATAGTTTAAGGTTATTTAAAGAAATAAATTGTTTTAAGTATCATATAAAGAAGCATGTTCAAGAAAAATATATAACTGTTTTAATAAATACGAAAATTCTATCGAAAATCGCATTTTTCCAACTTTCGAAGATGATTACTATAAAAGTAGCTGGTAACTGGACTTTTTTTTTACAATCATGTATAATCTGACACTTGAACTATCGTTCGGTAGTTTTTTGTACAACTCTGTCCAATAGCGGATTTATAGGTACGCGTAGAAGGGCCCCGGTTGACAGTAGGGCCCCCAATTGATAAAACAATTGACAAGAAAAAAATGAAATATAGATGGCAGGTCAATACTCCATTTGGCCGCCATTTTGTCATCGTCCTTACTATACCCAAATCGTTCAAGCAGCCGATGCACGTCATTAATAAAAATTGAATAAAAGTAACTAGATATGTGACGTTATGTGCTGGTACGTTTACATACGTTTTAGAATCTTTATGAAAATAGTTATATAAATTGCAATCTGTATTATCGACATGTTCATGAACTGTCACATCTACAAAATAAATACTATATTTTCATCACTGTCCATTTATATTTAAATTATTTTATAGTACTAACCTTATTTATATGTATGTCATATACAGACAATAAATAAAAGTGAGCCGAATTTCAAAGAAATATACCGAATTCTTCTAATTAATTAGAAGTGCTATCTTTGGCGTTTATTCACAGATTTTGTGTTTGCGTTAACGGTCACGTAGCGTCATTGCGTTACGTTTAACTTTACTTTATTATAAATATGCCTTTACAACGTACAAAAATATTTCAATCACGATGCAAATATTTTTCAAATTGTAAAATAATAACTTTGACAGTATAAACATATAAATTATTAATGTTGCCAACTAAAGTAACAAATAAACGAATGATATGAAGTACGTACATTATTTATATATTATTCATGTTATATACGATAAGTAATGAACTCTATTATTCATCTTAGTAATAATTATATAAGGCCATACAGTTTTTGACGGTTAAAAATGATTGAAATTTTATTTCATTTTTCACTATTTGTGATTTTAATGCATTAAGGTTTTTACACTAAGTGATGACGTGCATCGGTTGCTTGAACGATTTGGGTATAATCATCGACCTTTAAACTAATGGACCAAGTGTTTCCTATTCTTTTATTGTTAGAATAATGCTCCAACATAAAAGGATAGAAATATATATTCTGTCCTTCGACAATACGGAAGTTCTCAGTTAAAGTATACTGCGCATGCGTTCGTACTCATTATACATCTTTTTCAGCCATATGTAAACCTCTATACATCGCTCTCTATCACTAAATAGTTGTCAAAATCTATTTGACGTTTCGTGACTGTTTGTGTATTATTTTACTTTTTTGGAGAACATTTACAATTATTTCTGTCAACATATACGAATATGTGCTGTGAGGGTATGCGACAAAATAATGGGGAAACGGTGTATTTTGTGCAGGCAGCAGTACGTACGCCGTTTAGCTGTGTCATTTCATATGTAAGTTCTTATTAATTATTACTTGTTCCCTACAATATAATATGTGTATATAATATATTGTATTAAAAATATATAATGAAAGTAATTATGCACAAAAAAATTAAATAAATACTCTTAGCGATTATGCACCAAGTATAACAAGTTAGGGACAAATCAAATTTTTATTTTGCCGCGTTTTCTTAACTTCCGTACTGTTGAAGGATAGAGATACTGTGTCTGCACCGTTATGGCGGGACAAGCGTTTTGTTCGTACGCTGCGTCTATTAGTTTAAAGGTCGATGGGTATAATTATAATAAAATAGTGGTAACATTTGTTGTTTCTATTTCAAAGTGTAAATATCGAAACGACTTAATGCAAAATATCATTTATATTCAAAATAAAATTTATTTCACACACCATCAAATAATAAAAAGTGACATTTCTCCCATTTGCTACGTTCACAAATCTCTCACCAGACGTCAGCTACTTTGATTATTTTCTCCAATAACTACTGGTGAGGAGATATTTTAAAAAATGATTATTTGCACCAGTTTTCCAAGAAGGCGATATTTCACAAAGTGCACCAAGGTCGAAAACTTGGATTTTATATTAGCACCTCTAAATACAAAACTTATTCAAAAAATCAAAAATACCCGACCTTTTGTAGGATAAAGCCTTATTTTCATACTCCACGATTGTACTAATACATTTTTTCAATTATTTCTTTTTTTCCATAAGACCCCGTAAACTAAAATCCGCCGTCATTTATTATGTGAGTAGCTACGAATAAAACTTCCTTGTGCGACAATATTCCTATATTGGCAATGTATTTTCGCTCAATTTTGGTTTCAAATATCTTTTAAAACAATTGCATACATGTGTACAAAAAATAACATACATACTTAAATTTTATTAGAAACTGTCGTAAATAATTAGCTTCCATCTGCCTTTATATTCGGAGAAATATTTTTTTGCGCACTCTTCTCGATTCTCTTTCATTATTATCTGCGATTCTATCTTGCGACCTTGCTCTATATCCGTGTCCCGTTGAATTTTTTATTTCGGCAATTGCAATTTTTGGCAAGTTTGTTGAAAGGTTTCATATGTTGTTGCGTCACCATTTCAGCAATCGCTCTGATAAATTTGTTTTTGGCCGTTGAAAGTTCGGTAGTGGTATTGACAGTGCGTGGTGTGGTATGGGTGCGTTTGTCCTGAGTGCTCCCAGACTCCTACACGCATGCGTAACGGGAGGCTTTCATAGAAGGTGCTCAAAGGTTTTGAAGTAAGCAAATGGTTGGGGTTTAAATCAAACACCCAACAATAATTTTATTATCAATAAAATATGTATTTTATTCACTTGTGCTATAAATAACTACATATAAAAAATGTTGCAATAAAATAACGGGATTGATCTTAGAAAATTGACTATTCAAAATATGACGCAAAACAAATATTGCTATAGTAAAAATTTTTAGGCAGAGTAGTCACGTCATCAATGTTTGTAACTAGATAATGACGTCACGAAATTAGTAGGTTTACATGGTACACTAATTTAATTTTAGAAAATAATTAATAGTATTTACCTGCGATGCTAATTTATGTGATCAAGTTAATTTATTTAATAGTCGAATAATAATTGAATATTATTGTAAAATGTAATATATTTCCAATTTATGGTATTGAAAATTCGAAATTCGAAAAATAAGAAAATTAATGTTAAATGACAGTGAATATATTTTTAAAAAAATTGATTTGATTTTATTTAGATTTACAATTCTGTAGTGTTATAGAAAAGTAAAGAGTAACACTATAAATTCGATTTATTGAAAATATAATTAAAATAACATTTAAAAAATATATTATATTTGATTGAAAATACTTCAATAATACAATTTACAATTATTGAAATTAACACAAACTAAAAACAGTATGGAAAAATACAGATTTGATACGCAACAAGGCAATAGTAATGGAATTCTAAAGAAAACAACAAACAACGTAGTCAATGTTAATCAAACGAAAAAGTAACGAACTAATGACAGCAGACGCTTGACAATTCCGGGAGAAACATGTCATGTAAACGTTTAAATATTGAAATCCAATAGTACCAACATGTGGTGAAATAATGAACTACAATTATTTTAAATAAATTAAAACTTATTAAAAACATTATGTTCGACTTTAAAATAATTGTAAATTTAATTAAAATGTACTTTACTTATAGTATGCAAAAAATAGTATTTATTTTCTTCGTTTTCCTAAACATATACAATACTACAGTGTTTTTTCATTTTGTAATGAAATGATGACGTGACTACTCTGCCTAAAAATTTTTACTATACCTTCTTCTCCGAACCCTACACCGCCCCATGAGATTATTTCATTGTTTTTGTGTTAGGCTGTTCTTAAGCTCTGACGGTTTTTATAACTGCATCTCGGACTCGAATTTGGTTCAATTCAATTTAACGTAGATTTAAATTTTGGGAATAAAAGAAAGTCACATGGCACTAAGTCAGGTGAGTACGGGTGATGTACCAACAAGGTCGGTTATGTGTTTCGTCAAAAATGTTTTGACAGACAGGTCGTGTTCCGACACGGATTTTTTCAAAACCTCCTTGTTGGATACCTGGTTAATGAACTGACACTCGGATTTCGAAAAATAAAAACGATGTTTGTGCACGGCCGAGGCTCTAATCGTCTCCGATCACTTTTCTTCATTCTTTAAACATTCTTGTAATCTACTCGAAAACTTGAGTACTAGATAGATACTCATCACAGTAAACTTTCTTCAACAAAATGTACGTTTCGGCAGCGGATTTCTCGTTTACAAGAAAGCGGTCCACTTCAATCAGAGGCTACTGCAGAACGGTTTGCCTAATTATATTGAAATTTTAACCGTGGATGAAGTGAAGATGACAAATTTATATGATACACCCTGCAGTGTTGCCAAATTTACAGAGAAGTCGAAAAACAATAAATCTATTTCATTGCCACACCTCGTATCTAGTACTATTATTTTTTTAAATTTTAGGTCCTTTTCACACCTATGAATGGCATTTAAGGTCGCCCTAAAATTTGAAAGTTTATCTATTTTAATTATAAGAAAAATGTAATGTGGTCAGCACATTACCTTCCATCAATTCTATATATTTTGAACAAATCCCATACCAAAAGTTCATTGGAATATCCAGTAAAATTGTTACACGAACATAACTATTTTCTACAAATTCCGTAGAAAGATTCTGTAAATTCAATAAATTGTAACACAAACATACACTATGTAAATTGCACTGCATCTGTCAATTAGAATTATTTCAATATATCAGCTGTTTCCATGATTATAGCAAAGCTGGCTGACTTATGAAAGTTAATCTCTTTATAATTTTTTAACTCTATATCTATTGAATATGAAGGAAAATGTATAATCAAACCGTATAAACAATAAGATATTATTTCATATTTATAATTACATAAAATGTTAAAAAATGATATTTAACTGCATTTTTTCCAGAAAAACTGTTATGAACTACAAATAAGGGAACTACCCGGTTGACCAATTATAACCAAAATACGAAAGAATTATTATTTTTGGAATGGGGTATTCCGACATTTTTTAAAAATAATTTTTTACATTAGTACTGACCAGTAGGACTCTGAATATCTAACTTTGAGTAAGAAAATGTATGCATCACATGAGATATGAATTTTAAAAAATTTCATCGCAATTCAAATTTTCTTATCATGGCGCGCTTATGACGTCAACTCGATTCTGCAACGAACTTCAGCGCCTAAATCCACATGTTCATGACAGCCATTTGCTTGTTTACATATGATTTTAGTAGCAGCGTGTATTTCGGTGTTTGTTTATAGTAAAAATAGGAGTAATAATTATAAAGTGGACGAAATGTCAAACACGAAATATACCCGCGCGTGTTAACTACTGGCACCATCTGTGTTTTTAAACGAAAATGTTTACTTTGAAATGAGCAACAGATTATCAACTTGGCGTCACAAATTTCAAGGACATTTTTAGAGCTGTAAAAATTCCAATTTTGTAACATTAAATTATGAATTAAAACTTTTTATTAAACATGTTTTTTCATATTTTTCTACTATATGAAGATGGAAACTATGGAAAAAAGTGATTATTTTGCATTAATTCCATATCACCGGAATACCCCATTGTAGTACTGGTGTTATCGTCGGAGAAAAAATTCTCTCTACCTCTCTCTTTCTCTCTCTCTCTCTCTCTCTCTCACACACACACACACACACACACACACAGATATCATCGTAAAACTAGTAAAATCGTATTCTAGGGACACTAAAACGTGCTTATTCATTAAAAACTCACCGATTTTTTTGATCAAAGACAATACCTTCCTTACCTAAAGGTGACGGAAAGTAAAAATAACTACTTGTTCCTATTCTTTAAATCTTGTGAACATTTTTTGGTTCACTGTCTTCTTTTGTGAAAAACCTTTGCCATATAATACTTTGTATTTCCCTATAGTAACTCTAAAACAACTAAAGTGGGTAGAACACCGCGATCCAATAAGTTTAATTTAAAAAGTTGTAGAATTGTTTCCAACTATGTTATTTCCTGCAGTGTAGGAAGCAATCAGTATCGTCTTGAATTTTGTCGCTATCAAAGTAGTGTTTGTGCGTAAGACAGAGAAAACAGGCTTGCGCACGCACTTGTGACGTCAGCAAGGTTACAACGATTTTCGCGTCCTTTGCGTAAGCGTGCGGTTCAAGAACCGACACACCTCCAGGCGCCAGGGCGAGATCATTGACGGCGCACACGTGCCACGACGTCGAGACGAACTTTACCTACATCCTTACAGCCTAGGGCCACATAATATAACAGCGAATTTACGAGCAAATTTCACTTTGTACGCAAAAACAAACACACTCGAGTACGTCATCAATTATGCAGGATGATTGAACGGTGGTTTACATTTACAATACCAGCAGCGTTTAGGTTACTCGATAAGCAAATTTCATTTATTGAACTACAAATATTTAAGAGTTTGGGTACGACATAAATACACGGACCGGTAAAAAATGCTTATTTCAGATATAAAATGTAGTTCTGTATTTATTCGATATTTTATAATATTTTTTATTCAATTTTGACGTTTTAAACTGTCATTATTAACTCCATAGCAACAACTATAAGTAAAACTTTTTTCAAAAGTGAATTAAATTTTTTTAAATCACTCTCACATTTTTTTTAATTCACTCTGGAACAAATCATGTATTTAAAATAACATCAGGCACGAAATTAACACTCACCATAGTATTTATCAGACATTATCAGCCATTTTCATTATTATTCACGGCACAAATGACAGACAATAAAGCTTTTAAATAGATGACTTGACATCTATCATCGACGATTGTCATGCACAGTCTACTAACTGATTAGTTTTTGTTTTGTCAAAATTAAATATTATAATGGTTTTTATTACTATTACGTCAAAATTGAATAAAATATTGTACAAACCAAGTGAGCTAAGAATGTTTATTCACTCGAAGAAATTAACTCACCGCCCTTACGGGCTCGTGAGCTAAACTTTCTTCTCATGAATAAACATTACCTTAGCTCACTTGGTGTGTAAATATCTATTATTCAATTTTGACGTTTTAAACTGTCATTATTAACTCCATAGAAACAACTATAAGTAACACTTTTTTCACAAGTGAATTATTTTTTTTTAAATCTTTCTTCACACTTTTTTTAATTCACTCTGCAACAAATAAAGCATTTAAAATAATATCAGGCACGAAATTAATAGTTACCATAGTATTTATAAGACATTATCAGCCATGTACATTATTTTTCACAGCACAAATGACAGACAATAAAGCTTTTTAAATAGATGACTTGACATCTATCATCGATGATTGTCATGCACAGTCTACTAACTGATTAGTTTTTTGTTTTGTCAAAATTAAATATTATAATGGTTTTTATTACTATTTTGTCAAAATTGATTAAAATATTGTACAAACCACGTGAGCTAAGGTAATGTTCATTCATTACGGGCTCGTGAGCTAAACTTTCTTCTCATGAATAAACATTACCTTAGCTCACTTGGTGTGTAAATATCTATTATTAACGTATACTATTTTATTATCAATTATTAACATTTTTTCAATGTATAATACTAACACCAATTATTAATACAGTGAAACCTTAATACAACGAACCTCAATATAACGATTTCCTTGAATTAACAAATTTTTCGAAATCCCATAAAAATGCCCGTAAGAGTTAAAGCAAAATATACCTTTACATTACAAATACCTTTTGTTATAAACCTGTTTTCAGTCATTGCAGAACATAAATAGAAAGTATAATATACTTCTGTATAACGATTTTTTTCAAAAAAAAAAAAAAACTGTGTAAACTGTTTTTAAATAAAAACTACAGTGTTTTCATTACAATGTGTTTTACTTTACTAGTGGAAATCGTTCGTTATAATAGGGTAAGTAGAAGAGTTCGTAATGTTGAGGTTAATAAACAATTTTGCTTACCTTGTTAAGACGAATCTTAAACCAACCTAACCTCTATATAACAAACCTCATTGTAACAAATTACTTGGTGTAACGAATATTTTCTAATCCCCTTCAGCTTTGTTATATGGAGGTTTCACTGTACAAGATAAATGACTAACTCTTTATTTACGCACTGTTTAAGAGTAACAATAGAGAAATAAAACTCTAAGTTTGTTACAATGTCTATTACGTTCAAGAATCTGCTCCACTATTTTCTTTTTATATACTGAAAGCGATTTTTAATTTTAGAAAGTATTTATTGTTATTCGTTACCGCACCTATACCGATTGCGTTCGAAAACAAGTGGTTAATAGTTACCGTGTTCGAAAATTGTACCATATCTACCAGATACATCTACCGGATCCATGATTGTGGATCGAGTAATTCAGCCGGTAAATGCGGTAAATGAAGAATCTAACCTCAAAAAAAGGTAGAGATGCCAAGCGAAATTAAAATCGGAAGTAGGTTTCAGAAGTTAATTATGATAATACAGAAGACAAGACGAGGTAACGTTTAACTACGTTAAATTTCAAATCTGTTTCATCTTTCAACTGCTTTTCATAGGTTATAAATCTACCCTGTTTACCACTTGCGTTCTTAAAATATCTATCCCGGTAGTTGTAACCTGATGACCAACTGTTTACCGATATACAGGGTGGTTGATTTTTTATTGTCCAGCTTATATCTTCTGAAATATTAAAGATACAAGACAATGTTATACAGAAAAGTTATTTGATACAACCTGTTCTATAATTTAGCATAAACAATTTTTTTCCAAGGCCTACCAATTTTCTAGAAAAATATTTAACTTTGATTTTTTAAATGGAACACCCTGTATATTTTTACGGAATAAAATTCTAAGTAAATTTCTCTTTACAATGATGTATAACAAGTAAGGGTTTACCTTTAAATTATGTCTAATAAAGCAAATAGAAATATGATAAAAGTAGGCTGTAATATTCTATAGTTTATTGTCACAGATTTAATAATACTGATTATAATAGTGAGAAAGATGTTGAGATTCTTATTTAACTAAGAAAAATGAACGTCGGTTACAGTAATAGTGAAAAAGTTGATATGCTTTGCTGTTTTCACAGATCAAATAATAAGAATAAACGTCGGGCTGCTATCCTGTATCAAAATTTATATCGTGATAGAAGACAGCCTCACGTAAATACTTTCCAAAATTTAGAAAATTCTCTGCGACAGACCGGTAATATAATTATACGCAACCAATGTTCCTGTGTGACAGAAGTTACAGGTATAAACAATACAATATCATAGCCTACTTTTATCATATTTCTATTTGCTTTATAGGACATAATTTAAAGGTAAATCCTTGCTTGTTACACATCATTGTAAAGAGAAATTTATTAAGACTCTTATTCTGTCAAACTGT
The DNA here is from genome assembly GCA_943142095.1 of Ophonus ardosiacus. Lineage (NCBI taxonomy): Eukaryota > Metazoa > Arthropoda > Insecta > Coleoptera > Carabidae > Ophonus > Ophonus ardosiacus. The sequence continues at coordinate 49,556,877 of OW964825.1, read as the reverse complement.
ACAGGGTGTTCCATTTAAAAAATCAAAGTTACACATTTTTCCAAAATATTGGTGCGCCTTGGAAAAAAATTGTTCATGCTAAATTATAGATCAGGCTATATTAAACAACTTCTACATTTAACTTTTTTTTGTATTTTTAATATTTCAGAAGATATAAGCTGGACAATGAAAAATCAACCACCCTGTATACCGGTAACAGTTCACCGGTAGAATTTTATTTGAAATATATTAAGAAACAAACGAATTTACTTAATAAACATAAAGTTAGACAATTTATATGTAAAATAATCAATAAAGACAATTTTTTAGGTGGTCCGGTTTTTTTCTTGTCGGCCTATAATAATAAATTTGCTGAGTTATTTGCAGATTTTTATGAGCTCTAAGAATTTTTCTTTTCGCTGTTAGTTGTCACCTGGTCAGGTGTATGTATATGAGCATATGTGAACGCGTAGCCTCACCTTCCTTGTAGGGTTTGAGGAAGAGAAAGGCTTTTGTCCCTATTGTCAACACCTCGCACACGACATCGCACTAATGCGTGTTACTTGACCCCGATTTAAACATACAAATACCGTTCTAACGGGGGGATTTTTTTCTTCTCTTTTTCGGATTAGAAGGGAGCTAACATACACCCTTTCCAGACGAGTTCATTAGCGACTCAGCAAAAACTCGCTCCCAACAGAAATTAAAAACCAATTTATTTGGACAAATTGTCTCATTAACCCGCAGCCACAAATGCAGGAAAAACTGGTACTTTACGACAAGAGTTTTTGCTTTTTACTGGAGTTCATCTTAAGTTAAATATTTTCAATGATATTGAGGTAGCTTGCTTACTCAGAGATGGCATCAACACGAGTCCAAAGTCATAATATTTCGGCCGGTTTACATTTTCAACAAATTAGAAAATCTACACAAATGGTTAGAAATTTCTACAAAACTCGTTCGGCTACTTTAAATATAGACTTAAAATTTTAAAAACTGTGGCCAAATGACTGGTGATAATAGTTCGACCGGTATTTTAAAGGTCATCTTCTAGCTCAGATTTAGCTACTACCAAGACCCTTTACTTTTGGTACAATGAAAAGCAACTTCGTAAAAATCCAGTGCGTACAGTAAAATCTATCTTACAAGACATATGGGATAATACTAGCAGAAAAATGTGCAGCGCTTAGAGATACAGTGTGTAATAGAATTAACGGTGGTATTACTAATAAAGGCGATGTAATTTTTTGTAAGTTCAAAATTTATATTTTAAACTAGCCGAGAGAAATTTGGAAATTTCTCACAATTTGCGAAGAATTTATAATTTGTTTGTTGAAAATGTTAACCGGCCGAACTAATATGAGTTTGCGCTCGTAGGTACCCAATGAGGTCATGCAAAAAAATAATTGTACCTTTTTACTGTTTAAATCGAAGAAAGATAGTCTAATTTATCGTTCAATATGATTAAATTATTTTTATTTACATTTTTTGTTGTATAAAAACGTTTTAAAGTATATTTTAAAAGTGACCCATGTGGTGCACTCTCCACACCAGCTATGAGTGCCCGTGAGGTGACGCCTGGTAAGCGCCCACACGGTAAAATATATCGTCATCATTACCGATGTCTACATGTGTTGTAGATACTGGCACACCCAGAAATGAGTAATATGCCGTGATGATATATTTATTTATTTATATTTTAAAAAGTTGCAAAAACCAGCCATGTTGTGACGTCACAGGCTCCGAACCTAACTTCAGATTCATTTCAAACAGACATTTTATTTGGACACAGAATTTCTAAAATACTATAAACTGAGGATATCTAAATAAGCTATAATATATTAATGTAACATCGTTCTATTCATTTTTGTAAATATAATTCTCATTTGGTGTGAACTTATCTACACATTACTTATCAGCAGTTTCACTTTTGATTTGGGATTAGAAGTTATAAACACACGTGAGACATTGAATATATTGGAGAATATCATTTTATTCTTTATTTTGGTAAGTTAATAACATACAATATTTCCTGGCAAACTTATTTCACCGACTTTTTACTTTCATAAATTTCAGGTTATCTTTAAATGTCACTTTGACGTTTAAAACAGTGTGAATATCAAAATGGTCGTTACTCCGAACCTGTGACGTCACAAGGCAAGGGACGAAGCGGGGATCTAGCAGCCGCATTATAAAGAATGTCATTTTCAATTACAATTTTTTCATGAAAAAGTTGTGCATGAGCTCATTATTTTTTGTAGGATTATATAAACTGTCATCCGCTAATTGGCATGTAATTGAGTTCTGATTAGCAGTCGGAAGTCGGAGGAACCACCACCAGAATTTTTTGTCATATAGTCTCTGCCATTTCTTTAACTTGATTTGTGATGACCATATCGTGAATCAAATTTTCGTCAATCTTTTTCATTGTATTTTGCGATAACTTCTGCTAGGAAGGCATGTTTCTAATTACAGTAATTTGTTGAAAGATAACTCTGAATGCTAGGGCATCACGACATGAACATCGCAATCCGACAGTGTACGTGAAATTACAATTCCCAGCGGAAACAATATGTTATGTCTCGTTGTTTACCATGTCAATGTGCCGCCGACTGGAAAAAATCTAAACAAACGCGAAACGACGACGCGTGTAGGGGAACGAGGTCAAACGCCAGCGCCGAAATGTGAAGCACGCCACGCGGGGAAACCAAAAGCACTACACGCAAATATTTATAACCTAGACAACACCATCGGGAGTAGCGAGAAAGTTTAATATTAATAAGACAGCAACCAGATAATAACAGAGTGCAAGGAAATAGATTTTTAGTATCAATCTCAAAAAATCGGATGTGGCCAATAATCTAATGTGTTGTTCCAATAAATAAGTAAAAAAATTGTATTACGAAATTTTGAATTATATTTTGTTTTTCCTCGAATATTTGTTAAGAGCTCTAACTTAAGTAGCTTATTCGGTAGTAAGAATCTAATATGTTGTTTTCAATCATATACGAATTTTAAATACCAAATCATGATCCTCTTGCACCGTAATTTGTATGCACAATGTAAATGCAATTTAGTTTAGCAGAAAATGTGAAATAAGTACCTTATTTGTAAATTATGTAAATATGCAGGTCATATAGCATATGCGTGTTTTTTCATAAATATACCTCATAGTTATTCTTATTCAGTATGCATATTATAAGCAAAGCATGGGACGGGTACGTTGATTGCATATGTAATTTCTTCACGAAGAGATGAGATTTATGTACATGTAAGACAATACAAAGTAAGATTGTAATAACAGCAAAGACACACTGGTCCAGAATACAATTAGATAGGAACGCACTAGACACAGAAATAAACTTTTAATAGTACTTCCTTATTTTCACACACGAAGTAGAGATGCAATTTGATGATGTTTACAGAATCTGCAATTAAATTAATATACATATACAACTTATTACCAATTTGTTTTTATTTGCAGATTTCAGTAACTTATGTGTAGTCCCTCTGCGTCCCAATGACAGCTCCCAAAGTTTTGGAAGATGTACTATTACAATGAGGACACCACTTTTGTGCAGTGTTCTGATGGCTTATCTATGCGTACATGATGGCTACTTAGTCTATAAATCTGGCACCAAGCGCTTGTTTGAATACAAAAATTGTGATAAAATTCCTCCATTCGAAATGCAACGAAACAAAAAAATTATATATTTTCCCTGATTTTTCCCTAATATCCCTGACAGTTGGTTACTCTTTTACTTTTTTTCCTTTTAGTAAATATATATGTTATTCCTGCTTATTTTTTACGTACACCAAAATACTTTTTTTCCATTTTTGCGAGCCTTTAGCTCACCAATCTTAAAGTAAGAATTTAAGAATCTAATCCTAGTGCTTCGGAAAGTCGAGACCTCGGTCGAGACCAAGACTGGTCTTGGTCTTGCCTTGCTTTCGTAAGTCTTGTCTTTTAGGCCTTTACATCGCCGGATTGGGGAAAATATTCGGCCAAATGTAAAAAAAATAGTTATTTTATTTTATTTTATCGACGAGCGGAGTTTAATTCACGAGTAGATAATTTAATTTTATCGCCGTGTGTAAAATTCTATTTTTTCTATATCAGATTTTAAAGAGCAAAAATTAGAAAAACCGATTATAAATTAAATTATTTAAGAACAATTTAAAAATTTCAGTAGCGTGGTAGTTATAGAATTTGTTTGAAAACAATTTCATTTTATTTAAATAAAAATTAAAGTTCTTTATCTATCCTTGCTGTTAAAGTATTATTTTATCTACCCTTGCGATTAAAATGTAACTTAGTCAACTATTTTGAGTTGAACAAAGCACACTTTAAAATCTGCTATAGAAAAAAATATTGAAATGGTTCATACAAAGTTTCGAACAACAACAAACAAAATAATAAAAAATAAAATGTTCAATGAGTGCCTGTACTAACAGTAAGCATTAAAAAAAATAAAATTATTTTGGCTACTTCAAGGAGCAATGTAATTATTATTGAAGTAAAGAAACAAAATAATGATATTTACGATTTATTTATTTGAGAATGATTAGGAAAAGAAAAAAAAATTTACCTTGTAACTAAACTATCAACAATTTCGGGAAATCTCATTTAAAACGTTATCATTTTCTTGTGCCAAAAGAAAATCATTTTCTATTGACATGAATAGAAATGCTTTCAAATGTTCTTGCGATAAGCAGTTTCTTAGCTAATTCAAAATATATTTTAATTTACAGAAAGATGTTCTGCATCTCACTTGAGTACATGATAGTGTCAATTAAATAAATAAATATATTACCACGGCGTATTAACCATTTCTGGTATATCAATTTGTTTTGTACACAGATGTCAGCACCAGGCGTCACCTCATGAGCACTCTTTGCTGGCGTGGAGATTGCACCACTCGGGTCACTTTTGTGCCATTTAAAATTCAAAATATTTCTTTTGGCGTCGGTCAAGATCGAACCAGGTTTCCCAAATTCGCGACCAGACATTCAGGCACGCGGCCAGGAAACCCCATATATTTATATACAAGGTACAAGTTGGGATAGCCTACGTGTGTATCCTATAAGTTGTCAATACGAAGAAACAACAAATGATACAGTTTTGGCATCAGCTTATCATTTTGACAGCCTAGATCGGTCCACCGAGTTTTACTCGGTATCTCGCCGCCCCAATCGGGCCCTGAGCCTTTAGTCTTGCCTGGGTCTTGAAACTGAAATCTTGGTATTGCTACTCGTAGTCTCGATCTTGAATCAAGGATCTCGACATAATTATGCCAGAATAATGCATGCGCACATCGACGCTTCTACAATGTGTTAAAAAAATCCTAATTCGGAGTGGGCTATGAACAGAAAAACGTATGTCAATTTCAAAAATGTTATCTAAAGAAATCAAAGCTTTTCTTCTTGAATCTTTATTTTAGAAATAGAAATAAATTAGAAAACGGTGAATGACAATATTATGTATCCTTCTTTATCATCTTTTCTCCTTAAAATTACATTTCACAATCAATTTTGACAACTTGACTTTTGAATTAAATAATGGTCAGACATACGTTTCTGTGTTCATAGCCTACTCCGAATTAGGTTATTTTTGAACACACTGAATTTATCGTGCAATGTAGAATGCGTATGTGTTAGTTTACTGGCCGCGAACGGAATTATACAGCTTGATTTTATACGTTGTGTAGCAGGTAACGTTATGCTCAACTCTTATTCTTTTAATATTATTATGAGCGCAGAATTCAAGAAAAAATTAAAATAACTGATTTTAGCGATAAGTCGAATACAGATTTATTTATCGATATAGTAGCTGATAATGCAGGTGAAGTGGGAGTAAATGAAAAGGAAGAAAGCACTTCAAGTGAAGAAAAATTTGGTTTATCTTCATTTTTCAAGTAAGAAACCGTAAGAAATTCTCGTGATAAGCTAGGCATTTGTATACAATATAAACAAATGAAGACTAAATTTATTAAAATAAAAAATTCAAACACAATCGGCTTGAAGAAAAGCATTTGTTGTGTTGTCATAAATATTCATATCAGAAAATTTATGGCTGTTCTAAACGATTCGACGCTACCTCGGAGAATCAAACGAAATTACCTTGCAGGACTCTCGTCAAGACTCTTCGTCTTGACATCCTGGTCTTGAGTCTTGGTCTTGATTTTCCAAAGAAGTTTTGTCTTGGTCTTGGCAAAATCAAGACCAAGACAAAACCAGTTTTGGTCTTGACCGAATCTCTACTAATCCTGAAATTTTTAATTTGAACCCCGATCCCTGCTTCTGCTAATTTTAGCATTTAGCTTTGCAATCTAGAGTTTGTCTTTACACCAAGTAGACATAACAAGTAGGTACAAGCAGGAAGAAACAACAAGAACGTAGGAATATAGAAATAGTGAATGTGGTGTTACCTGTATTGTGTGGATGTTGGTTATGGCGATGTTCGTGCAGCAAGGCAGGCTCGCTTGGCATGGACATGGGCCGAGAGGTGTGTTGTAGTCGCACACTTGCACTGGCACTGTTCACTGTTAACGTGGTTGTGTTATGATCGTACCTAAGCAGCTCTGTTTCTGTTTGTGTGTCTGTGGCGTTATTGTTGCTTTCAACTTGAACTTGATGATGATGTCCAGCGAGTGGAAGGGAACGTTTGTGTCTGCTAGGGGCTGTTGCTGGGCTATTCGCATAGCAGCGGGCGGCCACACAGAGCGCAGCGAGGCAGAGACACGCGGCGGCGAGGGCGCGCGCGCGAGGGGCCGTGGTACCGGTCACCACATACTGCACCGCTACCACGATGATGAGCACCACTACCACACTACTGATGCTGATCCTTAAGAGTGATTTGGAATGTTCCTGGTTCTTCTTATTAGTACACCGCACTGCTACTGCTACTACTTCTGTCACTAGTGGAACATTACCGCGCGCGGGTCGGCTCCCAGTCGGTCGCCGGGCTGCCGGCGACCCCGGACAACACATCGCATCGCAACACGAGCCAAGCCAACACCATCTTGTTCAACTGACACTCCCACTAAACTCACAGCTCCAATACACCAACAGCTTATAAACGCATCTCGACACCTGAAACACAAACAAACACATCAAATTAAAAATCAGTTCAATACAGATCACCCAAAAACTTAATAATTAAACCTATCTTGCGACACCACTCTTATTAAAATATTAATACATGGTTCAAAAATTTGTATAACATGAGTCGTTTCGATTCCATTGTTGTTGTTGTTGTTGTGTTTTTACGTGTCGTTTCAGCTGTAAGGAAGCAAATTAAAAAGCAGATTGAATTCTGAAACACAGTATTTATTTTCAGAACTATGACATCCTATAGGTCCAGGAAAAAAACTAGCATAATATAACCCTATCTTAAGAATTTAATGGCCACTTTTTATGGGGAAGCTTCTCTTTCACATTCCACCGAGAAAAAGTGGGATAAACTGTTTTATCTGAAAAGAGAGGGCATTGAAGATGATCTGGTTAGTCATTGATTGCGGGATATATGCCGGCTGAAGCTGGAAGAAATCTCAGTAAGGTTAGAACTTTCCATAACAACAGTTTGTCGGATTATTCACGAGACTCATTACAAACTGTAGGATGGGTGCCCCAAACAAAATGTTGTCTAGCAGTCGCTGTCGACTATACGAGGGTTATATACTGTATTTATTATCCGTAAAGACTCATTCACAAATCGAAATTAGTTCTTGTGTTAGGTGTTATGTTTTACAGTTACTTGGAGTAGCATTCACAAATAACGTTTAGATTTCGGTTTTAGTTATTAGTGATATCTAGTGAAAAAATAATAAAGACGATCGGTAAAACAGTTATTATATTATTAATTAGTCTTACCCACCATCACCTTCATTTTTTTTTTTTTATTTACGAGCAATTTTATTAATAAAATTGTGCAAGTACATACATAATAAAATCTTTCTAATATTCATTTTGAAAGTAATAACTACAAAACTGAATTTGGTTATGATTGACTTGACAGCTGATAGAAAGAGAACTATATATCGCAACATCATTCTAGGCTTCTTCCTATTGGTCGATTTCTAAATACAAAACGTAAAACTAAAACATAAGTTTGGAGTTCGCAAGCTTCTATGTTAAAACGAAAACTAAATACTTATTTGTGAATGACTACAGAAGGTAACATGACTCCAATGTTGTTAAAACAAAAACTTAAAAATAAATAAATAATAAATATATCATCACGGCATATTACCCATTTCTGGGTGTGCCATTATCTACACATATGTAGACATCGGTAATGATGACGATATATTTTACCGTGTGGGCGCTTACCAGACGTCACCTCACGGGCACTCATAGCTGGTGTGGAGAGTGCACCACAGGGGTCACTTTTGTGCCATTTAAAATTGGAAATATTTGGCGCCGGTCGGGATCGAACAGAAAACTAATTCCGATTTGTGACAGAACCTTAATATATAAAACAAATTTATTTTTCAACATTATAACCGTGTACTTGAAGGCACTTATTCAACCTATGTTCTAACATAATAACACCTTTTTAAATAACTCGGAGTCTTAATCAAAAAAGAAGTCCTAAACTGCTGCCATAACAGTTTCGTTGGATTCAAAATTTTTCCTCGTATACTGTCCTTTAGCTTGAGAAATAAATAAAAATCAATAGGCGCTACGTCATGTGAATAAGGTGGATGTGACATCAGTTTGCTGGAGCGTTGTTCTGATGATACAGACTTCCACGTTACAATTTTTTTCCCTTTTCTTTAATGCAATCACGAATTTTACCCTTTATCATTAAAATTCCCTCAGCATCCCAAAATACATAAACCATAATCGAACAGGACCCTAAATTTGCGAGGTGGAGAAGATCCTCTATGTTGTCAATCCATACTTTGAAATTTAGACTCGGGATCGAAGTGGTGAACCCACGTTTCATCAACTGTAACAAAGCGAGCTAAAAATCTCTGTGGAATTTTCTTAAACAACGTCAAATTGGCTTGTGAAGAGGTATCTCTCGATTTTGTTCGGTCGTCAACATTTGGGGTACCCATTTTGCTGCCACCTTACAAAGTCTTTAAAATTATTAACATTAGAATTAATTATCAAATTTGGCTCTTCAATTAACAGATAAACAATAAACAATTGCTGTTGTTATGAAAACAATATTTCAAAAGCTACAACGTTATGGACAATTAATACTGTACAATCCTCGTATCAATTATTGAATTTATGAAAATCTATTAAGGGTCGTTCGATAAGAAGAGTAGTGTATTTTAACCGGGGATTACGCAGCATATCAATAGTATTGTTGCATTGCTGGATGATTCATGTATTACAATGTAGTACAATGTAAGGTTAGATGTGGTGCGCTGGGAGGTAGAGAGCTGGGGCACGAGACACGCGGGCCGCTGGCGATGAGCCAGACGCGCCGCTTTTAGAACACAAGCAGCCGACTGTGAGCCGCGATATCCGCACAAGCACAACAAAACGCAACGCAACGCACCGCACAACCCAAAACTACCGAATACAACCAATCATTCACACATACATCCAACAACAACTAAATATTTCGCACTGCAACCACTTGCCAATATCACATGTACATTATAGTAGGCGTAGTTAACAGATCTATCATAATCGACTGGAGGGCTGATGCTCATTTTTTCCCTTCTCTCCACCCTGTCTCTTGCCATGCGGTGTTGCCGCTTCTTCATAACTTAGCATTTTCAACATGACTAATGGAATTGGCAACAGTGTAGAAATCTCCAGTCCATATTTATTTAACGGCAAGTATTGGGCTTCCAATATTAAAATGCGCCACTGGTGGCAGATTTCTGAACTGAGTGAAGTGTACATGTACAAAGATGGTTGTTTTATTCAGGGATTGTATTTACTTGTATACGAATTTTAATACGCTTTTATCTTCGGCTATTATTGTTTTATTCTTAGTAGGATCTGAATTACTGCTAATATAACAGGTAAGTTTTTGTTTTTTATAAAATTAATGAACAAATTAGGAGATATACAATTTATAGGTTAAAGTTACGATGGAGTTTTCTCCGAAAATATTTACCACATAATATTATGTGGCCACTATTTATTACTTGCTGGCCTTCCACCATATTTCTAGATGATACACTACAATTCCCAAATCTACAAATAGTATCTAAATCTAAGCAAAGAAAATTGTCCATTATGAAAGAAAAACAATTAAATAAAAGTAAAGCTATGTAGATAGAAATTAATATATGTACAGCTACGGCAATGAAATAGAATCTAAATAAAGGAAATCAAATGTTTTTTTATTAAAAATACCAATATACTGTTCATTAAAATATGACTAAAATACTCTTAACCTACAAATACTTACTAAAATTAACCCTATTAACTAAAATATTATTAAAACTATCACTAAATTGTTATTATAAGAAAGATCAAATTCAATTCTACCGAAATTAACAAAAAAACACTATACTAAATCCGAAATTAAATTAAAAACTACGAAAATTAGTCTCACACCAATTGTATTCTTATGGAAGCCAGCGAAAAATGTACCATTTGTTTGAATTTTGACGTTTGACGTTAGCGCCATCTCTTGATAATTTGGAAGCCAAATAGTTGATAGCGAAGCAGTTTTTGATTGTTCATAAACTATTCGTAACGATTTTAATAACAACAAATGCTAAAAACCTATTCTACTAATTATTTCGTTATAAATATCGTTATCATGAATACTGCCTAACTTCATGTTTATTTTAAGAGAAAAAAATTTCATTTGTTTTAAATATGACATATTGATTCATTATATTAAAATATTGATATGGTCTCGTGGCAGTGTGCCTGAACGGCTGATCGTAAATTTGGTAACCCGGGTTCGATCACGATCGACGCCAAAAATATTAAGAATGGCACAAAAGTGACACCGGTAGTGCACTCTCCACGCCATCAATAGATGCACATAAGGTGACGCCTGGTAAACGCCCGCACGGTACAAATATATTCATCATTACCGAAATGAATGTACAGAGCAGATTGGTAATATGGCGTGATGATACATTTATTTATTTAAAATATTGAAGCGGATTTACATGAAATGTAATGTAAATAATTTATAAGTTTAGAAATTTTCGGCAAAGCATTACTTATTAATGAAATCCTCATATAGGAACATATTTGTATAAACAATCTGTACTGTTATATTTTTAAACGATAATGTTTTCTGCTGGTATAGTAAACGAATTATTATGTAGGATACGAGTATCCACATAATCTGACTTCCCTAGAAAAATATATAACTTATCAAATAGATATTACGAATTTATTTACAAAATGATAAATACATCAATAGATCAATCCCAACATTAAACAAAAGACAGCTTATATTATTATTATTTATTGAAATCTAAATTTTTAAATATATTTTTTGACTCTGTAATTAAAATATGTTTAATACAAGGCATCGAACTCGAACCTGAATCGAACCAAAACCGGAACCAAACCGTAACATTTTAGCGAGCCCAAACCCAGAACCGAATCTCAGACATGTTTTTCAATTGAACCCGAATCGAAACTGAACCGGGTATTAAAATTCGGGTTCAGGGTTCAGCTCCGGTTCAGGTTCATTTTCAGTTCGAAACGTAAACGTAATTATTTACAGCCGATCATGGACGCGATGCTACCTGTGTAACTGTTCGTTTAAATTGTGTTGCATTTTTGTCTTGCGTTACATTATAAATTCCCGTTCGCATTGTAATTTTTTTTTCTATGTGAAGATTGTTATTCAAAACACATAAATTCAATTTTCATTAAGTCGAACCGAACCTGAACCCAATACCTGAACCCGGAACAAAACCGTAAATTTTATTAATACATGAACCAGTACAGAACACGAACCCATCTCTCAAAAAACAAATTCACCTGAACCTAAACTGAACCTAGTTTTTGGCGGGTTCGATGCCCTGGTTTAATATTAAAAATGAAATTGAAAATAGTGACCACTAGTTGAAATTATTGGTAGATAGTCGGAATTTGGACAGACAATTTGAATAATACAACAAATATTCAATTCCTTAAAAGAAGAAATTGAAAATTTGTCCTTTATTAAAATTCTCTGACCATGTTCCAAAAATCTACTTCTTCTAAATTTAAAATTATAATTACATACACACACTCCTTTCCAGAATAAAATATTTGCATCAGCCGTTTTTAGTTTTGTTTTTGAAATATATCAAACTTTACTACTTTAACGAGGCATTTGAGCTTATCGTTTATAAACGATATAAAATAATGATTCGTAACGATACACATTAGCAGAATAGGATTGTGGCAAAAATCGTTATTAGAACTACATGTCGCCTGGTTACAAGACGTAACGGTACATACTTTTTTAGTACATTAGGCTTGTAAATGTAATTAGCGAGTACTTGAGTACAGCAATGTTTTATCTTTGTCAATCATTCATGGATTATTTTGGAGTAAAATAAATCTATAGGGTGTTAAAAAACAAGTGTCACAAATTATGAGGGTATATAGCATTAACCAAAATGAGCAAAAAAAGCTTAATCAACATGGGTCCGATCTTCAATAGTTTCCGAGATATAAGGCAATGAAGAATGAATTTTTTCGGTGTTTACCTCTGATATCTCGAAAACTGTAAGAGTTACGACTTTGATTAAATGAGACATTTTGTTTACCTTTCAGAGGTCATCGTAGATGTGTTTTTGTTTTTCAAAAAAAATTGAATAATTGTACTAAGACAAAAGTTGTGGCAACCTTGGCCAATATTTAGTTTTCAAATAACTTCGTAACTAGAACGTAGAAAGTGAAAAAAATGTTTCTTATAAAATATTATTGTTTTTTTATAGTCTATTTACTAGCATAGACACAATTTTGTTCGGCCACTATCTTAGTCAGTTTTTTTTCGATTCTAACACAAAATGGCCTCTTTCTCAAAAACAGTTGAAGATCGGACCCATGTTGATTAAACTTATTTTACTAATATTGGTCAGTACTAAATGCCCCCATAATTTGGGACACTTGTTTTTTAACACCCTGTATAACAGTTATTTAAAGTATTTTTCTTTAAAATGCTCGTAATCTTTAAAGAGTTCCCAGAGATAAAACAATGCTAGTCAAATGCTCGCTAATCATACTTAACCAGTTGTTCATTTTACTAGTTAATTGACAGACAATTGAATAAAATTCCTTGCTTCCCTAGCTATTGGCCATCCTATAAATCACCAAAATATTAAGCTGTTAAACACGGATTACGAACATAGTTTATAATTTATCTTATGTACAGTCTCAAATAATACTTCGATGTTGTCAAAACATTGCCGTATTTAGTCTACAATTATTCAGTATCTCCCATTGCTGATAAATTCAAATATTGCCATTGGCTATCCTAAGATTAAAGAAATCCATTTATTTGGTCTGTGGTCGCACCTATGTCGATCGTTGCACTTGTTCAACTGGTCAAAGATTGGAGCCGAGTGATCGGTAATTGAATTGATCGTTGTCGCAATCAAAAACCATTAGACATGTCATCGACTCACGGCTGTCTAGACTAGATTCTAAACTGGGACATGAGGCAAGGTCGATGGTTAGCTAGTAAAGCAATCGCTCTATTCACAAGAGATGTTACAATTATCATTCTAGAATTAGTAACCGAATCATGAGATGCAAGCAGAAATATTTGTATCAAAAGAGTGTTTATTGATTTCAGGATATTATGCCTTTGTTTACATATACAAAAGCAGGCTGGTAACTAAGTAATAACTGTATCTGTATGGTAAATGTATTCAGGGCGTCGAACCCGAACCTGAACCGAACCAAAACCGGAACCAAACCGTAACATTTTAGGGAACCCAAACCGAGAACCGAACCTGAGATATATTTTTAATTGAACCTGAGTCGAAACCGAGCCGAGTATTAAAATTCAGTTTCGGGCTTCAACTTCGGTTCAGGTTAATTTTTAGTTCCAAAAGTAAATACAGCCGATAATCGACGTCTTTGGCGTCTGCGTTGCTGTCTGGGCTGACTTTTCGTGAAAATTGTGTTCGTTTCTTGTTACGTTTTGCGTAAATTCCAGCTCTCATTTTACATTATTTCGAACCTGAACCACGAACAAAACCGCAAATATTATTAATGCCTGAACCAGAACCGCACCCGAACCCATCTTTCAAAAAACAAATTAACCTGAACCTAAATCGAACCCAGTTTTTGGCGGGTTCGATGCCCAGATTTTATTACTATACTTGTCAACAATAGTCCACAAAATGAAAATAAAAGAATATGACAGCATAATGTTCGTCATTAATACATACAGACACATAGAAAAAAATTAATTAGATATACTAATTAAACTGTAGTAAAAGCAACTAAACAAATTAATTATTTTCAATCTAACAATATGATTAATTAAATTATCTTAGTTGATTTAGTTAAATTTTCTAAATTTGGAATAACAAAATATAATAAAATTAGATACAAAATCAGAAGTAATACCTACATTTATATCGTAATAGGTAAATAATTAAATATACATCATGATATTAAATAATGAAATATTTATATTTTCTATTTATCTAAGTAATTCTTTAGATAAAATATAGTGAAGCCAAAATATAGTAAAATTAAATAAAAAATTAATGAAAGTAATCATTTGTATATTTAAACTGAAGATTTTCAGGGGTCTTAGCAACAAATTTAATAATTTAATTAGGAATTTAGGACATTTTATCAACAGAAATTATGACAAATTTAGGACTTTTATGTTTATTAAACAAAATAAAAAATACCCTTACATAATAGATATTTACACACCAAGTGAGCTAAGGTAATGTTTATTCATGAGAAGAAAGTTTAGCTCACGAGCACTTAAGGGCGAGTGAGTTAATTTCTTCGAGTAAATAAACATTCTTAGCTCACGTGGTTTGTACAATATTTTATTCAATTTTAACGAAATAGTAATAACAACCATTATAATATTTAATTTTGAGAAAACAAAAAACTAATCAGTTAGTAGACTGTGCCTGACAATCGTCCGAGCAATCGTCGATGATAGATGTCAAGTCGTCTATTTAAAAAGCTTTATTGTCTGTCATATGTGCTGTGAAAAATAATGAAAATGGCTGATAATATCTAATAAATACTATGGTAAGTATTAATTTCGTGCCTGATGTTATTTTAAATGCATTATTTATTGCAGAGTGAATTAAAAAAAATGTTATAGTGGAGGGGGAGTTTAAAAAAAATTAATTCACTTGTGAAAAAAGTATTACTTATAGTTGTTGCTATGAAGTTAATAATGACAGTTTAAAACGTCAAAATTGAATAAAATATATAAAATTATTCGTACATATAAGATGTCGATTTGCATTGGTTATTCGAATTTATGATTCTTTATGACATACTTTTTAATTTATGACAATTTTAGGATTTTTGGACGAATTTATGAATTTTTAGGAATTTATGACAACTAAGACCCCTGAATTTTTTTACAAAATATTTGTTATCTATTTTGGATAATTAGTTACAACGCTTAAGTAAAATTTGTAAATTATACTAAATTATTAGACATATTGCCTTAATGGGGGATTTCTAGCTCAATCGAATTAAGAGAAATTAGCAAAAAAATACGAATGTATATGCTGAATAATGAATAGTAATAAAGAAATAAAATGATAAAATTAAAATACTTCGGTAATAAGGCGTCTAAAATTAATTGGGGACTTTTGCGCAAAGAAAAACTGTTTTCCCATGTTAAACGCCTATGGCCAGATTTTTAATTAACAGCCTGCATATATAGGTGACATCACATCAACTTCGGTTGACCATAACTAGCTTATTAATAGGAATTTTCACTGAATTTTCATCAATAGTCTTAGCAGGTCTTAGTTTTACTTATACTTTTAGATGAAATTAAAAAAGCGGAATCCCCCATTATAATGAAACTAAATTTCAACTCTTTTTACCTCTCGTATTGGATTCATGCTAAAATTCGCATATCCAGATTTTATTGAATAAGCACGATTTAAGGTCCCTAGAATCCGATTATAACATTTTTAAAATGATGTGTGTGTGTATGTGTGTGTGGATGTGTGTATGTGTGTATGTGTGTGTGTGTGACATTCCTGTTAAGAGCTGAAAAGATTTTGGTAACAATTGAACAACCGGAAGTAATAGTTTCTTAGAAAAATTCTTCTAAATAAAATTTTTTGGGAGTTTTTTTTTTATTAAATATTGAAGAACATAAAATTCTCCATCTAATACACTTAAAAATTTTATTATATCTTGTATAGATTTAGAGATAGAGACACTATAATTTATAGAGTGAACTAATCGCAGAGGCTACGGCACTAAGGAAACCAGTGGACAAATTCCAATGTTTATAACATAATTTATAAATGACACATGTCAGTGTCAAAAATCAACAGTTTTAGTGACATTCTGATAGCTTTTACTGGGAAGTATATTTAATTTTTCTTATTGTTTTATTAATTACATATTTGAAATTATAGGTAAAATTGTGGTAAAATGCATATATCCATCAGAAATACCGCCAATCTGGTTAATGAATTGGAACAATCTCTGACATTTAGAAACTTCCCCACACAATGAAAAATAGATATAATTAGAATTATATGTGTGCAGAAGACATGTTAAATATAATAAAAAAAACAATATTTGGGTAATGTTCTATAATATTTTGTTATAAAACGACTGTTCGAAAGCGAAGTGCAATACAATACTTATATAGCCTAATATGGAAATGGCGAGAGGTCTTGTGCTGGCCACAACAGATTTTTTTTTTGAGTTTTTAGTAATAATCGCTATTAACACGATTTCTTTTTATCTAAAATAATACAGATGAGGAATAAAGCACATAATTTGAATATGTGATATTGATACATTTCAAAATAATTGTTCTGTTTATCACAGCATTCTGAAAGTAGCATCAATAAAATAATTTCAAAAAATAATATTTATCAATAAATAATGTCTTCATTTTCTGAAACCGATACACTATTGAACAAACTATGTTATGAATCATAAAAGGCCTTAGTTTTTTTAAAATCCTCGCTCTACGAGTTCGGATTTCAAACAGACATTAGCAGCAGTTATGATCCTCATTACAATCCTAGCTATGAAATGATTAGTTTCTTGTGCATGTGCTGCTAGGGCACATATATTTTTTTACATTAATTCTCTTCATTTTTGGGCCGTTTGTCCAATATATGATCGGTTACAACCACCACACGGGATTTTATATAAATTAAATTTGACTGATTGTTATTATCCATTTAATCGTCATTTGTTGGCCGAAAGGTGTGAGAATATTCTAGAAATTTAGGGTTAAGAACGAGTTATCGCAGCACAAATAATAAAAGGTCACAGCGCGCCAAAGGAATGCGGTAAATTTTAATCCTATAGGTATATTAATAGCATATTAAATAAATAAAATAAATAAATATATCATCACGGCATATTACCCATTTCTGGGTGTGCCAGTATCTACAACACATGTAGACATCGGTAATGATGAAGATATATTTTACCGTGTGGGCGCTTACCAGGCGTCACCTCACGGGCACTCATAGCTGGCGGGGAGAGTGCACCACAGGGGTCACTTTTGTGCCATTTAAAATTGGAAATATTTGGCGTCGGTCGGGATCGAACCCGGTTCCCCCAGGTTCGCGACCAGACACTCAGGCACACGGCCACGGGACCCCATATTAAATTAGTAAATAAAACAAAACAGAATTGTAAAATAATTGCTATATTACATCTGTTTTTTTTTTTTGAAAAATCTATTGAAAATTCCCAAAATATACTTTGTGAAGTATTGCTCTTGAAAGTGCAATCTGTATTCAAGTCGGATATATCCTGAATGCATATGAATATTTGATAGATTTACGACAGCAATAAATTTTCACGCAACATTGCAGTTTGAAGATTGTTTCATTTCAGTTCAAGACACATATTTGTCCTCAATAAAATGGCAAGAATTTCCCATAAGTTTTACACTGAATACCGCTTAAATTTAAGAGAATACTTGTGTGTCAAAATTAAAACCAATTCGGCTGTAATTTCATCACACTTCTCAAAGGGAAATTTTAATGGAATTTGACGTGTTTACAATGAAATTCTAAACCTGTCTTGTTCGGCAATAATGTTTATTAAAGGGGATATGTTTCACGGGCTATCTTAGCATATCCCGAAAATTCTAAATATATTTGACAGTTAACTGAAATGCTTTTTGCAAGAACACATCTGGAGTGAATTTGATACTCTATATTGTATTGTTGGCTGATGGTGTAGATTAGAAATAAATACATGTATCATCACGGCATATTACCCTTTGTTCCGGTATAGCGTGCATGCGGGCGATCAACAAGCGTCACCTCACGGGCACTCATTCATGGAGTGGCGAGAAGTTATAAAATTCTGCGTTGTGTAATTTTTTGATGCGATATTTTTTTATTTCTTAAAAAGTTGTATTAGCCACTTTGTTAGGAAATTAAAAAACAGGGCCTACCTTTTATACCCTATTACAGTTTCAAATATTGAAATAATAATTTATTGAATATGTATTAATAAACTACGTTTCATTTATCCAATACAATATACTACACAATTTATGGAAAAAATGTTTTCTGCTGTTATCATTTGTAAATATTTCTTTGATAATTCGTTGTTTTGATTAGTATATTTTTCTGTGTTCATTGTATTGTAATTTTTTAATAATAAAATTCTTGTATAATTCATGCAGTCTAATAGTACAAAGAATGAAAAAAATTCATGAATATAATTATGAAAAAAACAAGTATGATATATGTTTGTTCGTAGAAAGAATGAATCACAGAAAAGTACTCATGGACATTGAAAATTAATATGGGAAAACAGTTTTCAATAGTCATTTCGGAAATACTCATTTAATAAATTTAATTAAATGTTTTATAAGCGATGTCGTTAATCATCAAATCAAAATTATTCTGGTACTACAATTATTGTTTACATATAAATTAAAATTTCAGCCATTTTGGACGGTTAGTTATTTTTTGAGACTCATTTGTGTCATTCGAATTTAGTTTATATCATTTGGGAGGCCATCTCAGATGTGCTTTTGTTTTTCCAAATATTCTCATAGGGCACTACATAATCACCAAAAACTGATTATTGTTGATTTTTTCTTTTTCAAATAACTTCTAAACTATTAGTAATTGAGAAAAATGTTTCAAATAAAAGATAGATATTTTTATTAACTAACCCGTGGCGTACGAAATAAATTTTTATATCCGTGAACTTTCGAGATATAACACAAACTTATATTTTTTAAATGGAACCCATATCTGATTTTAGTCTCAAAAAATAACTATTTTTTCTCTTTTCAGGGTAAGGGTTATTATGTTTTATATTTGTTTTGCGTTCAAAATTATTATTTTTTTGCTCAAAACTCGTATCAAATTAATTTTTATAATATTTTGTATCAGGTCGCCCTTGGCACATTATAGTGTAATTTGTAATTATAAGTCTAGAATAAAAATATTAAGTAATAAAGGCATAAAATAAATTATATCGATCAAATACAATACATATAATCAATAAAAATAATTTTTTTTTTGAGAAATAAGATAATTCACAAAAATTAAGAAAAAATTAAATTTTTGGAGCAAAACAAATATAAAACATCATTGAAAAGAGAAAAAAATAATTATTTTTTTGAGACTAAAATAAGATATGGGTTCAATTAAAAAAAATATAAGTTTGTGTTATATCTCAAAAGTTTACGGATATAAAAATTTATTTCGTACGCCACTGGTTAGTTAATAAAAATATAATCAACAATATTCAGTTTGTCGACATTATCTAGTGCCCTATGAGAATTTTTGGAAAAACAAAAGCACATCTGAGATGGCCTTCCAAAGGCGCACAAAAAGTTCCATTAAACCGACATCGTATCTCTTATAGTTCTCGAGATCCCAATGGTGGCACTTCTAAATGGGACATATTGTATAAAAATGGCAAAAATCAAAACTCGTGCCGTGGTTAAATTCTTCATTTAAAAGGCAATAACGTTTGCGATCAATAAATGCTCTTCTACCGATATTGGATGTACGGTGATCTTGACTTTGTCTCGATCTTCAAAATCATCCTCAACCGGTAGGAAGCACATACTTCCCTTAATACTTAAATAGCTATTTTCCATTCCTATGCGGGACATAGTATCTGTAATATGCCTCAAATTTTAAGTACTCAAACATTTTTAATTATTCAATATCATTATCTCCGTTCTGAATCTGTTCGGGATTGGAACCCACTATCTCTGTGCCCGTAATCTGGTGTGTTAGTGGTTGATGCGTTTGTTGTTACGCCCCCATGGTGCGTGCGTGCTAAGGTCAGTCATCTCCGCCGGATTTAGCAATGTCATTGGCACTAGGTGAATCGCACAAGACCACCGACGCCCCGCGTTCCGGCGCAAGTATTGTTAGCGGCACAGCCGATTCTTCGCCACACTGCATGCACGCTGACGAATCACAAGACACGTGGATGCATTCCACAAGCACACAACGCATAAGAAGAGAACTTTGCGAACTACAAAACCAAATTCTTATTACCTACTTCCAGTCAAGCATTCTGCTATACACCGATTTTTCTCACTTGACATTTACGTCATAGTTTGATGTTCGCATGAAACAAATCTTATTGGTAGTGATGTCAAACAGTTTTGTGTACAAGATAATTACGTCATATATTTGTGCAATTTTATAATGAATAATTCAATCCTTAAACTAAAATTAATTACGTGGATAAAGCGAAAAAACCTTGGTGATAAAGAATTTCTTTATTTTTAACATTTGGACGTTTCGAACCTATAGTGGTTCATCCTCAGCACTGTACATTTATACCTAATACAATTTTTTTTAATGAAAAATTATAAAAATATTCTAAAAATAATTGTAATCACTCAACATTTACAAATATTTTTTATATTATATAAATACAATAAAGGAAATAGATGTGAATAATATTTTGTCAAGAACTTTAGTTAATAAATAAAATAAAAGTAAAATGCAATACAACTTGTCTTTTATCCGTAATTATGGGTACATCTTGACAAGATGTTATTCACATCTATTATATTATATTTATAATTTTTTTTTTATATTATAAATGTACAATGCTGAGGATGAACCACTACAGATTCGAAACGTCCAAATGTTAAAATTAAAGAAATTCTGGATCACCAAGGCACCAAGGCCTTTTCGCTTTATTCACGATATTCCAGTTGATCCTTCTTGACTCAACAAATACTCCATTTTACGATTATTCCTACGATTATACTTGCCCAAAAACAAAAATTGTAAGAAAAGGTAAATATCACCAATATACTATAAACATATCAATGATACTGACACATTTAAAATGTCAAAGCTAAATTTCAGATGTTTCACATTTGTCCAAAATGAAATTCATACTTCACGAATTTCGCGATAATGTAAACAGGGTGAGCCATGAGGATACCGTTACTAATTTCGCCTGAATTTGCGTTAGTAAGACAAAGCAAAGATGAAGCTATCAGACATACGTATCGAAGATTGAATGCAGGAAACCATACGTACGACAGAGTTAAATATATAATTACCTGTTATTTAGCGGTTCAGAAATCAATGTCGTGGGGTCAAATGAGAAAAATCGGTATATATCGCCTTTTTCAAATCCGGAATCCATTTTCAAGTAAATGAATAAAGAAAATAACGAAATAACGAAACTACATAAAACAAAATTAGTTTGAATTTTTGATTGTCCAGCCAATGGAGACAAAAAGACCTTTGCCTTACCAAAGGTGAGGTAGTTCTGATTTTCATACACGTTTTTGACCTTGGGGAGCAACCCGACATCTCATCAAAAGTGAAAAAAGTGTTTTTGGCCATTTAATCAAAAACAGTGGCCCATATCAAAATTTTACAGGAATACAAAATTAAAGCTCGTGATTTTTGTACAAAAGTGTTATTACATTTTGTACCTATAATGAACTGTCAAAGAGTTATGTTAAAAATATAATTACCCAGAATAACAATAATTTATAAAAGAAATTTAAATTAATCAGAAAATAAACAATATTTGGTATTTAATACTTAGTCTAATAGGTTTTGCTATTTATAACAGTTTATATTCGTCGTGGTATCGAAAGAAGTAAGTAAATTATCGACGATTTTTAAATATTTTTTGTCAGCGCTTTCGTACATTCATCCACCACTTTCATGCGGTTAAAGATACGATAACGCGGTTTGAAAATTTGAATTTAGTATGAAATTCTCCTTCATGTCATGTGCACGACTTTTGATTTGATGTGATTATCGAGTTACTAACAACTTAAAACTTATAATTCCTCTAAAATTTTATATATCAGCAAATCGGCATAGAACTCATTTTTTCATCTGAAGTTTCTATACGATTAAAGATAAACAATATTACGTATTTAATACGTGACGTTTAAAAAAGTTGTTCATGTTTTGAATTTTTAATGCATTTTAACATCCACTCTATTTAAAAATTTACTACTTTCGAGCCTTCTGCAATCACCTTTTTGAAGTCAGGAACAGAAAATAATAAAACAACGAAAGTAAATCAAATAATATTTGTTTGATTTTATGAAGTCACAGTCAGAAATCACTTGTATTTGTTTAAAGATGATAGATATATTGAATAATATACTTAGACCCGGTTTTTCCACCTCTTGATAAAGTGCCAGTTAACTTATCTGCCAGATAAAAGAAAAGTATCGCATCATATAATTGACGTCTGCATAATTCTGTCAATTTACGCTCTAATATGGATGCGACATTTCCATTCTATCTGACAGTTAAGATAACTGACACTTTAGAGTTGGAAAAACCGGGCCTTAGTTTTCTTTTAATAAATGATTGATTTCTACCCTCTCTTGTCTGACAGCGTAGTTTAGTCAATTTGTTTACCTCGCTTAAATTACGCTGCAAGTAATTTACTCTAGCCCTTTGTTCATTCTCTAAAACTCAAATTGCACCCATCGGTGATGTACTTTCAACCTCGGATCATGTTCAATATTTGTTTAGCGATATAGCATAACATTTTTATCAATCCGTGGTAACATAATGTTTGTTGAATGACAGCTGATTGAAAGTTGAATGATATTGGGGCTCAGTGTTCCACCATTTTCATACGGAAATAGGAATTTTATTTATTTGAAGCTTACAATAATCTGTAAGTTACCAAATCATTGCTATATTTTTTATTTCAGAAAAGAATATAAGTTGGAAATATAATTTCTGCAATATAATTGTGCAATGCGATTAGTTGTTAAATAAAATAACTGATATTTAACCAGGTTTATAAATTTCTCGGTTATTCATGTAGATTAGGTGTTAACAAATACTCCAAATTTGTCATGCAGCAATTATTCTTACAAAACTGACATAGGTGCTACTACAAAAATCTGTTGTTGCCAGCACAAGACCTCTCGCCATTTCCATATTAGGTTATATAAGTATTGTATTGCACTTTGCTATCGAACCGTCGTTTTATACTTTACCCAAATATTGTTTTTTATTATATTTAATATGTCTTCTGCACACATATAATTCTAATTATATCTATTTTTCATTGTATGGGGAAGTTCCTAATTGTCAGAGATTCTTCCAATTCATTAACCATATTGGCGTTATTTCTGATGGATATATGCATTTTACATATAATTTCAAATATTTAATTAATAAAAAAATAAGAAAGATTAATTGTACTTCCCAGAAAAAACTATCAGAATGTCACTAAAACTTTTAATTTTTGACACTGACATGTCATTTACAAATTATGTTATAAACATTTGAATTTGACAACTGGTTTCCTTAGTGTAGTTTCGCCTACTCGACTTATTTTATCCCGATATTCTATATATTATAGCGTCTTTATCTCTAAATTTATAAAAGATATAATAAAAAATTTCAATGTATCAGATGTAGAATTTTGTTCTTCAAAATTAATAATATCAAAATTTAAAAAAAAATAATATTTAGAAGATTTTTTTTAAAAAACTATTACTTCCGGTTGTTCATTTGTTACCAAAACCTTTTCAGCACTTCCTAGGAATGTCAGATTGAGGAATTCATAGTTAAACAGGTCTTATATCTTATAGTTTTTGAGGAATCGTCCCTCCAACATCCAGCCATACACACACACACACACACACACACACACACACACACATTCACACACACACACACACACACACACATCATTGTAAAAATGTTAAAATCGGATTCTAGTGACCTTGAAATGTGCTTATTCATTAAAATCTGGATATGTGATTTTTAGCATGATTCCAATACCTCTCTTAGCGAGAGGTAAAAAGGTATACTAAACTTAGGATGAATGAACATTGGAGATCAGCACAGAATATTGACTAAACATTCCAAAACCAAATGTTAAAAACCAATAAAAACAAGCATTTGAATCGTCCAGTTTCAAAACCCGACAAATCCATTTTTGGGTAAAAATGAGTTTGATACTGCAATGGATTTGTCTTCTTATTCTCCATAACTTGGTGTGAAGTTTACGTACCAAAACTTAACATATTCTTATTGTTATGATATTTACATTTGAAATATCAGGTTAGTTTCAAAACCTGATAAATCCACAACCGGTTGAGATCTAATGCCAGCAAATCCAAATTAGCCAATTAGAGAAGTGGTTTGGAAGTTACGTAGTCCTATTGGGTATTTATTATGTTTAATACTGTCTATTGTTTCTTTACTATTATTTAATAAGGAAATAGTGCTCATTGGTTTTTATTAGCAGTATTAAAATTTCATATAATTTAAATTATTCGTAATAATTAAATAATTGCAGAGTATAGAGGCGTATATAACACAATTTTAAAAAATCCGATGTTTTATATCCTAAAACAAAGAAAAATTTAAAGATGTTGATATTCTACTTATAGGAAAAACATAAAAAATACAATGATCCTTCAGAGGACGCTACTATAGTTAAAGACGACTTTGCATGCAATTTGTGGGAAGCAGCTGATGAGATCCCCGACCAAATTATCTGATTGTCTCCAATTTTTGCTAGTAAATAAACCCTTAATGTTTTCATATAAATAAAAAATAAAAGAAGTTTAGGAAGTAAGGTCAGTGAAATGAGTTATAGAATAAAATCAAAACTTAAATTCTGACATTATTAATTAGTTTTTCTTATTAAACAAAGTAGTTTCTGGTATTTTATTATCAACAATATGTATATCTGTATTGTTGTTTTTATATAATTATTCAATTGGAACATATCAAAACAATTTTTTGCGATTCCGAAAATATGTCCCAAGTTGATTTGTCGGTTTTGAAACTAGGCGATTCATTTGTTGCATGGCTAGTCTGATTCTCTAGCTTTTCAGACACATCAGATTTTATCTACCAATGTCCAGTCATTTTTCCTAACCTACAAATGATAAACCAACTTTTCGTGGTCGTGAATTATCAAAATAATTTTATCTAGCGCGTGGAGCAACTTGAAATGAAACGTAATCGTTATCTTTGACTTAAAGAACCTTGGACGGAGTTTAAGAATAGAAAATTAACATGTGAAAAGTTAAATAATAACAACAAACAGACAAAAACATATTTTTAACACGGGGAGGCCCGAACTAGAACTAGAGCATTGATGGAAAATTAGACCGAAACTGGCCACAAAATTCAAGTACTAACAATACTTCTTATTGAAATTTCCTTTATTGCTATAAATTATTTGTAAATCCTACTGTTAACTGTTAAAAGGAAGCAACAAAATACCAAAGTCATTATTTATAGGATAATTGGAATAGAACATTTTTGGAATTTTACTATAGTGCATTTACAAGTCCAATTTTGAGGTGAGGGTTATTTTATCCATAAATCTAGAATATTTTCTCCTAACGATATGTATTTTATTGACTATTCGAAGAATAGATAAAGGTTTTATACGAATCTTACTTTAGTGTTGCCCGGAGACTTACCAGTAGATTAGATATATTATGTAGATTTTTTAAAAGCAAAATCTTTATCGTACATATACTCATCTCGTACAAATGCGGAATTAAATTGACAACAAATTGGAAACAACAAGTTATGTGATTATAAGAGCGTATTACGATTTGAATTGGTTTAGGACTTACTATTTCTAATCACGTATATGGTTCATATTTTTCATTCCCTTTACTAAGCTTCAAAATGCTACCTTGCACATACTTTTAATTTCTATATAAATGATTGAAATTACATTTTTCGCAAAATTGTAAATAAGCATTAAAGTTTATGGCACTTTGGGACTGTATGAAAAAAACGACCATAATTTGGAAAATATAGGTAGGTACATATTACGAATTTCATGTATAATGCGAGAATCTATGGAAAATATTCGATATGGAAAAGATTCTTTAAAAAAGTTAGAGCCGCGAACATTATTGTAAAATCCTGTATGAAGTAAAAATTGTGCACGATAGATATTATTGTAACTTTTAAAGTATCCCTATTTATATTTTTTACTGTAGGTAATTTATATCAATTGCTAAACAAGATGTTCGCAAAAGAATTCTGTACAATAAACAAAATATTCCAAATTTGGTTCTTTGAGAACTTGCAAAACTATTGTATTTATCGAAGCATAGAACTGGAAAAGTTGTAAGAAAAAAATCCAAATTTTTCTGTGTGAGCAAGGGCTCAAAACGTTGGTATGTTCTCTTCAGATGTACAGAAAGTAAAATATATCTATGAATAGGTAAATTCTTACAAAGTTCAAGTAGTTCGAAACCGCAGTGATAAACAAAAATTTGGCAACTAAAACCCAAATTCACAAACTAAACATTGAAATTTTCACGAAAATTTCTTGTGATGGACGATAAAACATACGTTGTAAGTGATTAGGACAACTCCCAGGATTATATTTCTTTACTTCAAAGGACAATTTGAACGTTTAGGAGAAATTGAAAACAAGAAAAATGTCAAAATTTCTATAACAACATCTTGGGAGGCAAGCAATTTGTACATGTGAAAAAAGGTGGAATTTTATTGCGACCGGGTCCGTCACTCAACATATTTACTTCAAAGTATGTATTCCACGTTTGCTGCCTTTTATTACAATAACTAGACTTTTATTGTATTTGGTCTGTTTTAGTTTCATATTATGCAAAATCTGTTATTCAGAGGTAAAAATCCAAAATCATTCTAACTGTTCCAAAAAGTATAGTCCATCTAATTGCCCAAAACTAATCATGATATGGCCGTTTGCACCAACGTAACATATATTAAACTTGGCTTAAATATTGCATCGAAATAAAATATCAAATGACATAATATATTGCTGTCAAAATTTCGATTTGCGTTTTTTTTTGTTTAAGACTAGCTTAAAATTTAAGTCTTGTTGATGCAACTGGGCAATAAAGACTTACTGGGCAATTGTAAATCGCAAATGAAATAAATCAGAGTGGCCAGAGATCTTCTAAATTACCATAAAAAATAGAATTCTGCGACAAAACAAGTTTTAGAAGTTACTGCACAAAATTTTATGGCTAGTTATAATGTTGGGTTCATTTATTTCATGAAAATAACAATTAAGTTTGATTCAGTAATCAGTAGTTATTAGATGTTAACCTGCTCTTAATATAAAATAATAAGATAAGGTGTTAACAATTACTCGAAATCTTAGTCAAACAGATTCATTCTTAGTACCTGTTTCAGGGCAGTAAGATCTTACAAAATATTACATATCATGTACACAAAATACATTCGTACTAACATTCAGTTATGTACATCCTACAAAAAATTCACAAAAAATCGCATACACATCTATTTTCTCTCAAAAACGACAACAAAATACGCAAGTGTGCACCGAAACGTTGGTGTTGTACGAATAAATACAGATTGTTTGAGATTTAGAGTAATTTTTAACACAACCAATACCACAGTCGAGATATTTGCCTACATAATATATAGATTTTGTTACAATAGATGCAGTGAAGTTTTTCATATGAGTTTTTTGGTGTCCCAAATTTAACGTGCACAATCTTTATGTATGGGATAGCGGTGAATTAGAGCATTGATGTGCGTGGAATGTCAGGAATAAATGATATTGGAGTGTAGTCGGTGTCGTGCAGTGCAAGCGCGCAGTGCAGCAGAGAACGCGAACGCGGTTCTCGGCCGACCAGGGCAATGAACTTGATGTTTATAAAATGAACACGGGCCGCGTTCGCCGTTTGCGTTCGCGGGCGCATTGCGTTATCACAAGGAACAATGCTGCCTGTCATCACACAACGAAAGAAACACACACTCACAGGACAACTCTTGTACTTAGATAGCATGGATCAAGAATCAGGCAAGCAGATAATAAGAGTAGACTTGGTGAATATACATACGTGTGTTGGTTTGGACACGATGAGAAGATGAGAACCTCTCTCTTAACAACACTGCACTGAGTAAACCACCACTTTGTACATTTGGCGTTTGAAAAACGCGGTCTTTCGCTTGAGCAGCTAGCCAAATAAGAGCCCGGCCAGAGCGAGATCTCCAAGTCAAATATATATTCACAGGAGTGTTTTAAATCGTATTGTGTATCCCCCTGGGTGACAGCGGGTTCGATTGGCGTGCACTATACAAGAGCAAGTCGAAGTCGGATCGGATGTCGGCACGGACACTGGTTCTCGGGCTCGCGTGTCGGTCTGTGGAAGTGACCGGGCACCGCACAATGTTCCTGCACGAAGTGTCGTCACACACTGCCAGCGCCAGCAGCCAGCGTGAGCTGCTCGGGCCAGACGAGACGGCCTCCCGAAGTTGCTTCGGTCTGTCTCGTGAGCCTCCGCCGCCGCGGCCCGATCCACACAGGCACACCGCGTCCACGTCCGTCCAGCGTACCAAGCGACCTCTTACGCAATAATGCCATCCACAGCGGCCAGCTTCACAACACGCCGACACCACTCAAGAAGTCTCCCCCAGGTGGTGCACTAGCCACAACAGCTTCAAGTGCTCGTTAAGAGACGTCTCATAAAATCCCCCATTATTACTATTATTATTAGTTAGTTGAGGGCTTTAAGTGCTAGTCACTTTTGTCACTGCGTCCTATAAGATTTATTGTAACATAGCCCTATCTTAGTTTTCTGTAAGCAAGTACTGCTCCAGGAGTCAATTTCTAAATCTCATTTGCCGTGAGGTACCTTTTACCTAGATCATTGGTTCTTAACCTTTTCAATACCGCGGAACACTTTTGTGAACAAAAACTTTTGGCGCAACACATGTTTATTAAAATAGAAAAAAGTAAATGCATATCTAATCTTCAGATTGTTTTCTGCTACTTGCTTTTTCCAAAGAATAATCTTTTTATTAAATGCTGATAATTTGTCCGTCGTCGTTAAAATATCTTAATTTTTACCCAGTAAATAATTAAAAATCGGATCTATTCATTAAAAAGTAGGTTAATTTTTAATATTAACGGTGCTTTACAATTTTAACACTATGTATCAAGATGATGTTAAATTTTGTGATACGTTGTTAAATTACCATTTTCTTTAAAATATTAACATACATATATCTGCTTACTGCATAGAAAATTGAAAATTAAAGAATCCGTTAAAATTTTAACGGTGATCTTCGAGTTTAACGTAAACTTTAATTTTACAGAATAGACCCGATTATCAGAAGTAATATCACAAGACCTCCTGATTTTATCGATAAATTTTAATTTTGCACGATTTTTTTTTGCTTAGCAACAAACATGAAAGCAAACTGCATGGTAAATCCCGACTCCGAAGGAGGAGGAGTTTTACCTAATGTCTGTTTGCTTCATGATTTTGCTTAAAAGCAAAAATAAATGAGTGCTTAAAAATAAAAGTTTATCTGAGAAAATCTGAGAGGTCGTGTGGTATTTGGTGAGTTAAATTCCAAAGACAACGCAAAATCAAACTTGACACATCAATTATCACACTGACAGTTATAAACAATAACAACTGTTTATTTACTTGATAGCGGAAAATTATCGTGGTAATGGGGGTTTATCAGTTAAATATTTCCACTGAGCACACCACATATTATTTTTAATACCTTGCTCGATTAAATGAAAATGTTTTAATTTTGAAAGAAACGAAGCAACTTATTTTCCTCGAGAGAGCCGTTCGTGTTTTGTGTTAACAACTACTAAAAATATTCCGCGATAACTGCTTCCCTATGCAAGGAGGTTGAAATAAATCTCAATTTTGTTTATATATACTTTGTCAGTTTTATCTCGTTTCATTCATATTAATTTTTAATTCACAAAACATAGTTAATTAAAATTGTCATAATAGTTGAAAACTAACCATTGGCCTTATAAGATATGCTGCGAATTCAAATCCTTTCTAAACTCAGGATTTATTTACCAGAGTGAGTGCCAGTACCAGATATAATAAATTGTCATTACCGAAACTATAGCATGACTGATGATAAGCGTTTTGGACGACCAGCAACTACTGACAATCACCATTAACATCGAAAAAATTCACCAAATGACACTGGATGAACGTCTAATCGAGGTTAAATAGTAGAGACTGTGGACATAAAAAAGGAACGAATTTGATATTATATGAAGAATGGGGTATTCCACCATAACAACAAAATTAAGAAAATTTCAATTTAACATAAAGTATGGCTCAATAAATAATAGTTAAAACAATGAAAACCTTTTTTAAATAATTACTTTACGAGATATTTCACATTTGCTAAAAGGGAAAATTGACGTCATACAATTGTTATCCTTCTCTCGCAGCATATTTAGAGCAGTGTGTGTGAGAAAGACAAGTATAGAGGAAATGTGACGTTACACTGATTTTTCGAAAATAAAATACTCTGAAACTAGGAACAATTAAGATTTTTTAATACTATGAATTGCTTCAAAACTGAATGAAGTTTTATTTAAAATAATAAAAAAAATTGAGTGGAATACCCCATTTAATATTATATATGAGAAAGCTGACTGTCCGTTGGAGTCACAATTGATTATTTTGGACTAATCATTCCCAAGGCCCCGTTGGAGCGATTTAACTGAAACGACTCAAATTTTTACGTCAATTTATAATTGTAGTTGAAATTAGGATCGACAAGTACACTCCTGAGACAAAAGAACCGTTAAAACAGTGGATTGCGAAGGGTAAACCTGCGCTCTAAAGAAGGCGAAGGCTAATTTGAATAGGTAAAACAATAACAGGGAAACACTACGCATGACCAAGAAGAAGAAAGTGTTATTCCAACAAGACAACCAGATTTAGTCCCTAGGGATTTTTTTGTTTTCCAAACACAAAGTTTGGCTCGGAGGATAGACATTTTCATCAACCAAGGATGTCACCAGGTCTGCACAACCCTATTTTGCAGAGTATGAAGGGAAGGAATAAAGAAGTTCGATACATAAAATTTGAGACTAGACGTTTTTCAAGACCAACTCTATTAAGGATTAGAAACCTTGGTTTTTATTTGACATTTAGACACAGTAATTTGAATCATTCATCATTTGATTTTTTGAAGATGTTTATATTATAACTGTATCAACATGTTCTGCGAATTACATATTTCAAAAGGAAAGAAATTTCAGGCAGAGTGTAGCAATAATTACTTATTTTGGACAGAGCACATTAATTCAAATCTGCGCCACGGGTCTTTGTCGCTTAAAACGTCATTTTTGTTGTGAACAATGATAATCCACCTTGTATCTCCAAATTGCGCCCAATTGAGAATTTTTGGTCCATATGTAACAGAATGGTTTACATAAAAGTTTAGCACGCAAAAATTGAAACCGAGCTAGAATCATGTACTTTATTATAAAAATGGATCTTATGCCCGTATTCACTAAAATCAAATAAATCTTAGAATAGCTTATTAATTGAATTCATCAAAATATGAAAGCTAGAATAAATACCTTCATTTGTGTTATGGTATCGATGCGATATTTTTCTCTTATTCAATGAATAAGCTATTTGAAGATTTATTTAATGTTGGTGAATACGGGCATTAGTCTTGTATCTTGTACAAAAATGGTTGAAGGCTACTAAAGAAATTGGAATTGTCCAGTAATTGTATTAATTTCTCATAATTCAATACAACCATAGCTTTAAATTTTAGTTTGTGTTTAACTATTTGTCTAATTTTTGTATGCTTTCAAAACTAGTCTCAAATTATACGTATCACCTTTAAATGGCGATGACCCATCTCGGTGCTAACCAAATTTACGCTTGCTTGACTCTATTGATTAAATAGGTGTCAACGTATCCACGAAAATAAAACTATTGGTCCTATTGTTGGTAGGAGGTCAGTGGGCATATCGGACCGTAGAGGACACTGATATTTGAAAGCCCGCCGTTGCACTTAAGGCGGATTTATGCAGCCATTTTCATTTACATTTAATTTAATTTAATTTTCCTTTAAAAGATAAATGTATGTAAACCAATGTAGCCATGCATACACCATTTTCATTTATCTCTCATTCTCATTTATTTTTAAAGATGGCCAACTTATATCTAATAAATGAAAATTATAAATGGCGCATGCGTGTAAGGTATGACAGCGACGTGAATTTGAGTTGATCAGCTGGTTGCCATAATGTATTTCCGTTATCGTTTCTTTTTACGGTTTTTATTGCAATTAACACATTTAAAACTAAACTCATAACTTCTTCGTTGTTACTATTGTTGAACATTTTCATTAATAAACTTTATTCCAATGAAAGTGGGGCTATGACATTCATCTGTCAGCGTATTTTTATATGTGCGCATGCGTTCATTTTCATTTATTTTTGTCGTCTACTATTGTATGAATAGATATATTTAAAAATTATAAATGAGAATTAAATGAAAATTAAATTAAAAAGTAAATGTAAATGAAAATGGCTGAATAAATCCGCCTTTAAATTCATAAAATTCTAGTTGAATATTTATCTGCTTACTAGATGGCTGTACATGTATTTTAATGAGTGACATATGTTTGAATGATAACCGAGATATTTGAGAAAGAAAAAATGTATGTGTAGAGCAAATTTTCAACCTATAACATAGAGCTACATTATATCTAAGGCAATACAAATTCATTTTTTGTATGTTACTTATATATAGAATAAGTTTTATATTTTTGAAATCAGAATTTTGTAACCGTAGAATTATTTACGTTTTATTGTTAAATATTTTGTTAGGTTAAATGTTGTACCTTGGACCATTTTAAAATTGTACCTTGGGATAGTCCTAAGATACAAATTTTAAAATAAACTTTATTTTACGGATGCCTAAAAGTAAAAATAATATAATAAAAATTATGCAGGCTATAAACACGAGGGTTTTACAGTATTTATTGTCCCCAATATATAAAATAAATTTATTTTTCAATATAATCACCGTGTGCTTGAAGACACTTTTTCCACCTATTCTAACATACTCGTATTAACACCTTTTTTAAAAGACTCAGAGTCTTTAGGCGTATTCTATTTGCCACTTGGATCAGATCTAACTTACACTATCTGATCTTGATCACTTATTTGCTGTTCTATTTGACTGGATTACTTTACTCCCACCACTAGATTTTCTGATCCGGATCACAAAGAAGTAATCCACCTCTCGAGGTAGGTCAGATGGATTAGATCACTTATCACAAGCGAATTGGTTTTTGTTTATGTGTCAGAAATCATAATGGATGAATTACAATTATTCGATCTGGAAAGTAACACTACTTATTTACTTGAATTACCACAAGATGTTGTTAATAGGGCAAAATCTCAGCAATAACCAGATAGTTCTCTTTTTGGTCTGTTTCATTCATTTGATCATCTGATCTTACACTAGTGAAATATTCTACCTGATATGATTTAAGTTAACTGATTTTACGAAGTGGCAAATAGAATACTGCTTTTATCGCAAAAGAAGTCCTGAACAGCTTCGTTGGTTTCAATTATTTTTCGCGTATACTTTTCTTTAGGTTGGGAAATAAATACATATCACTGGGAATTATGTCAGGTTAGTACAGTGGATATGTGACATCCGACATCGTAAATTGTGTTCATGGAAACAAGGCTTTTATGAAACGGAGCGTTGTCCTGATGAAACATGAAACAGAATTCCAAGCGACAATTTTCCTATTCGCTTTTTACCTCTCGCTAAGAGAGGTATTAGATTCATGCTAAAAATCACACATCCAGATTTTAGTGAATAAGCACGGTTTAAGATCCCTATAAAACGATTTTAACATTTTTATGATGATGTCTGGGAGTGTGTATGGATGTGTGTATGTGTGTGTGGATGTTGGAGGGACGATTACTCAAAAACTATAAGACATAAGACCAGTTTAACTATGAATTCCTCAATCTGACATTCATGGGAAGAGCTGAAAAGGTTTTGGTAACAATTGACAACTAGAAGTAGTAGTTTTTTCAAAAAAATCTTCTAAATATTATTTTTTGGTAATTTGATATTACAAATATTAAAGAATATAAAATTCTCCATCTGGTATATGAACATTTTTATTATATCTTCTATAGATTTAGAGATAGAGAGTTATAAATATGTACATATATAAAATATTTCATTGTATCCATCAAATAGCCCATGGAAACCAGTTGAAAAATTAAAATGTTTGTAAATGACATAAATGTCAGTGTCACAAATCCAGAGACATTCCTGAAGGCTTTTTCTGGAAAGTACATTTAATATTTCTTATTTTATCATTAATTAAATAGTTAAAATTATAGATATAGCTGCCGCACTTTAAATTAACACTCTTCTTGAATGCGGAAAATCTAAAATTCGTACTTGGACAAGTCGAGGTGTAATACTAACTATAATGTGCTATTTTTATAACAAGGAAAAGACTCCCTCAACATCTAAAGTTGGTATAAACAGAAACCGGATTCATTTGTAAGCCAAAGTATGTACAGTAACAGGTCAACTAAACACGCACTTGCTATGCATATATTTCATCATATACCTTTCAGAAATCCCGCCAATCTCGTCAATGAATTGGAAGAATCTCGAACATTTAGAAGAGTAGGAGGAAACTTGATCATAGAATGAATTGAAAAATAAAGAATAGATGTAATTAAAATATTTTGTAAATACCAGAAATGTTAAATACAATATTTATAGCCTAATATGAAATTGGCGAGCGGTATTGTGCTGGCCACAACAGATTTTTTTAATGCAATCACGAAGTTTAGCTATTAATGTTGCGCAATACTGACTAATGATTATGTAACCACGTTCCAGATAATCAATCATTAAAATTCCCTCAACATTCCAAAATACAGTAGCCATAATCTAACTTGACCCCAAAGCGAGGTGGAGGAGATCCTCGATGTCGTCGTTCCATACTTTAAAATTTCGACTCAGGATCGAAGTGGTATATCCACGTTTCATCAACTGTGTAAAAGGGGGGAGGGGGAAGGGAGAAGATTTTGTTTTCTCTTTGTTCTCTTACCCAACGATGACACTTTTTCTTGTCTCTAACTGGTGGACACTTGCTGGTTTGTCCACTACTTTACTGCGACGGAACACCCTTACGCTCACACTATCACTAAACACTTGATGATAGATGATGAACACATCTTAAATGAATGACACACACAATATTTTAAGCTACTTTTTTAACTTTAACTAACTTTATTTACATAATTACATTAATACTAAACTAAACTGTTCTAAACCCTAATTACGAGTCATGGCGTAAACGCCGAAAAACTAAACACGGATTACCACTACCCCATGTCTTATCGGTTTGAATCATAAAACTCGACTGCCTTAAAACAAAAGGGTTATCTCTTCAACAGGCATATCTGATGAAGGGTGCGAGGGCGTAGCATCCATAACAAAATAACAAGATTTCACGTAGTCTAGGCAATAACTTATTTAATTAATTGTCAAAACAATAAATGTCTACGTGGTTGACATCTAGACTAAACAGATATATGAGAGAATAATGATTATTATTTCTAAACAGAATTTTGACTTACAAAGATAACAGAATTAAAATGTTGATATTGAAACTATAATTTAGAAGAGTTTATATTAAAGTTATTTACTTGTTATTTCATTATTCTCACCTTGTTACAACTGTAACAAAGTGAGCCAAAAAACAGTAAAATTATCAAATTATCAAATTTGGCACTTCGATCGACAAATAAACAATAAAGAATTGTTGTTATGAAAAATATATTTCAAAGGGATAATAAATACTGTACAACCATCGTATTATGTTTTTAATCTATTTTATTGAAGACAAGAATTTGGAATCTTACCTATAATCATGAGAGGTAAAAAGTTTTT
Source organism: Ophonus ardosiacus (assembly GCA_943142095.1). NCBI lineage: Eukaryota > Metazoa > Arthropoda > Insecta > Coleoptera > Carabidae > Ophonus > Ophonus ardosiacus. The sequence continues at coordinate 49,520,561 of OW964825.1, read as the reverse complement.
TTTCTCAGAATGGATTCTGTCGCTCATACAATTAATTTAGTAATATTTGCTTTGTAACTAACAATTATTTTCCTTCTCTGTTTTTTGTATTGTTGGGTAATAAACAATGAGTATACCTCCCTCCTCTGCCTCCTTGTTCTTCCGCAATATGGCGGCTTGGTTGGCGCTAGCATCGCGTAGTGGGGTGAATGAAATCGCCCGCAGACGTGCTACAGAATAGAGGGGAAGTGGAATCGAGCAATCCATCACACTACGCCGTCTAGACGGTGTCTGTTCACGAAAAACCGCGGCGCGCGACTTTCGTTCTAAGCGCCTCGGACATACGGCGTGGCCACTGGTCAGCGTTGACCTTAAGAGGTGTGGAGGCATGGTTGCTGAGGTAAATTTTTAAGTGTCATCTAATAAGAACAATTGCACGTGGCGTGGATGAGATTGCAGAGAGGAGAGGGAGAATTAGGTCTCCATGATCCTGTTATCCTGATCCTCATACGTCGTTATGTGCCTGCCAGGATTATACTACCCTCCCTCAACTCCAATTTATGTTTTTCTCTAAATATGTAGGTTAATGAAGAACAACCACTGTCAATTTTTAACCAAAGTGTAACTATATACAGAGTGTTATGTAAGTAAGTGATCAACGCTTAACCCATGGTAGAACTGACCCCAAAGATAGTAAATCTGGCAATAATTTTTGTTTAACATACTTTCTACAAGAACTAGAAGCCTTTAAAACTGACCAATCTCGTCATAGTTCAAAACTTTGTAGAAAAGTAAAAATCAATGTGTTCTCTGGAAAAAATATTGATTGTCAATTTGACGTTAAATGTTTTTTTTGCATAGACGTACAATTTATATTCTATTTCTTTGATATTCTCAAAATGCCATTTACCTTCACCAACCAAGAGTATGCAGACATGCATATGGTTTATAGCGAGACATTACAAAATAGTCGTGCTGTTGTAAGACGGTACAAAGAGTTATTTCCAAATAGACGTCAATGATTTTATGTCATTTGTGACAGGTATCACATTTTTTCCAGAGAACACATTGATTTTTACTTTTTTATAAAGTTTTGAACTATGACGTGATTGGTCAGTTTTAAAGGCCTCTAGTTCTTGTAGAAAGTATGTTAAACAAAAATTATTGCCAGATTTACTATCTTTGGGGTCAGTTCTATCATTGGTTAAGAGTTGATCACTTACTTACATAACACCCTGTATAAACCTCTAAAAATCAGTATTCACTGAACCAATGCCATTTCATTAAACAAGAATTTAAATAAATATAAATAAATATATCATCACGGCATATTACCCATTACTGGGTGTGCCAGTATCTACAACACATGTAGACATCGGTAATGATGATGTATTTACCGTGTGGGCGCTTACCAGGCGTCACCTCCCGGGCACTCATAGCTGGTGTGGAGAGTGCACCACAGGGATCACTTTTGTGCGATTAAAAGTCTGCACTGGCCAAGATCGAACCCGGGTCACCAGATTGGCAACCAGACGCTATACGCACACGGCCACGCGATCCCATGCCACTAAAATATAGAAAGACTTTATTGCTATTTAGAGTTTTACTGAGTTAGTAACATTTGTAAGCAACATTAAGTATCGTAGTATTAACACTGAAAATTTCTAGATTTTAACTCAGTTCTTTCTAAATATTGTACTATATAATTTAAGGTGACCGTATTCCTATAATTCGCTGCACGTTTTGTTGAGTTTCATGTTTCACTCCAACCCTGACTACAACTTCAACATAATTACGTGGAATTAAACCTTCAGTTTATCTAAATATTTGACGTAAATTCATTAAAATTATTGACATACTTTCAAAATTATACATTTCCCTAGTTTTTACTGCAATGGGTAATGTGCTGAAAAGAAATATTTTTTCCGCAACCGCATAATAATATTATTGTCAAAACTTATGTGTCAAACGTTACTTACCTAAAAAAAGTTGTCATGGAATAAAATTAGTTCTTCCAATTTATTAAGATACGGTCAACGGAAAAGTATTGTAACTAACACGTGTGTAAATTGGCGATTAATAATCTCAACAATTAAAAAGTTTCAATCATTAATCACCCTCATTAACGCACTTGATAGTTAATAGATATTTACACACCAAGTGAGCTAAGGTAATGTTTATTCATGAGAAGAAAGTTTAGCTAATTTCTTCGAGTGAATAAACATTCTTAGCTCACGTGGTTTGTACAATATTTTATTCAATTTTGACGAAATAGTAATAAAAACCATTATAATATTTAATTTTGACAAAACAAAAAACTAATCAGATAGTAGACTGTGCATGACAATCGTTGATGATAGACATCAAATCATATATTTAAAAACTTTATTGTCTGACGTTTGTGCCGTGAAAAATAATGAAAATGGCTGATAAAGTCTGATAAATACTATGGTAAGTGTTAATTTCGTGCCTGATGTTATTTTAAATGCATTATTTGTTGCAAAGTGAATTTAAAAAAATGTGAGAGTGATTTAAAAAAAATTAATTCACTTGTGAAAAAAGTGTTACTTATAATTGTTGCTATGGAGTTAATAATGACAGTTTAAAACGTCAAAATTGAATAAATAACTATTAACAGTATATTTCCCGATTTGTACTGTAAATTTGTTAATCCGCTCCCGGCCCCTCAGGTAAGGAAATATCCCGGGTGATGGAGCTAACTGAGCTTAAGACGTCGAAGCCAATGTGCATTTATCTTGACATAAACTATACACTGAGCGCATTATTTCGTGCACTGTGCACTTTACTTCAAGCACACTTCACAGACACAAAACGAACAAAATTTGCATTTGAAATTGTTTTGAATTTTTAATACTAATAAATTTGTATACATAATTTATTAAAATTTATATTAAATTTGTGTAAAAACTTAAAATGAAATGTGCCAAAACTGATATGAAAATTCAATTCAAATTAAATTTAGTTTTAGAAAAAAAAACTTACACTTTCGTGCACTGAACATATATTTTGCGCACATGTTATATAAATGACTGGTATTCTGAATTCCTTATTCGGCGTCATCTCGATATTAAATATTTAATTTTTATACATCATTAGACCAATGTCGGTCAGTCACTCTCTTGGTCATTAATAGTATCATGCTTATCTCCGGGCTGGAGGCTATCATTTTGAACATAACATTTAATATTTATTACATGTATATACCGTGAGTATTTTTTAGCGTGAAACATTGGGTTTGTCATATCCATGGTTACGATTCGACATTTGATTGACAGCAATGTATTTGCCTGTCCCATTTAAAATGAAACATAGGGAACGAATTTGCCAGATGTATGTATTATATTTAATTATTGTTAGAAATTTAGCCAAGTCAGAAAACCACTCGAGAGCACAAAACATATTTCGGGCACAAGGTGCACACAATATTTCTTCTACAACTAAATTTAATTTTTAGAAAAGTGAAAAAAATCACTCGGGCATAAGGTGCACACAATATTTTTCTACAACTAAATTTTATATAGAAAGCAGATATAATTATTTAAACAAAATTAACCTCTATTAACGTCTTGTCAAATGTCAAATTCGTTCCCTATGTTTCATTTTAAATAGGACGGGCAAATATATTGCTGTCAATCAAATGTCAAGTCGTAACCATGGATATGACAAAGCCAATGTTTCAAGTTAAAAAATACTCACGGTATACGGTTTTATTTTCAAGTAATAAAGTTGATAATATTCTACATTTATTGATTGTTACACCTTCTATAATCTATATCATTTAGAAATGATTTATTTCTATAAAAATAACTACAGAAATGTATAATTTTCGTTTTTAACTAGAAATATGTTTGATATATTCCGTTATATACTACACTGGAGAAAAACAGCAAACTAACCAGTCTTCTATTTTTGCACCAAAATTAATAATTTTATTTTGGTCATATGTGGTTTGGTGCAACAAAGATAAAAGCGCAATGCCGTAATCCTGGAAGCCAAGGAATCGCAATTTCCTAAATAGAAAATAAATTCCCGCAGTCATAGCTGGCGCAATTTAGCCGCAGAATCGTGGTGGTTCTTATTAATTTTATTTGAAAAGTGAGTATTTTTGTGTAAAGTTACAATTTGCAGGAAGCAGTGGTTGAAACTATGTTATTATCTTTTATAGCGGCGCGTTTAGAACGCTCATGGTTATAACTGCGGTGGGCATTAACTCCGAAGCATGGCCAGGTTGAAAGGGGTGAGGGTTGAAGGGGGTGTTTCATTAGAACGGTGTTGTTTATTCTGTTGTTGTTTAATGCATAAAACTTTAAATAAAATTTTTAATTGACTGTTGACTCATAATGAGAACTTTAATAAGAGAAGTTGTGTTAATTTAACTTTGCGAGTTTCCAACCCTTTTTCATTCTTTTTGCTGGATTTATTCATCGCTAAGTGAGGAACTTTACCACCGCCTAAGGCCCACAAATCTTTACAAAGACCATATTATTCTCGAAAGTCAAGACAATACATCTGCACTGCTCTCATGGATTAAATATTCTCGCAAGTTTCGGAGAGATTAACTTTGTTATAATTATTATTTTGAAAATATGGTTCATATTTTTTAGAATTACATTTTGAAAACTTCCAAAGTATGTAGTTCCCTTTTAAAATAATATACTTCACCATTTTTTCCTTCTACTTCGTAAAATCTTCCATTTAATCTTTTTTTGGAATGCTTTCATAATAATCAAAAAATGCAGGAATCAATGAGTAAATTTTAATTGTATTACTAATGAGGCAATGGGCCAAATTCAGCACTCTTCTTTAACTAATGAAGCTTATCTAAATATAACAAAATAGAGATATACACAGCGTGATCCATAATGATTGAACGTGCAGCCCTGTTCTGATTTTTTGTTTGGCGCATCATTGGTATAGTGAAATACTATTGACAGATTGCATTGGCGTACAGTGAATTTTTATAAGGGATGAAAATAATTGAATGTGTTACTTGCGTACCTTTTTTTATTTAATATTTTTGAAGAGAAGGTAAAAACTTGCTACCCATATATTTTTTTTTGACAAAATTTTTATTAATTAGCCAGAAAAAAAATAATGAAATTTGATTATTTGAATTACCGTCATGTATGACCTAGAATTACGCCACACCAATGAATGGCCGTAAAGCCATAGCATGGTACAGCCCCATAGCAACGGGATGTTTGTGCGGGTAATGTAGATCTCCTGTTTGACGTTTCAACAATAGTTTGGCAGTTAGTATTTTAGTTTGTCTTTTTGGCACCGATATTTTAAATTACATGTAACTACCTATGTGTTTATTTGTAAAGTAATTAATGTATTTGTGAGACCAGAGAGAGAGAGAAAAATGAACTATGTCAAATTCAAATTAAAGCTTATATTCTTAAACATGGTTCCCTTCTCCAGTTCAATATAATGACGTCACAGTTTCTTTCTTAATTTACTAAAAAACAAATATTATTTAAATAAAATTTATATTTTTATATGTTTTCAACATAACATTACGTATAAGTGATAGAAATCGGATTTATAGTACCACGCAAGTAGCCCATTCAGGATAATTAGGATAGAATAAATTTATTTATGAAAATATGCTTCTATATGAGATTCTGTGATGTTCTTCCGTAAACACCATTCTATCGTAACGATTTGACTAAATAACAGTTAAATTAAAATATAAAAAGAACTCGTAAGAAAAAAATATAAGCTATTTCTATGGTTACTACACACGATCATCAGATGAAAGAAAAGTGCCGAATTTGGCTCATTCTGCTTTTAATAGCAGATTTATAAAAATTAGTAAATGTCAAACATATATTAGGGGAGGGCGCACATGTGATTTTCTGTCGCATTATGGTTCAGTCGCAAAAATAAGACACGCACCATACAAGTTTCGCGCATATGCGACTAAAAATCACAGCGATTAAAAAAATGCAACACTACGCGATTGTCGCAACTTAAAATTAGTCTCATGAACAAGCATAAAACTGCGTATTGCGACTATTCTGTCTTAGTTGTAGTTCATTTGCTATTGCATATCTGACGGTGTGTTTTAAACTTTTGCTTTCAAAATGTTTCGAGGTGAATTCTTCAACTCCAGATTAGTGTCTAGTAATTTAGACACAGAAATAATAAACAATAATATCAGAGGTAGAATGGGGTCCTCCACCATAACAAAAAATAATAAAATGTACACTTTATACTTAAAGTCCTACTCAATAAATAAAGATTATGATAAAAAACTTTTTTTTTTAATAAATACTTCGCGAGATATTTGAATTTGTTTTCAGTGTTACAGTGACGTCACATCTTTCTCGCGCAGCCTACTATGGAAACTGGTGCGAGAAAGATAGCAATAGTTTTGTTAAAAATCAAATGCAGTTAAACTAAAAACAATTATAAATTTTTAATACTACGAATTGCTTCAAAATTGAACGAACTTTCAATTAAAATAATAAAGAAATAAGAGTAGAGGACCCTATTGACCTTTTAGCAATCTTAAATTTAATATTGGATGTACCCAATTCTGCTTTTAGGTTGTTTTCTAAATTTTCGACGAAACAAAGCAATCATACAAACGGTTGAAATCCATGTTGGTTCTAATGTTTTTGCGATTAAAAAGTCGTAGAAAATCGCATGTGCGCACCTAGACTTACTAGACATAATAGACAATAATATTAAAAATGGTTCAAAAATATTCTTACTTAGATGTAAGTACATAACAATAATAATATTGGTGATTATGAATTAAATTGTAAGGTGTTCTATTTAAACTCCCCTGCATACATATATGTAAGTATACGTATACGAATATTTGAAGTTTTGTTATCAAAGTGAATACCTCTTTGAATAGCAGACTGTGTATGTGTAGACATACACGGTGCGCGTATTAGAAATCTCAACGAGCACACTAACGATTGCCAGTAAAGTTTTATAGGGTCTAGACTAGACCAACGCCAGGTCCGGACTGCACTGAAATGTGGGAATGGCCCACTTAATACGCAAATGCCCTAACTTCATAACAGGGAAACTGATTCCAGTAACATTCTCGATAAACTCCTGCATTAGAACAAATCTAACTCGCTTTATAAACATTGCAACTTTTAAGAAGAATACAATATAAAAGATTATGGAACTGTGGAGGACAGGGATGGATTCAAGATTATTCGAGGCAAGCTTTAAAAAAAAAGTTCGAATTGAAACTTGACTCGAAAACGAGTCAAATTTCAAGTTAAATCAAGCAAAACTTATTTCAGTAATAATAATAATCAGTAATTAAAATCCTAGGTGGTAAAATGATTTGTATACCAAATCATTACCATATTACATAATGGGCTACTTGCGTACCTTTTTTTTATTTAATATTTTTGAAGAGAAGGCAAAAACTTGCTACCCATATCTTTTCTTTTGACAAAATTTTTATTTATTAGCCAGAAAAAAAAAAATAATGAAATTTGATTATTTGAATTCCCGTCATGTATGACGTAGAATTACGCCGCACCAATGAATAGTCGTAAAGCCACAGAGTGGTGCCGTCCCATAGTAATGGTATGTTTGTGCGTGTAATATAGATCACCTGTTTGACGTTTCAATAATAGTTTGGAGGTTAATATTTTAGTTTATCTTTTTGGTATCGATATTTTAAATTACAAGTAACTACCTATGTGTTTATTTATAAAGTAATTAATGTATTTGAGAGAGAAAAATGAACTAATGTCAAATTCAAATTAAAACTTTCTCGCACACCATGCCATCTATTGATAACATTCTTAAACATGCTTCCCCTCCCCAGTTCAATATAAAGACGCCACCATAGACAAAGAAAGATATATACTAATAAAAAGTACGAACAATATTTAATTTACATTATTTTTACAATAATTATAATAAATATTTTCTTCAGTTGTAGTGAATTTTATTTATTTATGTTGGCAGCCCAGCAATCTGTCATTTCTGTTAGTGAGAGTTTTTCAATTTTATTTTTTTGGTTAGTATTTGTTTACAAAGCTTGTTTCGCTATTTGTTTTATGTACAAATATATTTTATTATTGAATTTGATTGTTTTCAGTCTTTACGGTATACATATGTCTATATTTTGTTAGTTTCAGAAAACATATTTTTCCTATTTTTAAATTTCCCGCCTTTATATTATCGTCTCGTTATGGCGCCCATCGATTCTATTTGGCACAAACTCCTAACATTGTAAACTCGGTCTAGTATATATATTTCCTTGTCTATGGACGCCACAGAAAATTTTCATTCTTAATTTAGAAAAAAAAATAAAAATTGGCTAGACCGTCACTCGACTTGAAATAAAACTGTTAAGCTTGTCTCGAACTTCAAGTTGAGTCGAGTAAATCTCGAACTTGTGGCCATCACAGTGCAGAACATAGGAAAGAATACAAATTTTGTTTACTGACTATTCTAGTTCTTAATAAATGTTGTAAGTTTTAGCATTACTGGGTTGACAGTTTGGATACCAGTCTCATAAAATAGTTTTATAAGGCATTTTTTTTCGCACGCGTCAAAAAGTCTTAAATGAGTCCTTAATACTATTTCTTATATTGCGTCTATTATATGCTAATTCAGGGAAATTTGTATGTGTAATGTAGTTCGTCTGATAATTTAAATAAATGCCATCTAGTACCAAACTTTTAAAACAAAAAAATGCGTATGGAAATGAAGGCTCTTTCAATAAGCCGTTGGGTTTTATAATGATTTCATTATAAACGCAAAATATAAATAAGGTATTTGTACGATTGTTTTTCTACCTATCAGTTATTTTTGGCCTTCCAACGGCTCTTCGAGTGGTCCAAACAAATGATAATTGCAGAGCGAAAAGGCAAGAATGTAAGGAGTATGTTCGCAGATAGTCCAATTTAATCAATTATTACTGGGTTTCGACGGTGGTAAAATTTTTCGAAAATAAGTCGTTCCGAATGATCAAAGACTCAATGCCATGATTTTTCCGAGCCTTTTCACTGATTTCATGTTTTATTTAATTTTGTTTGTATGCCATTACGTTTACTGTCAAAAGCCTTATATTAGATAAACACTTGTGTGTTCGATAACTTCTGCTTACTGATGCAAAATTAGGGTCGGTTTAACATTTTCTTTAACCAAATTTTTTAATAATAATACGTTGTACAACAGTATTACTCGCTCGTTCGTTTAATTATTTGGTATTGTTTCTTTAGTTAGTTCTATTCAAAATTCATATACCGGGTGTCTACTTTTTTGTGAACCATAGTAAATACAATGGTAAAATTTTCATATGGCATTCTGCCCTATTAATTTTTATGGGGCCCCGTGGCCGCGTGCTTGAGTGTCTGGTCGCGAACCTGGGGGAACCGGGTTCGATCCCGACTGACGCCAAATATTTCCAATTTTAAATGGCACAAAAGTGACCCCTGTGGTGCACTCTCCAGGCCAGCTATGAGTGTCCGTGAGGTGACGCCTGGTTAGCGCCCACACGGTAAAATATATCGTCATCATTACCGATGTCTACATGTGTTATAGATACTGGCACACCCAGAAATGAGTAATATGCCGTGATGATATATTTATTTATTAATTTTAAAGCAACAGTGTAAAGCGTAAATAGAAAAAAATGTTCTGAATTAAAATTTGCGTCCAAGTAAGTCCAAATCATTTTTTCCATGCGTTTTGTTTGTTGAAGGGAGGGAGACAAAATAAAAGTTATAATTTTTAGTAACATGAGCAATAGTACAGAATTTGAGAAGAAATTAAAGTAATTGGAACTGTAGTCAGTACGCTTTTTTTATTTGAAACCTACGTTCCGATCATTACAATGATCTTCTTCAGGGTTAAATCAATTTATAAAAAATGATAAAAATATTTGTCAGTTTTATAAAATTGTTACATTCTATCTGGTCCGTTATACTATATTTACAAGAAACAAAATTTGTTTTCATCATTATTATAAGCGTATTTCACATACCTATTCTATTTCGATGTTTGTTAACGGTAGTTACGAATATTTTCATCATTTTTTATAGCTTGATTTAACCCTGAAGAAGATCATTGTAATGATCGAAACGTAGGTTTCAAATCATACAGTTACCTTGCTCGAGTTTGGCACATGACATTAGTAATAAAGTTTTAGTAATTATTGAATTCATTAACTATTAATTAGTAATTATGGACACTATTTACTATTGCAGAAAAATTTCAATGGAACAATATGAATAATTAACTATCAATTAACAACTATTATCTGACAAAGTCAAACATCTTGCATAACAAGAATCTATTATATCAATAAATTTTGGCTCATTTGATGCAAACATATTATTAATTGCATTTAGAACTCGTGTAATGTTTATACTATACATAATCTTGTGATATTTCGTACTAATTTTATTTATCTCAAGTATTAACCAATTATATGGTGTAGTCGTGTAGTACGAAACGAGATGAATCTTGTTGAATTCGTCCCTGTAGGCCGGCTGGCAACTACCGGAGGAGAAAGTCATGTTAGTCGTTAAGTACTGGGTGTTTAGCGAGAACCGAACAGCGTACACCAAGAACAGAGAACCCTTTCTGTGTCCCAGACTCACCAACTACCAACTACATCGCGTGCTTTTATAACAACCCCTTCAACATTCCTCTTCCATCTACAAATATACTAGACTGCAGCTGGATTGGATATCAGCTGACATAAGTACATTATTGTATACTTACTCAAACATATTATTTGTCATTTTCTGTCAATTCAGTTAAATAGAAATTTCAAATAAAATTTGCGATCTAATACCCGTTTGCACCAACAAAATTTAAATTTCGACTTTGCTATTTTAGCTATAGCATTAAGTAGGACTAATTTCACACTTTTTTTGACGCATGCGTAAATTATAAAAATTAGTTATTAACGTCATTAGGCCGGTATGAGGCAAATAACGGACGCGACTGAGGTTTATAATCAGTCGAGTTCGTTATTTGCAAATCGGCCGAGTGGCGTTCAAGATTTTTCGTAATAACATAAAATTTAAATCAAATACAATAAAAAACATTTCTTCACAAATAATATTTTATTCTCAAAATGTACATTTCGATTGCAACGCAATCATCATCAATTGTACTACGTTTACTCAAATAATTAATATGTAGACTTATACAGTGTTATAATATTCATTTATTTTTATGTAAATATAACTTAAAATAGCATATATTTCAAGAACATTTTGGTCCATGATGAAAACAGTTTGATTTAAAAACACATAAATGTGACGTCACGTCAATCTTTTCAGAATTTGGGAGACCATAACTGCTTATTAATAAAAATTTTTTCACCTGATTTTCATCAATAGTCTTAGTTTTCCTAATATTTTCAGATGAAATTATAAAAAAAAAAATGGTGGAATCTCCCATTGTAGGTAAGAAATGAACAGTTTATAGTAAATGTACATAATAAATGTTTATATATCCATAAATAACTTCAATTATTATTGTTAATAACATTCAGTATAGTACTCTGCAACATATTTAATCTAAACTAATTTATTTAGCAAAAAGTGTAGGTAAGAAATGAATAGAACAGGAAGTTTAATATGTGTTTGTGACATTTCTACGATTAATTAAATACAACACGTAACATACAATAATTCGAAATCCTGTACTAAAATGCACTCCAAAAAAAAACTGCAATACTGGGCAAGTGATTTCCAATATATAGCGAGAGCTCGCAAAAAATTAGCAATTGGCGTCAGAGTCATAAATATTGAAATTTGTTGATGCAAACGGGCATAAGATGTTCAAAAAAAAACGTTATTAAATATATCAGATATCATAAGTTTTACAAAGAAGAAAAAACTGTCATTGACATTATGCAGAATTGGAAATAGTCAAAACAAAGTAATGTTGAACTCATATGACATATCATCGTCATCTCTCGAGCACCAGAGGCGTATTTAAATTGTGAAGGGGAGTACAATGACTCCATAAAAATCATAATCAGCGAGAATGAGTGACACGGGGATTAGCATTGAGCCAATCTCGCGTCTCATGTTCAACTCTGGCATAAGATGTCTAGACGTCACGTTATATACGCTATGCTTCAACTCTGCACTCCTGCGTCAATTCGCAGCAAAAATAAAAAATACGCACCCATCATTTAGGCTAATAAGCGAGTGTTTGTATTATAATTGTCTTGATTAAATAATAACCGTAATGGCCAACGTAATTTCAACGTATGCGATGCGGGATGGGATGACGGATTTAAACCAAGTACGACAAATACTTTCACAATCTGCGTCATCACTTAGCAGAATATATTCAAATGTGAAGTAAATAAATAAATATATCAACACGAATTTATTTCCTACTTCTGCATTTTTTCACAGTTTAGGTACGGTATATGAAATTTCATTAAAAATTTGGGATAAAAGCATTAATTTTTTCCACATTATCATAGGTGTGCTAAGTCGCCTAGTTCTCTCTTCATCTTCCACGTCTTCACGGTTTTCTTGAAAGCGTTTCTAACATTCAAAAACTTTTGGTTTTGAAGTAGATTTCTTACCAAAAATGTTCAACTTTTGCACCATTCCACTGCACTTTATACCATTAAATTATGTAACAGAAGTTTTGAGCAAAAATTAAACCTCTTCATCAAATAGAAATAATACTTTTTTCACAAAATTAATTATTATTCAACTAAAAATAGTGAGCAAATTAGCATGTTGAATCACAAGTAAATAACTTTCTTCACAAGTGAACAAAATACACAAGCCTATAATAAGTCAGGAGTCATAAATTTTGATGGAGTTACAAATTATACAATAAATATCTACCATTCAATATGAAGGAACAATAATTTTTTGTAGTTAACTTTACATTAAATTCAGTTATAAACAAAATCTGTTGTGGCCAGCAGAATACCTCTCGCCAATTTCATATTAGGCTCTAAATATTGTATTTAACATTTCTGGTACACACAAAATATTCTAATTACATCTATTCTTTATTTTTCAATTCATTCTATGAACAAGTTTCCTTCTACTCTTCTAAATGTTCGAGATTCTTCCAATTCATTGACGAGATTGGCGGTATTTCTGAAAGGTATATGATGAAATAAATGTATAGCAAGCGCGTGTTTAGTTGATCTGTTACTGTACATATTTTGGCTTACAAATGAATCCCGTTTCTGTTTATAGCAATTTTAGATGTTGACGGAGTCTTTTACTTGTTATAAAAAAAGCATATTAGAGTATAATTACTATTACATCTCGACTTGTCAAAGTACAAATTTTAGGTTTTCCGCATTCAACAGTGTCAATTTAACGTGCGGCAGCTATATCTATAATTTTAAATATTTAATTAATGATAAAATAAGAAATATTAAATGTACATCCCAGAAAAAGCCTTCAGTAATATCTTTGGATTTTTGACACTGATATTTATGTCATTTACAAACATTTTAATTTTTCAACTGGTTTCCATGGGCTATTTGATGGATACAATGAATTATTTTATATATTTATAACTCTCTATCTCTAAATCTATGGAAGATATATTAAAAATGTTCAGTATACTAGATGGCGAATTTTATATTCTTTAATATTTGTAGTAACAAAAATTTTCAAAAACTAATATTTAGAAGTTTTGTTAAAAAACTACTAATTCCGGTTGTCCAATTGTTATCAAAACCTTTTCAGCTCTTTCCATGAATGTCAGATTGAGGAATTCATAGTTAACTGCTCTTATGTCTTATAGTTTTTGAGTAATCGTCCCTCCAATATCCACACATACACATACATACACACATCCACACACACATCCTCACAGACATCATCGTAAAATGTTAAAATTGCTTATTCACTAAAATCTGGATATGTGTTTTTTAGCATGAATCCAATACCTCTCTTAGCGAGAGGTAATAATATGTACTGTAGAGTTTTTCATTAATAAAAACGTACAGTAAAATTTTTGAAAGAAGTTCGATCAAGGCCTTCTACGAATTGTATCTATGAATTAAGATTTTGTGCTGTCAAAATCTTAATTCATAGATACAATTCGTAGAAGGCCTTGATCGAACTTCTTTCAAAAATTTTACTGTAGATACAATGTTTCGTTTTTTGTCCAATGGGGTATTCCACTCAATTTTTTTTATTATTTTAAATAAAACTTCATTCAGTTTTAAAGCAATTCATAGCATTAAAAAATCTTAATTGTTCCTAGTTTCAGAGTATTTTATTTTCGAGAAATTAGTGTAACGTCACATTTCCTCTATACTCGTCTTTCTCACACACACTGCTCTGAGTACGCTGCGAGAGAAGGATAACAATTGTATGACGTCAATTTTCCCTTTTAGCAAATGTGAAATATCTCGTAAAGTAATTATTTAAAAAATGTTTTCATTGTTTTAACTATTATTTATTGAGCCATACCTACTTTATGTTAAATTGAAATTTTCTTAATTTTGTTGTTATGGTGGAATACCCCATTGGGTAATATTTATCCTCCTAAAAATTCTATTTGGAAAATAGACGTCTATAAAATATATCGTGTAGTGTTAATTTGTCTTCTCACACCCTTAATTTCATAAATCTTACAAACATGAATCCGTGTAGTAGGCGAAGACAAAACAAAACAAAAAAAGGATGAATAAATACACAAATCCCGGCGCGCAGTTAATAAATTATTTACTTTTCGTTCTGGACGAGACAGACAAACAACACATATATCCCTCTCCGTAGGATCTTCTTATGTTATCAAACAAGGCGAACTTGAAATATGTCGAAAGCAGACGTTACACGAAGAGGAATGCGAAAGAAATGTTTCCAAGATAAAATTATTGTTTCTGATGTAATTCCGAATGGATTTTATTACTTTCCAACAATAGTAATGCTTCATTTTCTTATCAGATGATATGAATTCTATGATTTATTGCATTATCTATTCATGTTAATAACTTTGAACATAGAACTTCATAAGATGTTGAACATTTAAGTTGAAGATTTATTCTATTACAAAAAAATGCAATCTATTTGGGGTTCCTATCTAATAGGGGATTCCAGCTCAATCGAATTAAAGGAAAATAGTAAAAAAATACGAATGTATATGCTGAATAACGAATATTAATAAAAAATGAAATGGTATAATAGACACTTACAAAATGGGGAAGTTTAGCATGGTAAAAATTCTGCATAACATACTATTTTCTCACAAATATAACACGAATGACTGCTGAAATTGAAATTAAAAATTAAAAGTATTACTCCATTTATTTATAATTAATATTTTTGGGTAAACTCTAAGTACGTCACAAGTCAGTTATGCGCAAACTCAGACAGAACGGTGAAAGCGAACCACTTGAACGTAGATCGAAAAACACCTCAGTCTCAAGTGACTGGTAACCGCAACCGCATGCGTCAGTGTATAAACGACATACGTTGTACCAAGCCTCTACCGACGTCATCACAGCTTAAAATCGGCTTTTTCGGAAAATCTGGGCATTTTTGAAAAAATAAAACATGTTACATCATTTTTCAAGTCATTTCCCATGGAATAAAAGAATAAAAAAAAATCGCTAAACTTCCCCATTGCAATTTGCACGAGCGCCTCTAACGGCAGAGCATAGAAATCACAAAGTTGCTGTGGTTACCCCGTCCAAACAAAGACCTGTCATCAGCCGTAGACTCTACACTCTAGCCATCGTTTTAGTTGAATAATCGAATGATCTTCAATATTATCAAACAAAAAAGTTGCCCCAGACACATTTTCTGGTTTTAAACTCATTTTTATTAAACACAACGTACAAATCACAATAAAGAATTAGGTTTAACACTGAATAACAGATGCAAACACAATGACAGATAGGAACAGGGAACGGGACGCAAGACAACGAGGGGAGGTTTGTTTGGATGCATGATCTTCTATCTCTCTCTTGCAGTGACGTCAATTGTGTGTCTATTGAGATATTTCGGAAATAAGGGGTTTTTTGTTATAGCGCTTCGACACCAATATATGTATACCATGAGTATTTTTTAACGTGAAACATTAGGTTTGTCATGTCCATGGTTACGATTTGACATTTGATTGACAGCAATGTATTTGCTGTATTTAAAATGAAACATAGGGAACGAATTTGACAGATGTATTATACTATGTAAGAAATTTAGTCAAATCAAAAAACCACTCGAGAGCATTAAACATATTTCGGGCACAAGATGCACACAATATTTTTTCTGCAACTAAATTTAATTTTTAGAAAACAGGTATAATTATTTAAACAAAAATAACCTCTAATGATGTCTTGTCAATATGACAGAGTATTATATTTAAAAATTGTATGAAATTTGGCCAAGTCAGAAAATCACTCGAGCACAAGGTACACTAAATTTAATTTAGAAAGCAAGTATAATTATTTTAAAAAAATTAACCTCTACTGACGTCTTATCAAATGTCAAATTCGTTCCCTATGTTTCATTTTAAATGGGACACGCAAATACATTGCTGTCAATGAAATGTCGAATCGTAACCATGGAAATGACAAAACCAATGTTTCACGTTAATCAAATTTGAAGCCGAGATGCAGTTATAGAAAAAGTGCCAGAGCTTATGAACAACCTAACAAAAGAGGCCTGCAGGCATTGCTCCCAACAATGGATTATTCGCATCGGGCGGTATAGGGCTCGAGGAGGAGACTACATTGAGGGTGGCAATATTTATTTTGTGTAATTTTATAAATTGTCAATGTTCTAAGATCAATCTCGTTATTTTGTATCCACACCTCGTATATTTTACTTTTTTGAATATAAAATTTAATTTATCAAGTAGGCAAAGAAGTATTCATTCATCCTGATATTTCCATATGTGTTTCTACCTTATGCAATACAACTCAATTAAATGTTAGTAGTGAGTGTATCGTATGTGCAATGTGGAGGTGTTAGCTCGTTAGCAAGGTGCAAGTAAGACTCGGGGGTGAGTGGGCGGGGCGGGGTCATGCCGACGACTACTACGACGACGATGTGCAAGTTATAATTGCGCCGTGTGGCAGGATGGGAACTTGGGCCAAAGTTGCGATGAGACGAGACACGGAGCCTCGCGGACTCAACTCAAACAAGCGGCCTGGTGCTGCAATCTGTGCAGCCCGATGGCGAATTTACAAACACGGGTGCTATTTTACCACCCCCACAAAATAAATATATCATCATTGCTTATTATCCATTTCTAATGATATACAGAGCGATGCAGGATGATTGAATGTCACGTGACTTGTAAAAGTTCTGATTATAATGAAAATTATTTTCAGCAGAAAAAAATTAATAACAATTTACTGGCAATGTCAAATTATGTTACCTATAATACCGACACAGCGACATTACGAATTTGGTGTCCCCAGAATCAGATATTAACATTTTTACAATGATGAATCAGCGTATTAAGAAGTATTTAGAAATTGGTTTGAAAATTTTGTACTTTTTACCCAAAAGTTGATGTAATGACGTACGTATGTATATGTCTTTTTGGGAATAATATTCAAATTATTAATACAGATATTAATTTACTAAGACTACTAAATTCGAACAAAATTACATAAATATACAAATTTTCATTGTTTCAATAACAGATTAAATGTTTAGACAAAAAATATACTTACGTGCATTAACCGCTCCGAAGTTTTGAATTTTTTTTTTTTTTTAACTAGACCTCAGATTAAAATAAAACTTTTGCTGTTGAAATATTATTTGCAGTTATTGTCTGCATTAATTTACACATAATTCGTTTTTCAGTATTGTATCAGTTTCTCCGTGTAATTGTTAATTTTCGTTTGAGAACACGAAGAGAATTCTAATTAATTTAGGCTCATGTTAAACCGTATTAAATGATCTTTTAAATAGCATAATTGTTATTTTAATCTCAGGTATAGTTTCCAAAAACAATAATAATTAAATTCAAAACTACGAAGTGGTCGATTTTATAAGTGTAACAAGTATTTCCTCAAAAAATGTTCATTTTCAACTTCTAAGTCTGAAACTATCCCCTAATCCCCTTTTTACCTCTCCCTAAGAGAGGGATTGGATATATGCTAAAAATCGCATATGCAGATTTTAGTGAATAAGCACTTTAAAGTTCCTAGAGAGAGAGAGAGAGAGAGAGAGAGAGAGTGTGTGTGTGTGTGTGTATGTTGGAACCACGGTTTCTCAAATACTATATGACCTAAGACATGTTTAACTACGGTTTCTTCAATCTGACATTACTGCAAAGAGCTGATTAGATTTTTGTACCAATTGGACAACCGGAAGTACTAGTTTCTTAAAAAAATTCTAAATATTATTTTTTGAAAATTTATTTTATTACATACATTAGAAAATATAAAAATCTCTATGCGATACATTTAAATATTTTGTTATATCTTCTATATGTTTAAAGATTGAAAAATATAAATATGTATATAAAATGAAGTGGTATAATGAATCTCACAGCTCAAACAACTCCATGGAAACCAGTTGAAAAACTAAAATGTTTGTAATTGATAAATAAATGCCAGTGTCAAAAATCCAGAGGCATTACTAAATACTTTTTCTGGGAAGTACATTTAATTTTTTTTTATTTTATTACTAATTAAATATTTAAAATTATAGATAAATATGTAAATTACATATACCCTGCAGAAATACCGCCTCTCAAATCTCATCAATAAATTGGAAGAATCTCAAATATTTAGAAGAGTAAGAGGAAACTTGTTCATAGAATGAATTAAAAAATCTGATGTGGCCAGCCCATAACCTCCCGCTGGGTATTAACCATGCAGTATAAATAAAGCAACCATTATGTGAAAGTGACCCCTGTGGTGCACTCTCCACGCCAGCTATGAGTGCCCGTGAGGTGATGCCTGGTAAGCGCCCACACGGTAAAATATATCGTCATCATTACCGATGTCTACATGTGTTGTAGATACTGGGTAATATGCCATGATGATATATTTATTTATTTTTATTTATGTTCAAATATTTTTACATTCACTCATAACAATTTTTATTTTACATTTAACAAATATATCATACACAAAATAAATTTCACAAATATTGACAAAAATAATAGAAACACTTAACAAAAATCAAAATAGTACTCGTATCTTGACACAAAGTCTTATCAAACTCGTACTCTGGAAGCCAATGAAGCAAATCAATAGTAATTCTAATATTTATGTACGATTGAAAATATATTATTTTTACTAACCTTAATTTTATTAGATTCAAATACATATATTATTACTACATTCTCCTTAACACGGTTTCACTATTAATTATAATGTAATTGCAACCTGACAGTGACATTTGTTTAAATATGTCAAAATTGTTATTAAAATGTTGTTTTTGTTTGAGGCATAGGCAAAATGATATATGAAAATAAATTATATTATAAATTTATATTTAAAGTTATTTGGAGTTATTTGCTAAATGTTATTATCGTAGAATTGAAGATTGTACCATTATATTTCATTATTATTCGTAAAAGTTGCTGAAAAATTATATTCAATGAATTTTTTTTCAAGAAAAACTGTTAAAAACTTGTACAAGTGATACTTTCGGTTATCCGATATACACTGAAAACTAATCAGCTCTTCCCACATTAGTGTAGAATGGATATACAAAATTTCAAAATTTTCTGATTGATAATATTTGAGTAATCGTGTCCACCAGATCCACACGTCCACACACACACACACACACACACACACACACACACACACACACACACACACACACACACACACACACACACACACACACACACACACACACACACACACACACACACACACACACACACACACACACACACACACACACACACACACACACACCTAGCGAGAGGTATTATGCTGGCCACAACAATTTTTTTTACTCATTTTCTACTGCTATGTAGCGTCTACGTTTCTGCCTCCCGTCCTGCAATTATCCTGCATGACCTGGCGTCGTTTCCACACGTGCTCCGCTCTGGTCCGGATGTCTCGTCGAGTGCTCCTGCTTCAGCCAGGCACGCAGAGACATCTAGCCGCGCCGCTGTGAACCAAAACAGCTGCCGCACAATGCTGAAACTGGAAGTGCGAGATTCCTGGAACTCCTACAAGCCGATTACAGGGAGCCAGAACTCAGAAGAGGTAGAATAGCTTCGTATTTTAAAGAAAAATAGCAAAGACCCTGCTACTAAAATCATAATATACTCGTACACCGTGTCCAGGATAACTTGTCAAACTTGGGGATCTCGAAAATTATAAGAGATACGAAGGCGGTTGAATTAGACAAAAGGTGCCCCATAAGGAGACCATTTTAATAGTGTTTGTTATTTGAGAAAAAATACATACGTCACTAGATATTCGTATGATCGTATGGGCAAATATGTATACATATTTTGTAATTTTTTTTTGCGAATATCTTCCAAGTATGAAATAATGCTGGATTTTGGTTTGCACATCTCTTGGTCAATTTTTATGTTCTTTCAAATGGCGATACTCGATTTTTTTAACACTTAGATTTCGAGATTTTATGTCCAAGTTTTAATTTTTATATGGACGCCATACTCGAAAGATACGCCATTGAAAAGATTTTTCTCAGCTTTCCAACAATGCTAAAATAGTTTCCCATAAAGATGTAAAAATCCAGTATTAATTCACACCTGAAAGATATTCGAAAAAAAAAAAAATAGCTGATGTGGCCAGCACATGACCTCCCACCAATTCCATGTTTAAAATAGCAGTAGCTTTACGTAAAGTATCACTTCCAGTTGATTGGTTGTAAATAAAATCTAACTTGTCCAATAAATAGAAAAGTCTGTAATACGAAATTGAGGATTATCTTTTATTGTTTTTCCTCAAAAATCTGTTAGAGCTCCAAATTAAGTAACACATCCTATTTATCATATATGGTTAAAATCTGATAAGTTGTTTCAAATTATATATGAGTTTTAAATACCAAATTTGAGAAGTTTTGAATCATATTTTAATAGACTTTAAGGAAAAAACGTCACACACACACACGCACATTCTTATAAAAATCAGCATCTTCTAGGTGCTCTAAAATGCAATCTTTGTAAATTTTTTGCCGTACATGATCCATTTTGTAAATGTGTAGTTGTAAATTAAAATTAATTTATAGTGCTGCAAAATAGAAAAAAATTAAATCAGATCAATACGTACATCTAACATTTATGTATGATGGAAAATATATTATTTTTACAAACCTTAATTAAATATTTTACTATTATATTCTCCTTAACACTGTGTCATTATTAATATTAATTTAATTGCAGTAATTGCTTCCTGTCAGTGACATTTGTTTAAATATGTCAAAATTATTAATAAAATTATATTTTTGTTTGACGCATAGGCTAGGTGATACATGAAAATAAATTATATTATAAATTCATATTTAAAGTTATTTACTAAATGTTATTATCGTAGAATTGAATATTGTACCATCATATACAATTCGAATTAGTAAATTTGCTAAAAAATTGTATTCAATGAATTTTTTACAACAAAAACTGTTAAACATAAAAAAATAAAAGCTTTTTATAGAATGTACTCAAAAAGAAAAAACTTTTCATGTATATACCCGAAAAGTAAAAACTTTTTATGGTATAAACATAAAAAGTAAAAGCTTTTTATAGTATATACTCAAAATGTAAAAACTTTTCATGTATATACCCGAAAAGTAAAAACTTTTTATGGTATAAACATAAAAAGTAAAAGATTTTTATAGTATATACTCAAAAAGTAAAAACTTTTCATGTATATACCCGAAAAGTAAAAACTTTTTATGGTATAAACATAAAAAGTAAAAGCTTTTTATAATATATACTCAAAAAGTAAGAACTTTTCATGTAAATACCCGAAAAGTAAAAACTTTTTATGGTATAAACATAAAAAGTAAAAGCTTTTTGTAGTATATACTCAAAAAGTAAAAACTTTTCATGTATATACCCGAAAAGTGAAAACTTTTTATGGTATAAACATAAAAAGTAAAAACTTTTCATGTATATATCCAAAAAGTAAAAACTTTTTATGGTATAAACATAAAAAGTTAAATCTTTTCATCTATATACCCGAAAAGTAAAAACTTTTTATGGTATAAACATAAAAAGTAAAAACTTTTCATGCATATATCCGAAAAGTAAAAACTTTTTATGGGATAAATATAAAAAGTAAAAGCTTTTCATGTATATACCCGAAAAGTAAAAACTTTTTATGGTATAAACATAAAAAGTAAAAACTTTTCATGTATATACCCGAAAAGTAAAAACTTTTTATGGTATAAACATAAAAAGTAAAAACTTTTCATGTATATATCCGAAAAGTAAAAACTTTTTATGGTATAAACATAAAAAGTAAACGCTTTTCATGTATATACCCGAAAAGTAAAAACTTTTTATGGTATAAACATAAAAAGTAAAAACTTTTCATGTATATATCCGAAAAGTAAAAACTTTTTATGGTATAAACATAAAAAGTAAAAGCTTTTCATGTATATACTCGAAAAGTAAAAACTTTTTATGGTATAAACATAAAAAGTATAAGCTTTTTATAGTGTATACTCAAAAAGTAAAAACTTTTCATGTATGTATCCGAAAAGTAAAAACTTTTTATGGTATAAACATAAAAAGTAAAAACTTTTCAAGTATATATCCGAAAAGTAAAAACTTTTTACGGTATAAACATAAAAAGTAAAAGCTTTTTATAGTATATACTCAAAAAGTAAAAACTTTTCATGTATATATCCGAAAAGTAAAAACTTTTTATGGTATAAACATAAAAAGTAAAAGTTTTTTATAGTTTATACTCAAAAAGTAAAAACTTTTCATGTATATATCCGAAAAGTAAAAACTTTTTATGGTATAAACATAAAAAGTAAAAACGTTCATGTATATATCCGAAAAGTAAAAACTTTTTATGGTATAAACATAAAAAGTAAAAGCTTTTCATGTATATACTCGAAAAGTAAAAACTTTTTATGGTATAAGCATAAAAAGTAAAAGCTTTTTATAGTATATACTCAAAAAGTAAAAACTTTTCATGTATGTATCCGAAAAGTAAAAACTTTTTATGGTATAAACATAAAAAGTAAAAGCTTTTCATGTATATAACCGAAAAGTAAAAACTTTTTACGGTATAAACATAAAAAGTAAAAGCTTTTCATGTATGTACCCGAAAAGTAAAAACTTTTTATGGTATAAACATAAAAAGTAAAAGCTTTACATGTATATATCCGAAAAGTAAAAACTTTTTATAGTATAAACATAAAAAGTAAAAACTTTTCATGTATATACCCGAAAAGTAAAAACTTTTTATGGTATAAACATAAAAAGTAAAAACTTTTCAAGTATATATCCGAAAAGTAACAACTTTTTATGGTATAAACATAAAAAGTAAAAGCTTTTTATAGTATATACTCAAAAAGTAAAAACTTTTCATGTATATACCCGAAAAGTAAAAACTTTTTATGGTATAAACATAAAAAGTAAAAACTTTTCATGTATATATCCGAAAAGTAAAAACTTTTTATGGTATAAACATAAAAAGTAAAAGATTTTCATGTATATACCCGAAAAGTAAAAACTTTTTATGGTATAAACATAAAAAGTAAAAGCTTTTCAAGTATATACCCAAAAAGTAAAAACTTTTTATGGTATAAACATAAAAAGTAAAAACTTTTCAAGTATATATCCAAAAAGTAAAAACTTTTTATGGTATAAACATAAAAAGTAAAAGCTTTATATAGTATATACTCAAAAAGTAAAAACTTTTCATGTATATATCCGAAAAGTAAAAACTTTTTATGGTATAAACATAAAAAGTAAAAGCTTTTCATGTATATACCCGAAAAGTAAAAACTTTATATGGTATAAACATAAAAAGTAAAAGCTTTTTATAGTATATACTCAAAAAGTAAAAAAAAATCATGTATATACCCGAAAAGTAAAAACTTTTTATGGTATAAACATAAAAAGTAAAAACTTTTCATGTATATATCCGAAAAATAAAAACTTTTTATGGTATAAACATAAAAAGTAAAAGCTTTTTATAGTATATACTCAAAAAGTAAAAACTTTTCATGTATATACCCGAAAAGTAAAAACTTTTTATGGTAAAAACATAAAAATTAAAAACTTTTCATGTATATATCCGAAAAGTAAAAACTTTTTATGGTATAAACATAAAAAGTAAAAACCTTTCATGTATATATCCGAAAAGTAAAAACTTTTTATGGTATAAACATAAAAAGTAAAAGCTTTACATGTATATATCCGAAAAGTAAAAACTTTTTATGGTATAAACATAAAAAGTAAAAACTTTTCATGTATATACCCGAAAAGTAAAAACTTTTTATGGTATAAACATAAAAAGTAAAAACTTTTCAAGTATATATCCGAAAAGTAAAAACTTTTTATGGTATAAACATAAAAAGTAAAAGCTTTTTATAGTATATACTCAAAAAGTAAAAACTTTTCATGTATATACCCGAAAAGTAAAAACTTTTTATGGTATAAACATAAAAAGTAAAAACTTTTCATGTATATATCCGAAAAGTAAAAACTTTTTATGGTATAAACATAAAAAGTAAAAGATTTTCATGTATATACCCGAAAAGTAAAAACTTTTTATGGTATAAACATAAAAAGTAAAAGCTTTTCAAGTATATACCCAAAAAGTAAAAACTTTTTATGGTATAAACATAAAAAGTAAAAACTTTTCAAGTATATATCCGAAAAGTAAAAACTTTTTATGGTATAAACATAAAAAGTAAAAGCTTTATATAGTATATACTCAAAAAGTAAAAACTTTTCATGTATATATCCGAAAAGTAAAAACTTTTTATGGTATAAACATTAAAAGTAAAAGCTTTTCATGTATATACCCGAAAAGTAAAAACTTTATATGGTATAAACATAAAAAGTAAAAGCTTTTTATAGTATATACTCAAAAAGTAAAAACTTTTCATGTATATACCCGAAAAGTAAAAACTTTTTATGGTAAAAACATAAAAATTAAAAACTTTTCATGTATATATCCGAAAAGTAAAGACTTTTTATGGTATAAACATAAAAAGTAAAAACCTTTCATGTATATATCCGAAAAGTAAAAACTTTTTATGGTATAAACATAAAAAGTAAAAGCTTTTCATGTATATACCCGAAAAGTAAAAACTTTTTATGGTATAAACATAAAAAGTAAAAGCTTTTCATGTATACTTTTTATGGTATAAACATAAAAAGTAAAAGCTTTTTATAGTATATACTCAAAAAGTAAAAGCTTTTCATGTATATATCCGAAAAGTAAAAACTTTTTATGGTATAAACATAAAAAGTAAAAGCTTTTCATGTATATACCCGAAAAGCAAAAACTTTTTAAGGTATAAAAAGAAAAAGTAAAAGCTTTTCATGTATAAACTCGAAAAGTAAAAACTTTTTATGGTATAAGCATAAAAAGTAAAAGCTTTTTATAGTATATACTCAAAAAGTAAAAACTTTTCATGTATGTATCCGAAAAGTAAAAACTTTTTATGGTATAAACATAAAAAGTAAAAGCTTTTCATGTATATACCCGAAAAGTAAAAACTTTTTACGGTATAAACATAAAAAGTAAAAGCTTTTCATGTATGTACCCGAAAAGTAAAAACTTTTTATGGTATAAACATAAAAAGTAAAAACTTTTCATGTATATACCCGAAAAGTAAAAACTTTTTATGGTATAAACATAAAAAGTAAAAACTTTTCAAGTATATATCCGAAAAGTAAAAACTTTTTATGGTATAAACATAAAAAGTAAAAGCTTTTTATAGTATATACTCACAAAGTAAAAACTTTTCATGTATATACCCGAAAAGTAAAAACTTTTTATGGTATAAACATAAAAAGTAAAAACTTTTCATGTATATATCCGAAAAGTAAAAACTTTTTATGGTATAAACATAAAAAGTAAAAGATTTTCATGTATATACCCGAAAAGTAAAAACTTTTTATGGTATAAACATAAAAAGTAAAAGCTTTTTGTAGTATATACTCAAAAAGTAAAAACTTTTCATGTATATACCCGAAAAGTGAAAACTTTTTATGGTATAAACATAAAAAGTAAAAACTTTTCATGTATATATCCAAAAAGTAAAAACTTTTTATGGTATAAACATAAAAAGTAAAAGCTTTTCATGTATATACCTGAAAAGTAAAAACTTTTTATGGTATAAACATAAAAAGTAAAAACTTTTCATGTATATATCCGAAAAGTAAAAACTTTTTATGGTATAAACATAAAAAGTAAAAGATTTTCATGTATATACCCGAAAAGTAAAAACTTTTTATGGTATAAACATAAAAAGTAAAAGCTTTTTGTATTATATACTCAAAAAGTAAAAACTTTTCATGTATATACCCGAAAAGTGAAAACTTTTTATGGTATAAACATAAAAAGTAAAAACTTTTCATGTATATATCCAAAAAGTAAAAACTTTTTATGGTATAAACATAAAAAGTAAAAGCGTTTCATGTATATACCTGAATAGTAAAAACTTTTTATGTTATAAACATAAAAAGTAAAAACTTTTGATGTATATATCCGAAAAGTAAAAACTTTTTATGGTATAAACATAAAAAGTTAAATCTTTTCATCTATATAACCGAAAAGTAAAAACTATTTATGGTATAAACATAAAAAGTAAAAACTTTTCATGTATATATCCGAAAAGTAAAAACTTTTTATGGTATAAACATAAAAAGTAAAAGCTTTTCATGTATTTACCCGAAAAATAAAAACTTTTTATGTTATAAACATAAAAAGTAAAAGATTTTCATGTATATACCCGAAAAGTAAAAACTTTTTATGGTATAAACATAAAAAGTAAAAGCTTTTTATAGTATATACTCAAAAAGTAAAAACTTTTCATGTATATACCCGAAAAGTAAAAACTTTTTATGGTAAAAACATAAAAATTAAAAACTTTTCATGCATATATCCGAAAAGTAAAAACTTTTTATGGTATAAACATAAAAAGTAAAAACCTTTCATGTATATATCCGAAAAGTAAAAACTTTTTATGGTATAAACATAAAAAGTAAAAGCTTTTCATGTATACTTTTTATGGTATAAACATAAAAAGTAAAAGCTTTTTATAGTATATACTCAAAAAGTAAAAAAAAATCATGTATATACCCGAAAAGTAAAAACTTTTTATGGTATAAACATAAAAAGTAAAAACTTTTCATGTATATATCAGAAAAATAAAAACTTTTTATGGTATAAACATAAAAAGTAAAAGCTTTTTATGGTATATACTCAAAAAGTAAAAACTTTTCATGTATATACCCGAAAAGTAAAAACTTTTTATGGTAAAAACATAAAAATTAAAAACTTTTCATGTATATATCCGAAAAGTAAAAACTTTTTATGGTATAAACATAAAAAGTAAAAGATTTTCATGTATATACCCGAAAAGTAAAAACTTTTTATGGTA
Organism: Ophonus ardosiacus; assembly: GCA_943142095.1. NCBI lineage: Eukaryota > Metazoa > Arthropoda > Insecta > Coleoptera > Carabidae > Ophonus > Ophonus ardosiacus. The sequence goes on along the minus strand of OW964825.1, from coordinate 49,493,073 downwards.
TAAACATAAAAAGTAAAAGCTTTTCAAGTATATACCCAAAAAGTAAAAACTTTTTATGGTATAAACATAAAAAGTAAAAACTTTTCAAGTATATATCCGAAAAGTAAAAACTTTTTATGGTATAAACATAAAAAGTAAAAGCTTTATATAGTATATACTCAAAAAGTAAAAACTTTTCATGTATATATCCGAAAAGTAAAAACTTTTTATGGTATAAACATAAAAAGTAAAAGCTTTTCATGTATATACCCGAAAAGTAAAAACTTTATATGGTATAAACATAAAAAGTAAAAGCTTTTTATAGTATATACTCAAAAAGTAAAAACTTTTCATGTATATACCCGAAAAGTAAAAACTTTTTATGGTAAAAACATAAAAATTAAAAACTTTTCATGTATATATCCGAAAATTAAAGACTTTTTATGGTATAAACATAAAAAGTAAAAACCTTTCATGTATATATCCGAAAAGTAAAAACTTTTTATGGTATAAACATAAAAAGTAAAAGCTTTTCATGTATATACCCGAAAAGTAAAAACTTTTTATGGTATAAACATAAAAAGTAAAAGCTTTTCATGTATACTTTTTATGGTATAAACATAAAAAGTAAAAGCTTTTTATAGTATATACTCAAAAAGTAAAAGCTTTTCATGTATATATCCGAAAAGTAAAAACTTTTTATGGTATAAACATAAAAAGTAAAAGCTTTTCATGTATATACCCGAAAAGCAAAAACTTTTTAAGGTATAAACAGAAAAAATAAAAGCTTTTCATGTATAAACTCGAAAAGTAAAAACTTTTTATGGTATAAGCATAAAAAGTAAAAGCTTTTTATAGTATATACTCAAAAAGTAAAAACTTTTCATGTATGTATCCGAAAAGTAAAAACTTTTTATGGTATAAACATAAAAAGTAAAAGCTTTTCATGTATATACCCGAAAAGTAAAAACTTTTTACGGTATAAACATAAAAAGTAAAAGCTTTTCATGTATGTACCCGAAAAGTAAAAACTTTTTATGGTATAAACATAAAAAGTAAAAGCTTTTCATGTATATACCCGAAAAGTAAAAACTTTTTATGGTATAAACATAAAAAGTAAAAACTTTTCATGTATATATCCGAAAAGTAAAAACTTTTTATGGTATAAACATAAAAAGTAAAAGATTTTCATGTATATACCCGAAAAGTAAAAACTTTTTATGGTATAAACATAAAAAGTAAAAGCTTTTTATAGTATATACTCACAAAGTAAAAACTTTTCATGTATATACCCGAAAAGTAAAAACTTTTTATGGTATAAACATAAAAAGTAAAAACTTTTCATGTATATATCCGAAAAGTAAAAACTTTTTATGGTATAAACATAAAAAGTAAAAGATTTTCATGTATATACCCGAAAAGTAAAAACTTTTTATGGTATAAACATAAAAAGTAAAAGCTTTTTGTAGTATATACTCAAAAAGTAAAAACTTTTCATGTATATACCCGAAAAGTGAAAACTTTTTATGGTATAAACATAAAAAGTAAAAACTTTTCATGTATATATCCAAAAAGTAAAAACTTTTTATGGTATAAACATAAAAAGTAAAAGCTTTTCATGTATATACCTGAAAAGTAAAAACTTTTTATGGTATAAACATAAAAAGTAAAAACTTTTCATGTATATATCCGAAAAGTAAAAACTTTTTATGGTATAAACATAAAAAGTAAAATATTTTCATGTATATACCCGAAAAGTAAAAACTTTTTATGGTATAAACATAAAAAGTAAAAGCTTTTTGTATTATATACTCAAAAAGTAAAAACTTTTCATGTATATACCCGAAAAGTGAAAACTTTTTATGGTATAAACATAAAAAGTAAAAACTTTTCATGTATATATCCAAAAAGTAAAAACTTTTTATGGTATAAACATAAAAAGTAAAAGCGTTTCATGTATATACCTGAATAGTAAAAACTTTTTATGTTATAAACATAAAAAGTAAAAACTTTTGATGTATATATCCGAAAAGTAAAAACTTTTTATGGTATAAACATAAAAAGTTAAATCTTTCCATCTATATAACCGAAAAGTAAAAACTATTTATGGTATAAACATAAAAAGTAAAAACTTTTCATGTATATATCCGAAAAGTAAAAACTTTTTATGGTATAAACATAAAAAGTAAAAGCTTTTCATGTATTTACCCGAAAAATAAAAACTTTTTATGGTATAAACATAAAAAGTAAAAGATTTTCATGTATATACCCGAAAAGTAAAAACTTTTTATGGTATAAACATAAAAAGTAAAAGCTTTTTATAGTATATACTCAAAAAGTAAAAACTTTTCATGTATATACCCGAAAAGTAAAAACTTTTTATGGTAAAAACATAAAAATTAAAAACTTTTCATGCATATATCCGAAAAGTAAAAACTTTTTATGGTATAAACATAAAAAGTAAAAACCTTTCATGTATATATCCGAAAAGTAAAAACTTTTTATGGTATAAACATAAAAAGTAAAAGCTTTTCATGTATACTTTTTATGGTATAAACATAAAAAGTAAAAGCTTTTTATAGTATATACTCAAAAAGTAAAAGCTTTTCATGTATATATCCGAAAAGTAAAAACTTTTTATGGTATAAACATAAAAAGTAAAAGCTTTTCATGTATGTACCCGAAAAGTAAAAACTTTTTATGGTATAAACATAAAAAGTAAAAGCTTTACATGTATATATCCGAAAAGTAAAAACTTTTTATGGTATAAACATAAAAAGTAAAAGCTTTTTATAGTATATACTCAAAAAGTAAAAACTTTTCATGTATGTATCCGAAAAGTAAAAACTTTTTATGGTATAAACATAAAAAGTAAAAGCTTTTCATGTATATACCCGAAAAGTAAAAACTTTTTACGGTATAAACATAAAAAGTAAAAGCTTTTCATGTATGTACCCGAAAAGTAAAAACTTTTTATGGTATAAACATAAAAAGTAAAAGCTTTACATGTATATATCCGAAAAGTAAAAACTTTTTATGGTATAAAGATAAAAAGTAAAAACTTTTCATGTATATATCCGAAAAGTAAAAACTTTTTATGGTATAAACATAAAAAGTAAAAACTTTTCATGTATATACCCGAAAAGTAAAAACTTTTTATGGTATAAACATAAAAAGTAAAAACTTTTTATAGTTTATACACAAAAAGTAAAAACTTTTCATTTATATATCCGAAAAGTAAAAACTTTTTATGGTATAAACATAAAAAGTAAAAGTGTTTCATGTATATACCCGAAAAGTAAAAACTTTTTATGGTATAAACATAAAAAGTAAAAACTTTTTAAGTATATATCCGAAAAGTAAAAACTTTTTATGGTATAAACATAAAAAGTAAAAAATTTTCATGTATATAAACGAAAAGTAAAAACTTTTTATGGTATAAACATAAAAAGTAAAAGCTTTTTGTAGTATATACTCAAAAAGTAAAAACTTTTCATGTATATACCCGAAAAGTGAAAACTTTTTATGGAATAAACATAAACAGTAAAAGCTTTTCATGTATATACCCGAAAAGTGAAAACTTTTTATGGTATAAACATAAAAAGTAAAAACTTTTCATGTATATATCCAAAAAGTAAAAACTTTTTATGGTATAAACATAAAAAGTAAAAACTTTTCATGTATATACCCGAAAAGTAAAAACTTTTTATGGTATAAACATAAAAAGTAAAAACTTTTTATAGTTTATACTCAAAAAGTAAAAACTTTTCATGTATATATCAGAAAAGTAAAAACTTTTTATGGAATAAACATAAACAGTAAAAGCTTTTCATGTATATACCCGAAAAGTAAAAACTTTTTATGGTATAAACATAAAAAGTAAAAACTTTTTATGTATATGTCCGAAAAGTAAAAACTTTTTATGGTATAAACATAAAAAGTAAAAGATTTTCATGTATATACCCGAAAAGTAAAAACTTTTTATGGTATAAACATAAAAAGTAAAAGCTTTTTGTAGTATATACTCAAAAAGTAAAAACTTTTCATGTATATACCCGAAAAGTGAAAACTTTTTATGGTATAAACATAAAAAGTAAAAGCTTTTCATGTATATACCCGAAAAGTAAAAACTTTTTATGGTATAAACATAAAAAGTAAAAACTTTTTATGTATATATCCGAAAAGTAAAAACTTTTTATAGTATAAACATAAAAAGTAAAAGCTTTTCATGTATATACCCGAAAAGTAAAAACGTTTTATGGTATAAACATAAAAAGTAAAAACTTTTCATGTATATATCCGAAAAGTAAAAACTTTTTATGGTATAAACATAAAAAGTAAAAGCTTTTCATGTTTATACTCGAAAAGTAAAAACTTTTTATGGTATAAACATAAAAAGTAAAACCTTTTTATAGTATATACTCAAAAAGTAAAAACTTTTCATGCATGTATCCGAAAAGTTAAAACTTTTTATGGTATAAACATAAAAAGTAAAAGCTTTTCATGTATATACCCGAAAAGTAAAAACTTTTTATGGTATAAACATAAAAAGTAAAAACTTTTCAAGTATATATCCGAAAAGTAAAAACTTTTTATGGTATAAACATAAAAAGTAAAAGCATTGTATAGTATACATTCAAAAAGTAAAAAATTTTCATGTATATACCCGAAAAGTAAAAACTTTTCATGTATATATCCGAAAAGTAAAAACTTTTTATGGTATAAACATAAAAAGTAAAAGATTTTCATGTATATACCCGAAAAGTAAAAACTTTTTATGGTATAAACATAAAAAGTAAAAGCTTTTCATGTATATACCCAAAAAGTAAAAACTTTTTATGGTATAAACATAAAAAGTAAAAACTTTTCAAGTATATATCCGAAAAGTAAAAACTTTTTATGGTATAAACATAAAAAGTAAAAGCTTTATATAGTATATACTCAAAAAGTAAAAACTTTTCATGTATATATCCGAAAAGTAAAAACTTTTTATGGTATAAACATAAAAAGTAAAAGATTTTCATGTATATACCCGAAAAGTAAAAACTTTTTATGGTATAAACATAAAAAGTAAAAGCTTTTTGTATTATATACTCAAAAAGTAAAAACTTTTCATGTATATACCCGAAAAGTGAAAACTTTTTATAGTATAAACATAAAAAGTAAAAACTTTTCATGTATATATCCAAAAAGTAAAAACTTTTTATGGTATAAACATAAAAAGTAAAAGCGTTTCATGTATATACCTGAATAGTAAAAACTTTTTATGTTATAAACATAAAAAGTAAAAACTTTTGATGTATATATCCGAAAAGTAAAAACTTTTTATGGTATAAACATAAAAAGTAAAAGCCTTTTATAGTTTATACTCAAAAAGTAAAAACTTTTTCATGTATATATCCGAAAAGTAAAAACTTTTTATGGTATAAACATAAAAAGTAAAAGCTTTTCATGTATATACCCGAAAAGTAAAAACTTTTTATGGTATAAACATAAAAAGTAAAAACTTTTCAAGTATATATCCGAAAAGTAAAAACTTTTTATGGTATAAACATAAAAAGTAAAAACTTTTCATGTATATATCCGAAAAGTAAAAACTTTTTATGGTATAAACATAAAAAGTAAAAGCTTTTCATGTTTATACTCGAAAAGTAAAAACTTTTTATGGTATAAACATAAAAAGTAAAACCTTTTTATAGTATATACTCAAAAAGTAAAAACTTTTCATGCATGTATCCGAAAAGTTAAAACTTTTTATGGTATAAACATAAAAAGTAAAAGCTTTTCATGTATATACCCGAAAAGTAAAAACTTTTTATGGTATAAACATAAAAAGTAAAAACTTTTCAAGTATATATCCGAAAAGTAAAAACTTTTTATGGTATAAACATAAAAAGTAAAAGCATTGTATAGTATATATTCAAAAAGTAAAAAATTTTCATGTATATACCCGAAAAGTAAAAACTTTTCATGTATATATCCGAAAAGTAAAAACTTTTTATGGTATAAACATAAAAAGTAAAAGATTTTCATGTATATACCCGAAAAGTAAAAACTTTTTATGGTATAAACATAAAAAGTAAAAGCTTTTCATGTATATACCCAAAAAGTAAAAACTTTTTATGGTATAAACATAAAAAGTAAAAACTTTTCAAGTATATATCCGAAAAGTAAAAACTTTTTATGGTATAAACATAAAAAGTAAAAGCTTTATATAGTATATACTCAAAAAGTAAAAACTTTTCATGTATATATCCGAAAAGTAAAAACTTTTTATGGTATAAACATAAAAAGTAAAAGATTTTCATGTATATACCCGAAAAGTAAAAACTTTTTATGGTATAAACATAAAAAGTAAAAGCTTTTTGTATTATATACTCAAAAAGTAAAAACTTTTCATGTATATACCCGAAAAGTGAAAACTTTTTATGGTATAAACATAAAAAGTAAAAACTTTTTATGTATATATCCGAAAAGTAAAAACTTTTTATGGTATAAACATAAAAAGTAAAAGCTTTTCATGTATATACCCGAAAAGTAAAAACTTTTTATGGTATAAACATAAAAAGTAAAAACTTTTCATGTATATATCCGAAAAATAAAAACTTTTTATGGTATAAACATAAAAAGTAAAAGCTTTTTATAGTATATACTCAAAAAGTAAAAACTTTTCATGTATATACCTGAAAAGTAAAAACTTTTTATGTTATAAACATGAAAAGTAAAAACTTTTCATATATATATCCGAAAAGCAAAAACTTTTTATGGTATAAACATAAAAAGTAAAAGCTTTTCATGTATATACCCGAAAAGTAAAAACTTTTTATGGTATAAACATAAAAAGTAAAAACTTTTCATGTATATATCCGAAAAGTAAAAACTTTTTATGGTATAAACATAAAAAGTAAAAGCTTTTCATGTATATACCCGAAAAGTAAAAACTTTTTATGGTATAAACATAAAAAGTAAAAACTTTTTATGTATATATCCGAAAAGTAAAAACTTTTTATGGTATAAACATAAAAAGTAAAAGCTTTTCATGAATATACCCGAAAAGTAAAAACTTTTTATGGTATAAACATAAAAAGTAAAAACTTTTCAAGTATATATCCGAAAAGTAAAAACTTTTTATGGTATAAACATAAAAAGTAAAAGCCTTTTATAGTTTATACTCAAAAAGTAAAAACTTTTCATGTATATATCCGAAAAGTAAAAACTTTTTATGGTATAAACATAAAAAGTAAAAACTTTTCAAGTATATATCCGAAAAGTAAAAACTTTTTATGGTATAAACATAAAAAGTAAAAACTTTTCATGTATATATCCGAAAAGTAAAAACTTTTTATGGTATAAACATAAAAAGTAAAAGCTTTTCATGTTTATACTCGAAAAGTAAAAACTTTTTATGGTATAAACATAAAAAGTAAAACCTTTTTATAGTATATACTGAAAAAGTAAAAACTTTTCATGCATGTATCCGAAAAGTTAAAACTTTTTATGGTATAAACATAAAAAGTAAAAAATTTTCATGTATATACCCGAAAAGTAAAAACTTTTCATGTATACAGTGTGTCCCATTTAGAAGTGCCACCATTGGGATCTCGAGAACTATAAGAGATACGATGACGGTTAAATGGAACTTTTTGTGCGCGTTTGGGAGGCCATCTCAGATGTGCTTTTGTTTTTCCAAAAATTCTCATAGGCCACTAGATAATGACGAAAAACTGAATATTGTTGATTTTTTCTTTTTCAAATAACTTCTAAACTATTAGTAATTGAGAAAAACGTTCCAAATATAAAAGATAGATATTTTTATTAAATAACCAGTGTCGTAAGAAATAAATTTTTATATCCGTAAATTTTCGAGATATAACACAAACTTATATATTTTTAAATGGAACCTATATCTTATTTTAGTCTCAAAATAATAACAATTTTTTTCTCTTTTCAATGATGTAAGGGTTATTATGTTTTATATTTGTTTTGCTCCTAAAGTTTAATTTTTTTCTTTATTTTTGTGAATTTTCTTATTATTTCTCAAAAAAAAATTATTATTTTTATTAATTATATTGTATTTGATCGATATAATTTATTTTATGCCTTTTTTAGTTAATATTTTTATTCTAGACTTACAATTACAAATTACACTATAATGTGCCAAGGGCGACCTGATATAAAATATTATAAAAATTAATTTGATACGAGTTTTGAGCAAATTTTTCTAACAAAATAAATTATTTAAATACAAGGAGTATTTCTAAATAGAAATCTACCAATATTTTCAAAATTATTGTAAATTTAATACAAAATAAGGAAAAAATAATAATTTTGAAGGCAAAACAAATATAAAACATAATAACCCTTACAACATTGAAAAGAGAAAATAATAGTTAGTTTTTTGAGACTAAAATCAGATATGGGTTCCATTTAAAAAAATATAAGTTTGTGTTATATCTCGAAAATTTACGGATATAAAAATTTGTTTCGTACGCCACTGGTTAGTTAATAAAAATGTCTATCTTTTATATTTGAAACGTTTTTCTCAATTACCAATAGTTTAGAAGTTATTTGAAAAAGAAAAAATCAACAATAATCAGTTTTTCGTCATTATCTAGTGCCCTATGAGAATTTTTGGAAAAACAAAAGCACATCTGAGATGGCCTCCTAAAGGCGCACAAAAAGTTCAATTTAACCGACATCGTATCTCTTATAGTTCTCGAGATCCCAATGGTGGCACTTCTAAATGGGACACACTGTATATCCGAAAAGTAAAAACTTTTTATGGTATAAACATAAAAAGTAAAAGATTTTCATGTATATACCCGAAAAGTAAAAACTTTTTATGGTATAAACATAAAAAGTAAAAGCTTTTCATGTATATACCCAAAAAGTAAAAACTTTTTATGGTATAAACATAAAAAGTAAAAACTTTTCAAGTATATATCCGAAAAGTAAAAACTTTTTATGGTATAAACATAAAAAGTAAAAGCTTTATATAGTATATACTCAAAAAGTAAAAACTTTTCATATATATATCCGAAAAGTAAAAACTTTTTATGGTATAAACATAAAAAGTAAAAGATTTCATGTATATGTATATATCCGAAAAATAAAAACTTTTTATGGTATAAACATAAAAAGTAAAAGCTTTTTATAGTATATACTCAAAAAGTAAAAACTTTTTATGTATATACCCGAAAAGTAAAAACTTTTTATGGTAAAAACATAAAAATTAAAAACTTTTCATGTATATATCCGAAAAGTAAAAACTTTTTATGGTATAAACATAAAAAGTAAAAGCTTTTCATGTATATACCCGAAAAGTAAAAACTTTTTATGGTATAAACATAAAAAGTAAAAACTTTTCATGTATATATCCGAAAAGTAAAAACTTTTTATGGTATAAACATAAAAAGTAAAAGCTTTTCATGTATATACTCGAAAAGTAAAAACTTTTTATGGTATAAACATAAAAAGTAAAAGCTTTTTGTAGTATATACTCAAAAAGTAAAAACTTTTCATGTATATACCCGAAAAGTGAAAACTTTTTATGGTATAAACATAAAAAGTAAAAACTTTACATGTATATATCCAAAAAATAGAAACTTTTTATGTATATACCCGAAAAGTGAAAACTTTTTATGGTATAAACATAAACAGTAAAAACTTTTCAAGTATATATCTAAAAAGTAAAAACTTTTTATGGTATAAACATAAAAAGTAAAAACTTTTCATGTATATACCCGAAAAGTAAAAACTTTTTATGGTATAAACATAAAAAGTAAAAACTTTTTATGTATATATCCGAAAAGTAAAAACTTTTTATGGTATAAACATAAAAAGTAAAAGATTTTCATGTATATATCCGAAAAGTAAAAACTTTTTATGGTATAAACATAAAAAGTAAAAACTTTACATGTATATACCTGAAAAGTAAAAACTTTTTATGTTATAAACATAAAAAGTAAAAGCTTTTCATGTATATACCCAAAAAGTAAAAACTTTTTATGGTATAAACATAAAAAGTAAAAGCTTTTCATGTATATAACCGAAAAGTAAAAACTTTTTATGGTATAAACATAAAAAGTAAAAGCTTTCCATGTATATACCCAAAAAGTAAAAACTTTTTATGGTATAAACATAAAAAGTAAAAGCTTTTCACGTATATACCCGAAAAGTAAAAACTTTTTATGGTATAAACATAAAAAGTAAAAGCTTTTAATAGTATATACTCAAAAAGTAAAAACTTTTCATGTATATACCCGAAAAGTAAAAACTTTTTATGGTATAAACATAAAAAGTAAAAACTTTTCATGTATATATCCGAAAAGTAAAAACTTTTTATGGTATAAACATAAAAAGTAAAAACATTTCATGTATATATCCGAATAGTAAAAACTTTTTATGGTATAAATATAAAAAGTAAAAGCTTTTTATAGTATATACTCAAAAAGTAAAAACTTTTCATGTATATACCCGAAAAGTAAAAACTTTTTATGGTATAAACATAAAAAGTAAAAGCTTTTCATGTATATATCCGAAAAGTAAAAACTTTTTATGGTGTAAACATAAAAAGTAAAAGCTTTTCATGTATATACCCGAAAAGTAAAAACTTTTTGTGGTATAAACATAAAAAGTAAAAACTTTTCATGTATATATCCGAAGAGTAAAAACTTTTTATGGTATAAACATAAAAAGTAAAAGCTTTTCATGTATATATCCGAAAAATAAAAACTTTTTATGGTATAAACATAAAAAGTAAAAGCTTTTCATGTATATACCCGAAAAGTAAAAACTTTTTATGGTATAAACATAAAAAGTAAAAGCTTTTTATAGTATATACTGAAAAAGTAAAAACTTTTCATGCATGTATCCGAAAAGTTAAAACTTTTTATGGTATAAACATAAAAAGTAAAAAATTTTCATGTATATACCCGAAAAGTAAAAACTTTTCATGTATATATCCGAAAAGTAAAAACTTTTTATGGTATAAACATAAAAAGTAAAAGATTTTCATGTATATACCCGAAAAGTAAAAACTTTTTATGGTATAAACATAAAAAGTAAAAGCTTTTCATGTATATACCCAAAAAGTAAAAACTTTTTATGGTATAAACATAAAAAGTAAAAACTTTTCAAGTATATATCCGAAAAGTAAAAACTTTTTATGGTATAAACATAAAAAGTAAAAGCTTTATATAGTATATACTCAAAAAGTAAAAACTTTTCATGTATATATCCGAAAAGTAAAAACTTTTTATGGTATAAACATAAAAAGTAAAAGCTTTTCATGTATATGTATATATCCGAAAAATAAAAACTTTTTATGGTATAAACATAAAAAGTAAAAGCTTTTTATAGTATATACTCAAAAAGTAAAAACTTTTTATGTATATACCCGAAAAGTAAAAACTTTTTATGGTAAAAACATAAAAATTAAAAACTTTTCATGTATATATCCGAAAAGTAAAAACTTTTTATGGTATAAACATAAAAAGTAAAAGCTTTTCATGTATATACCCGAAAAGTAAAAACTTTTTATGGTATAAACATAAAAAGTAAAAACTTTTCATGTATATATCCGAAAAGTAAAAACTTTTTATGGTATAAACATAAAAAGTAAAAGCTTTTCATGTATATACTCGAAAAGTAAAAACTTTTTATGGTATAAACATAAAAAGTAAAAGCTTTTTGTAGTATATACTCAAAAAGTAAAAACTTTTCATGTATATACCCGAAAAGTGAAAACTTTTTATGGTATAAACATAAAAAGTAAAAACTTTTCATGTATATATCCAAAAAATAAAAACTTTTTATGTATATACCCGAAAAGTGAAAACTTTTTATGGTATAAACATAAACAGTAAAAACTTTTCAAGTATATATCTAAAAAGTAAAAACTTTTTATGGTATAAACATAAAAAGTAAAAACTTTTCATGTATATACCCGAAAAGTAAAAACTTTTTATGGTATAAACATAAAAAGTAAAAACTTTTTATGTATATATCCGAAAAGTAAAAACTTTTTATGGTATAAACATAAAAAGTAAAAGATTTTCATGTATATATCCGAAAAGTAAAAACTTTTTATGGTATAAACATAAAAAGTAAAAACTTTACATGTATATACCTGAAAAGTAAAAACTTTTTATGTTATAAACATAAAATGTAAAAGCTTTTCATGTATATACCCAAAAAGTAAAAACTTTTTATGGTATAAACATAAAAAGTAAAAGCTTTTCATGTATATACCCGAAAAGTAAAAACTTTTTATGGTATAAACATAAAAAGTACAAGCTTTCCATGTATATACCCGAAAAGTAAAAACTTTTTATGGTATAAACATAAAAAGTAAAAGCTTTTCACGTATATACCCGAAAAGTAAAAACTTTTTATGGTATAAACATAAAAAGTAAAAGCTTTTAATAGTATATACTCAAAAAGTAAAAACTTTTCATGTATATACCCGAAAAGTAAAAACTTTTTATGGTATAAACATAAAAAGTAAAAACTTTTCATGTATATATCCGAAAAGTAAAAACTTTTTATGGTATAAACATAAAAAGTAAAAACATTTCATGTATATATCCGAATAGTAAAAACTTTTTATGGTATAAATATAAAAAGTAAAAGCTTTTTATAGTATATACTCAAAAAGTAAAAACTTTTCATGTATATACCCGAAAAGTAAAAACTTTTTATGGTATAAACATAAAAAGTAAAAGCTTTTCATGTATATATCCGAAAAGTAAAAACTTTTTATGGTGTAAACATAAAAAGTAAAAGCTTTTCATGTATATACCCGAAAAGTAAAAACTTTTTGTGGTATAAACATAAAAAGTAAAAACTTTTCATGTATATATCCGAAGAGTAAAAACTTTTTATGGTATAAACATAAAAAGTAAAAGCTTTTCATGTATATATCCGAAAAATAAAAACTTTTTATGGTATAAACATAAAAAGTAAAAGTTTTTCATGTATATACCCGAAAAGTAAAAACTTTTTATGGTATAAACATAAAAAGTAAAAGCTTTTTATAGTATATACTAAAAAAATTAAAACTTTACATGTATATACCCGAAAAGTAAAAACTTTTTATGGTATAAACATAAAAAGTAAAACTTTTCATGTATATATCCGAAAAGTAAAATTTTTTTATGGTATAAACATAAAAAGTAAAAGTTTTTCATGTATATACCCGAAAAGTACAAACTTTTTATGGTATAAACATAAAAAGTAAAAGCTTTTTATAGTATATACTAAAAAAATAAAACCTTTTCATGTATATACCCGAAAAGTAAAAACTTTTTATGGTATAAACATAAAAAGTAAAAACTTTTCATGTATATATCCGAAAAGTAAAAATTTTTTATGGTATAAACATAAAAAGTAAAAGTTTTTCATGTATATAACCGAAAAGTAAAAACTTTTTATGGTATAAACATAAATAGTAAAAACTTTTCATGTATATATCCGAAAAGTAAAAACTTTTTATGGTATAAACATAAAAAGTAAAAACTTTTCATGTATATATCCGAAAAGTAAAAACTTTTTATGGTATAAACATAAAAAGTAAAGCTTTTCATGTATATACCCGAAAAGTAAAAACATTTTATGGTATAAACATAAAAAGTAAAAGCTTTTTATAGTATATACTCAAAAAGTAAAAACTTTTCATATATATACCCGAAAAGTAAAAACTTTTTATGGTATAAACATAAAAAGTAAAAACTTTTCATGTATATATCCGAAAAGTAAAAACTTTTTATGGTATAAACATAAAAAGTAAAAGCTTTTCATGTATATACCCGAAAAGTAAAAACTTTTTATGGTATAAACATAAAAAGTAAAAACTTTTCAAGTATATATCCGAAAAGTAAAAACTTTTTATGGTATAAACATAAAAAGTAAAAACTTTTCATGTATATATCCGAAAAGTAAAAACTTTTTATGGTATAAACATAAAAAGTAAAAGCTTTTCATGTATTTACCCGAAAAATAAAAACTTTTATGGTATAAACATAAAAAGTAAAAGCTTTTTATAGTATATACTCAAAAAGTAAAAACTTTTCATGTATATATCCGAAAAGTAAAAACTAAAAACTTTTCATGTATATATCCGAAAAATAAAAACTTTTTATGGTATAAACATAAAAAGTAAAAGCTTTTTATAGTATATACTCAAAAAGTAAAAACTTTTCATGTATATACCCGAAAAGTAAAAACTTTTTATGGTAAAAACATAAAAATTAAAAACTTTTCATGTATATATCCGAAAAGTAAAAACTTTTTATGGTATAAACATAAAAAGTAAAAACTTTTCATGTATATACCTGAAAAGTAAAAACTTTTTATGTTATAAACATAAAAAGTAAAAACTTTTGATGTATATATCCGAAAAGTAAAAACTTTTTATGGTAAATACATAAAAAGTAAAAACTTTTCATATATATATCCGAAAAGCAAAAACTTTTTATAGTATAAACATAAAAAGTAAAAGCTTTTCATGTATATACCCGAAAAGTAAAAACTTTTTATGGTATAAACATAAAAAGTAAAAACTTTTCATGTATATATCCGAAAAGTAAAAACTTTTTATGGTATAAACATAAAAAGTAAAAGCTTTTCATGTATATACTCGAAAAGTGAAAACTTTTTATGGTATAAACATAAAAAGTAAAAACTTTTCATGTATATATCCAAAAAGTAAAAACTTTTTATGGTATAAACATAAAAAGTAAAAACTTTTCATGTGTATACCCGAAAAGTAAAAACTTTTTATGGTATAAACATAAAAAGTAAAAACTTTTTATAGTTTATACTCAAAACGTAAAAACTTTTCATGTATATATCCGAAAAGTAAAAACTTTTTATGGAATAAACATAAACAGTAAAAGCTTTTCATGTATATACCCGAAAAGTAAAAACTTTTTATGGTATAAACATAAAAAGTAAAAACTTTTTATGTATATATCCGAAAAGTTAAAACTTTTTATGATATAAACATAAAAAGTAAAAGATTTTCATGTATATACCCGAAAAGTAAAAACTTTTTATGGTATAAACATAAAAAGTAAAAGCTTTTTGTAGTATATACTCAAAAAGTAAAAACTTTTCATGTATATACCCGAAAAGTGAAAACTTTTTATGGTATAAACATAAAAAGTAAAAACTTTTCATGTATATATCCAAAAAGTAAAAACTTTTTATGGTATAAACATAAAAAGTAAAAGCTTTTCATGTATATACCTAAAAAGTAAAAACTTTTTATGTTATAAACATAAAAAGTAAAAACTTTTGATGTATATATCCGAAAAGTAAAAACTTTTTATGGTATATACATAAAAAGTAAAAACTTTTCATGTATATATCCGAAAGCAAAAACTTTTTATGGTATAAACATAAAAAGTAAAAGCTTTTTGTATTATATACTCAAAAAGTAAAAACTTTTCATGTATATACCCGAAAAGTGAAAACTTTTTATGGTATAAACATAAAAAGTAAAAACTTTTCATGTATATATCCGAAAAGTAAAAACTTTTTATGGTATAAACATAAAAAGTAAAAGCTTTTTATAGTTTATACTCAAAAAGTAAAAACTTTTCATGTATATATCCGAAAAGTAAAAACTTTTTATGGTATAAACATAAAAAGTAAAAGCTTTTCATGTATATACCCGAAAAGTAAAAACTTTTTATGGTATAAACAAAAAAAGTAAAAACTTTTCAAGTATATATCCGAAAAGTAAAAACTTTTTATGGTATAAACATAAAAAGTAAAAGCTTTTTGTAGTATATACTCAAAAAGTAAAAACTTTTCATTTATATACCCGAAAAGTGAAAACTTTTTATGGTATAAACATAAAAAGTAAAAACTTTTCATGTATATATCCAAAAAGTAAAAACTTTTTATGGTATAAACATAAAAAGTAAAAGCTTTTCATGTATATACCTGAAAAGTAAAAACTTTTTATGGTATAAACATAAAAAGTAAAAACTTTTCATGTATATATCCGAAAAGTAAAAACTTTTTATGGTATAAACATAAAAAGTAAAAGATTTTCATGTGTATACCCGAAAAGTAAAAACTTTTTATGGTATAAACATAAAAAGTAAAAGCTTTTTGTATTATATACTCAAAAAGTAAAAACTTTTCATGTATATACCCGAAAAGTGAAAACTTTTTATGGTATAAACATAAAAAGTAAAAGCTTTTCATGTATATATCCGAAAAGTAAAAACTTTTTATGGTATAAACATAAAAAGTAAAAGCTTTTCATGTATGTACCCGAAAAGTAAAAACTTTTTATGGTATAAACATAAAAAGTAAAAGCTTTACATGTATATATCCGAAAAGTAAAAACTTTTTATGGTATAAACATAAAAAGTAAAAACTTTTCATGTATATACCCGAAAAGTAAAAACTTTTTATGGTATAAACATAAAAAGTAAAAACTTTTCAAGTATATATCCGAAAAGTAAAAACTTTTTATGGTATAAACATAAAAAGTAAAAGCTTTTCATGTATATACTCGAAAAGTAAAAACTTTTTATGGTATAAACATAAAAAGTAAAAGCTTTTTATAGTATATACTCAAAAAGTAAAAACTTTTCATGTATGTATCCGAAAAGTAAAAACTTTTTATGGTATAAACATAAAAAGTAAAAGCTTTTCACGTATATACCCGAAAAGTAAAAACTTTTTACGGTATAAACATAAAAAGTAAAAGCTTTTCATGTATGTACCCGAAAAGTAAAAACTTTTTATGGTATAAACATAAAAAGTAAAAGCTTTACATGTATATATCCGAAAAGTAAAAACTTTTTATGGTATAAACATAAAAAGTAAAAACTTTTCATGTATATACCCGAAAAGTAAAAACTTTTTATGGTATAAACATAAAAAGTAAAAACTTTTCAAGTATATATCCGAAAAGTAAAAACTTTTTATGGTATGAACATAAAAAGTAAAAGCTTTTCATAGTATATACTCAAAAAGTAAAAGCTTTTCATGTATATATCCGAAAAGTAAAAACTTTTTATGGTATAAACATAAAAAGTAAAAGCTTTTCATGTATATACCCGAAAAGTAAAAACTTTTTATGGTATATACATAAAAAGTAAAAACTTTTCATGTATATATCCGAAAAGCAAAAACTTTTTATGGTATAAACATAAAAAGTAAAAGCTTTTCATGTATATACCCGAAAAGTAAAAACTTTTTATGGTATAAACATAAAAAGTAAAATCTTTTCAAGTATATATCCGAAAAGTAAAAACTTTTTATGGTATAAACATAAAAAGTAAAAGCTTTTCAAACCAGGTATCAATTTTATTTTGACTGGTGACTTCAATCTTGATCCTACCAGAGATGAGAGAAATTTTGAAATGCTGAGAACGACACTACTGAGTTTTAATTTAAGAAGCTTAATTAATACACCCACAAGAGGTAAAAATACCTTAGACCACATTTTCACTAATCTTTCATCAAATTATGTTAAAACTGATACTAACATCTTATCGGATCATAAAACTACCCTATATCAGTCGAAACTAGACTTTAATTTACCATCCAGTACATCCGGTATAAATCGTAGATCGTTTAGCCCAAATAATATTAATAATTTTGCAAACTTACTCGAAACTACTGACTGGAATCTAGTTTTTAATGAATCGGACAGTAATGCAGCATTTAATATTTTCTATGAAAAATTTTTATCTCTATTTAACAATTGTTTCCCTTACAAATTCTTTAATAGTACCTTTCGAACAAAAAATTGGGTGACAAAGGACATAATTCAATCAAGTGCAAGCTTAAAATCATTTTATATTCTACAAAAACAATATCCATTATTAAAAACCCACTATGAATATGCAAAAAATATACATAAAAAACTTGTCAAAAACACAAAAAGAAATTTTATTCAAAAAAATATTACTGACTCGGACAATACAACAAGGACAATAACATAAAACTAAAAATAGATAACGAATATATCGAAAATCCAAAATTGATAGTCAATTCATTTAACAATCATTTTGAACAAGCACCACTTAACACTTTAGCTATGATACCTAAAGAAAAAAAACCGTCAGATAATACTATTAAAAGCGTTACTAACAGCTTATTTTTAACACCTCTCAATGAATTAGAAGCCTTGGCTTTATTAAACTCTAAACTAAAAAATAAAAGATCTTCGGGACCAGATGATGTACCTAGTTTCTTAGTTAAAAAAATCCTTAGTGTGATCATAGCCCCACTAACGTTTTTAATAAATCTGTCTTTTAGTTGCGGAGCCTTCCCCGAAAGCCTCAAACAAAGTAAAATCACTCCAATACATAAAAAGGGAGGAAAAGACAACATTAATAATTTCAGACCGGTAGCCCAAACTTCTATCTTTTCAAAAATTTATGAGTATTGTTTCATAAATCGACTGGAACAATTCATCAATAAATATAAAATTCTTAATAAAAATCAATATGGATTCAGGTCCAAAACGTCAACAACAAATGCTGTTCAAGCTTTACATGATAGAATTGTCTCTGATATTGAAGATAAAAAAATTGTCGCAGGAATTTTCTGTGACATATCTAAAGCTTTTGATTGCTTAGATCATAAAAAGCTCTTAGATAAATTAAATATCTGCGGCATCCGCGGTTTAACTCACAACTGGATTAACAGTTTTTTGAGTAATCGTACACAATATGTATCTTTAAAATTTAAAAATGAGAATAATTCTTTTACTTATGTAAATTCTGACAAAGTACAAATCAATATTGGTACGCCACAGGGTACAGTCCTAGCTCCGATATTATTCCTGTTTTATATAAATGATTTACCGGAGGCTGTCGGGGAGGGAACCACAGTCATTCAGTATGCTGATGATACGTCCCTAATAGTTTCAGGCTCTAATGAAAATGAAGTGCAACGCCTATGTGAAACCAACATAAAATCACTTTCTCAATGGTTTAACACTAACGATCTCTTTTTAAACGGATCTAAAACCATATTTATGCAATTCAGGAATTGGCAAACTAGACAGATTATTGATTTTGATATTCAAGTGAACGGTCAAATCGTGAAAAAATCTCTAACAACCACCTTCCTGGGAACAACCCTTGATGACTTAGGCACATGGAGACCCCACTGCGAGGTAATTATAACATCTGTAAATAGGTCATGTTATCTGCTTAGATATCTGAAAAACTATCTCAATATCACCCAGCTTAGGATGGCCTACTTTGCCTTAATTGAATCTCGGTTAAGATACGCAGTTATACTATGGGGTGCGTCCTCTTGGGCGTCTCATGTCTTTATTGCCCAAAAACAGGCTGTCCGTTGTATTGTAGGAGTCAGTAGATCATCTACATGTAGGCAACTATTTTCTTTATATAACATTCTAACACTGCCGAGTATATACATACTTGAAATCTGTCTCTTTATTTTTAAAAACAAAACTAACTACGTGCTCAACCAAAATATTCATCTTCACGATACTCGTAAAAAAGATAAATTCAGAATTCCATACTCCAGAATACACTTAACAAATAACACTCCTAATATTATTGGGCTAAGAATATTTAATTCCTTACCGGTTAATATATCTAAAATTCAGCAATACAATAAATTTAAAAACACTTTAAAAAAGTATTTAATAGACAAAAGCTTCTATTCCTTACAGGAATACTTTGAAACTAATTTAGACTAACTCTGGTAAGTCAGGACTGAAGTCAACCTTTCTGGTTATTTTTATATTTTTATACTTTGTGTAAATGTACTTTTGACGCTTTCTACATATGTATGTACATGTCTACAGAAATAAAGAGATTATTATTATTATTATTACTCGAAAAGTAAAAACTTTTTATGGTATAAACATAAAAAGTAAAAGCTTTTTATAGTATATACTCAAAAAGTAAAAACTTTTCATGTATGTATCCGAAAAGTAAAAACTTTTTACGGTATAAACATAAAAAGTAAAAGCTTTTCATGTATGTACCCGAAAAGTAAAAACTTTTTATGGTATAAACATAAAAAGTAAAAGCTTTACATGTATATATCCGAAAAGTAAAAACTTTTTATGGTATAAACATAAAAAGTAAAAACTTTTCATGTATATACCCGAAAAGTAAAAACTTTTTATGGTATAAACATAAAAAGTAAAAACTTTTCAAGTATATATCCGAAAAGTAAAAACTTTTTATAGTATGAACATAAAAAGTAAAAGCTTTTTATAGTATATACTCAAAAAGTAAAAACTTTTCATGTATATACCCGAAAAGTGAAAACTTTTTATGGTATAAACATAAAAAGTAAAAACTTTTCATGTATATATCCAAAAAGTAAAAACTTTTTATGGTATAAACATAAAAAGTAAAAACTTTTCATGTATATACCCGAAAAGTGAAAACTTTTTATGGTATAAACATAAAAAGTAAAAACTTTTCATGTATATATCCAAAAAGTAAAAACTTTTTATGGTATAAACATAAAAAGTAAAAACTTTTCATGTATATACCCGAAAAGTAAAAACTTTTTATGGTATAAACATAAAAAGTAAAAACTTTTTATAGTTTATACTCAAAAAGTAAAAACTTTTCATGTATATATCCGAAAAGTAAAAACTTTTTATGGAATAAACATAAACAGTAAAAGCTTTTCATGTATATACCCGAAAAGTAAAAACTTTTTGTGGTATAAACATAAAAAGTAAAAACTTTTTATGTATATATCCGAAAAGTAAAAACTTTTTATGGTATAAACATAAAAAGTAAAAGATTTTCATGTATATACCCGAAAAGTAAAAACTTTTTATGGTATAAACATAAAAAGTAAAAGCTTTTTGTAGTATATACTCAAAAAGTAAAAACTTTTCATGTATATACCCGAAAAGTGAAAACTTTTTATGGTATAAACATAAAAAGTAAAAACTTTTCATGTATATATCCAAAAAGTAAAAACTTTTTATGGTATAAACATAAAAAGTAAAAGCTTTTCATGTATATACCTGAAAAGTAAAAACTTTTTATGTTATAAACACAAAAAGTAAAAACTTTTGATGTATATATCCGAAAAGTAAAAACTTTTTATGGTATATACATAAAAAGTAAAAACTTTTCATGTATATATCCGAAAGCAAAAACTTTTTATGGTATAAACATAAAAAGTAAAAGCTTTTTATGTATATACCCGAAAAGTAAAAACATTTTATGGTATAAACATAAAAAGTAAAAACTTTTCATGTATATATCCGCAAAGTAAAAACTTTTTATGGTATAAACATAAAATGTAAAAGCTTTTCATGTATATACTCGAAAAGTAAAAACTTTTTATGGTATAAACATAAAAAGTAAAAGCTTTTTATAGTATATACTCGAAAAGTAAAAACTTTTCATGTATGTATCCGAAAAGTAAAAAACTTTTAATGGTATAAACATAAAAAGTAAAAGCTTTTCATGTATATACCCGAAAAGTAAAAACTTTTTACGGTATAAACATAAAAAGTAAAAGCTTTTCATGTATATACCCGAAAAGTAAAAACTTTTTATGGTATAAACATAAAAAGTAAAAACTTTTCAAGTATATATCCGAAAAGAAAAAACTTTTTATAGTATAAACATAAAAAGTAAAAGCTTTTTATAGTTTATACTCAAAAAGTAAAAACTTTTCATGTATATATCCGAAAAGTAAAAACTTTTTATGGTATAAACATAAAAAGTAAAAGCTTTTCATGTATATACCCGAAAAGTAAAAACTTTTTATAGTATAAACATAAAAAGTAAAAACTTTTCAAGTATATATCCGAAAAGTAAAAACTTTTTATGGTATAAACATAAAAAGTAAAAACTTTTCATGTATATATCCGAAAAGTAAAAACTTTTTATGGTATAAACATAAAAAGTAAAAGCTTTACATGTGTATACCCAAAAAGTAAAAACTTTTTATGGTATAAACATAAAAAGTAAAAACTTTTCATGTATATATCCAAAAAGTAAAAACTTTTTATGGTATAAACATAAAAAGTAAAAGCTTTTCATGTATATACCTGAAAAGTAAAAACTTTTTATGTTATAAACACAAAAAGTAAAAACTTTTGATGTATATATCCGAAAAGTAAAAACTTTTTATGGTATATACATAAAAAGTAAAAACTTTTCATGTATATATCCGAAAGCAAAAACTTTTTATGGTATAAACATAAAAAGTAAAAGCTTTTTATGTATATACCCGAAAAGTAAAAACATTTTATGGTATAAACATAAAAAGTAAAAACTTTTCATGTATATATCCGCAAAGTAAAATCTTTTTATGGTATAAACATAAAATGTAAAAGCTTTTCATGTATATACTCGAAAAGTAAAAACTTTTTATGGTATAAACATAAAAAGTAAAAGCTTTTTATAGTATATACTCGAAAAGTAAAAACTTTTCATGTATGTATCCGAAAAGTAAAAAACTTTTAATGGTATAAACATAAAAAGTAAAAGCTTTTCATGTATATACCCGAAAAGTAAAAACTTTTTACGGTATAAACATAAAAAGTAAAAGCTTTTCATGTATATACCCGAAAAGTAAAAACTTTTTATGGTATAAACATAAAAAGTAAAAACTTTTCAAGTATATATCCGAAAAGAAAAAACTTTTTATAGTATAAACATAAAAAGTAAAAGCTTTTTATAGTTTATACTCAAAAAGTAAAAACTTTTCATGTATATATCCGAAAAGTAAAAACTTTTTATGGTATAAACATAAAAAGTAAAAGCTTTTCATGTATATACCCGAAAAGTAAAAACTTTTTATAGTATAAACATAAAAAGTAAAAACTTTTCAAGTATATATCCGAAAAGTAAAAACTTTTTATGGTATAAACATAAAAAGTAAAAACTTTTCATGTATATATCCGAAAAGTAAAAACTTTTTATGGTATAAACATAAAAAGTAAAAGCTTTACATGTGTATACCCAAAAAGTAAAAACTTTTTATGGTATAAACATAAAAAGTAAAAGCTTTTCATGTGTATACCCAAAAAGTAAAAACTTTTTATGGTATAAACATAAAAAGTAAAAACTTTTCAAGTATATATCCGAAAAGTAAAAACTTTTTATAAGATAAACATAAAAAGTAAAAGCTTTATATAGTATATACTCAAAAAGTAAAAACTTTTCATGTATATATATCCGAAAAGTAAAATCTTTTTATGGTATAAACATAAAAAGTAAAAGCTTTTCATGTATATACCCGAAAAGTAAAAACTTTTTATGGTATAAACATAAAAAGTAAAAGCTTTTTATAGTATATACTCAAAAAGTAAAAAAAAATCATGTATATACTCGAAAAGTAAAAACTTTTTATGGTATAAACATAAAAAGTAAAAGCTTTACATGTATATATCCGAAAAGTAAAAACTTCTTATGGTATAAACATAAAAAGTAAAAACTTTTCATGTATATACCCGAAAAGTAAAAACTTTTTATGGTATAAACATAAAAAGTAAAAACTTTTCAAGTATATATCCGAAAAGTAAAAACTTTTTATAGTATGAACATAAAAAGTAAAAGCTTTTTATAGTATATACTCAAAAAGTAAAAACTTTTCATGTATATACCCGAAAAGTGAAAACTTTTTATGGTATAAACATAAAAAGTAAAAACTTTACATGTATATATCCAAAAAGTAAAAACTTTTTATGGTATAAACATAAAAAGTAAAAACTTTTCATGTATATACCCGAAAAGTGAAAACTTTTTATGGTATAAACATAAAAAGTAAAAACTTTTCATGTATATATCCAAAAAGTAAAAACTTTTTATGGTATAAACATAAAAAGTAAAAACTTTTCATGTATATACCCGAAAAGTAAAAACTTTTTATGGTATAAACATAAAAAGTAAAAACTTTTTATAGTTTATACTCAAAAAGTAAAAACTTTTCATGTATATATCCGAAAAGTAAAAACTTTTTATGGAATAAACATAAACAGTAAAAGCTTTTCATGTATATACCCGAAAAGTAAAAACTTTTTGTGGTATAAACATAAAAAGTAAAAACTTTTTATGTATATATCCGAAAAGTAAAAACTTTTTATGGTATAAACATAAAAAGTAAAAGATTTTCATGTATATACCCGAAAAGTAAAAACTTTTTATGGTATAAACATAAAAAGTAAAAGCTTTTTGTAGTATATACTCAAAAAGTAAACACTTTTCATGTATATACCCGAAAAGTGAAAACTTTTTATGGTATAAACATAAAAAGTAAAAACTTTTCATGTATATATCCAAAAAGTAAAAACTTTTTATGGTATAAACATAAAAAGTAAAAGCTTTTCATGTATATACCTGAAAAGTAAAAACTTTTTATGTTATAAACACAAAAAGTAAAAACTTTTGATGTATATATCCGAAAAGTAAAAACTTTTTATGGTATATACATAAAAAGTAAAAACTTTTCATGTATATATCCGAAAGCAAAAACTTTTTATGGTATAAACATAAAAAGTAAAAGCTTTTTATGTATATACCCGAAAAGTAAAAACATTTTATGGTATAAACATAAAAAGTAAAAGCTTTTCATGTATATATCCGCAAAGTA
Organism: Ophonus ardosiacus; assembly: GCA_943142095.1. Classification (NCBI taxonomy): domain Eukaryota; kingdom Metazoa; phylum Arthropoda; class Insecta; order Coleoptera; family Carabidae; genus Ophonus; species Ophonus ardosiacus. The sequence continues at coordinate 49,468,503 of OW964825.1, read as the reverse complement.
AAAACTTTTTATGGTATAAACATAAAATGTAAAAGCTTTTCATGTATATACTCGAAAAGTAAAAACTTTTTATGGTATAAACATAAAAAGTAAAAGCTTTTTATAGTATATACTCGAAAAGTAAAAACTTTTCATGTATGTATCCGAAAAGTAAAAAACTTTTAATGGTATAAACATAAAAAGTAAAAGCTTTTCATGTATATACCCGAAAAGTAAAAACTTTTTACGGTATAAACATAAAAAGTAAAAGCTTTTCATGTATATACCCGAAAAGTAAAAACTTTTTATGGTATAAACATAAAAAGTAAAAACTTTTCAAGTATATATCCGAAAAGAAAAAACTTTTTATAGTATAAACATAAAAAGTAAAAGCTTTTTATAGTTTATACTCAAAAAGTAAAAACTTTTCATGTATATATCCGAAAAGTAAAAACTTTTTATGGTATAAAAATAAAAAGTAAAAGCTTTTCATGTATATACCCGAAAAGTAAAAACTTTTTATAGTATAAACATAAAAAGTAAAAACTTTTCAAGTATATATCCGAAAAGTAAAAACTTTTTATGGTATAAACATAAAAAGTAAAAACTTTTCATGTATATATCCGAAAAGTAAAAACTTTTTATGGTATAAACATAAAAAGTAAAAGCTTTACATGTGTATACCCAAAAAGTAAAAACTTTTTATGGTATAAACATAAAAAGTAAAAGCTTTTCATGTGTATACCCAAAAAGTAAAAACTTTTTATGGTATAAACATAAAAAGTAAAAACTTTTCAAGTATATATCCGAAAAGTAAAAACTTTTTATAAGATAAACATAAAAAGTAAAAGCTTTATATAGTATATACTCAAAAAGTAAAAACTTTTCATGTATATATATCCGAAAAGTAAAATCTTTTTATGGTATAAACATAAAAAGTAAAAGCTTTTCATGTATATACCCGAAAAGTAAAAACTTTTTATGGTATAAACATAAAAAGTAAAAGCTTTTTATAGTATATACTCAAAAAGTAAAAAAAAATCATGTATATACTCGAAAAGTAAAAACTTTTTATGGTATAAACATAAAAAGTAAAAGTTTTTCATGTATATACCCGAAAAGTAAAAACTTTTTATTGTATAAACATAAAAAGTAAAAGCTTTTTATAGTATATACTAAAAAAATTAAAACTTTACATGTATATACCCGAAAAGTAAAAACTTTTTATGGTATAAACATAAAAAGTAAAAACTTTTCATGTATATATCCGAAAAGTAAAAATTTTTTATGGTATAAACATAAAAAGTAAAAGTTTTTCATGTATATACCCGAAAAGTAAAAACTTTTTATGGTATAAACATAAAAAGTAAAAACTTTTCATGTAAATATCCGAAAAGTAAAAATTTGTTATGGTATAAACATAAAAAGTAAAAGTTTTTCATGTATATACCCAAAAAGTAAAAACTTTTTATGGTATAAACATAAAAAGTAAAAACTTTTCATGTATATATCCGAAAAGTAAAAACTTTTTATGGTATAAACATAAAAAGTAAAAACTTTTCATGTATATATCCGAAAAGTAAAAACTTTTTATGGTATAAACATAAAAAGTAAAGCTTTTCATGTATATACCCGAAAAGTAAAAACATTTTATGGTATAAACATAGAAAGTAAAAGCTTTTTAAAGTATATACTCAAAAAGTAAAAACTTTTCATATATATACCCGAAAAGTAAAAACTTTTTATGGTATAAACATAAAAAGTAAAAACTTTTCATGTATATATCCGAAAAGTAAAAACTTTTTATGGTATAAACATAAAAAGTAAAAACTTTTCATGTATATATCCGAAAAGTAAAAACTTTTTATGGTATAAACATAAAAAGTAAAGGTTTTCATGTATATACCCGAAAAGTAAAAACATTTTATGGTATAAACATAGAAAGTAAAAGCTTTTTATAGTATATACTCAAAAAGTAAAAACTTTTCATATATATACCCGAAAAGTAAAAACTTTTTATGGTATAAACATAAAAAATAAAAACTTTTCATGTATATACCTGAAAAGTAAAAACTTTTTATGTTATAAACATAAAAAGTGAAAACTTTTGATGTATATATCCGAAAAGTAAAAACTTTTTATGGTATATACATAAAAAGTAAAAACTTTTCATATATATATCCGAAAAGTAAAAACTTTTTATGGTATAAACATAAAAAGTAAAAGCTTTTCATGTATATACCTGAAAAGTAAAAACTTTTTATGTTATAAACACAAAAAGTAAAAACTTTTGATGTATATATCCGAAAAGTAAAAACTTTTTATGGTATATACATAAAAAGTAAAAACTTTTCATGTATATATCCGAAAGCAAAAACTTTTTATGGTATAAACATAAAAAGTAAAAGCTTTTTATGTATATACCCGAAAAGTAAAAACATTTTATGGTATAAACATAAAAAGTAAAAACTTTTCATGTATATATCCGCAAAGTAAAAACTTTTTATGGTATAAACATAAAATGTAAAAGCTTTTCATGTATATACTCGAAAAGTAAAAACTTTTTATGGTATAAACATAAAAAGTAAAAGCTTTTTATAGTATATACTCGAAAAGTAAAAACTTTTCATGTATGTATCCGAAAAGTAAAAAACTTTTAATGGTATAAACATAAAAAGTAAAAGCTTTTCATGTATATACCCGAAAAGTAAAAACTTTTTACGGTATAAACATAAAAAGTAAAAGCTTTTCATGTATATACCCGAAAAGTAAAAACTTTTTATGGTATAAACATAAAAAGTAAAAACTTTTCAAGTATATATCCGAAAAGAAAAAACTTTTTATAGTATAAACATAAAAAGTAAAAGCTTTTTATAGTTTATACTCAAAAAGTAAAAACTTTTCATGTATATATCCGAAAAGTAAAAACTTTTTATGGTATAAAAATAAAAAGTAAAAGCTTTTCATGTATATACCCGAAAAGTAAAAACTTTTTATAGTATAAACATAAAAAGTAAAAACTTTTCAAGTATATATCCGAAAAGTAAAAACTTTTTATGGTATAAACATAAAAAGTAAAAACTTTTCATGTATATATCCGAAAAGTAAAAACTTTTTATGGTATAAACATAAAAAGTAAAAGCTTTACATGTGTATACCCAAAAAGTAAAAACTTTTTATGGTATAAACATAAAAAGTAAAAGCTTTTCATGTGTATACCCAAAAAGTAAAAACTTTTTATGGTATAAACATAAAAAGTAAAAACTTTTCAAGTATATATCCGAAAAGTAAAAACTTTTTATAAGATAAACATAAAAAGTAAAAGCTTTATATAGTATATACTCAAAAAGTAAAAACTTTTCATGTATATATATCCGAAAAGTAAAATCTTTTTATGGTATAAACATAAAAAGTAAAAGCTTTTCATGTATATACCCGAAAAATAAAAACTTTTTATGGTATAAACATAAAAAGTAAAAGCTTTTTATAGTATATACTCAAAAAGTAAAAAAAAATCATGTATATACTCGAAAAGTAAAAACTTTTTATGGTATAAACATAAAAAGTAAAAGTTTTTCATGTATATACCCGAAAAGTAAAAACTTTTTATTGTATAAACATAAAAAGTAAAAGCTTTTTATAGTATATACTAAAAAAATTAAAACTTTACATGTATATACCCGAAAAGTAAAAACTTTTTATGGTATAAACATAAAAAGTAAAAACTTTTCATGTATATATCCGAAAAGTAAAAATTTTTTATGGTATAAACATAAAAAGTAAAAGTTTTTCATGTATATACCCGAAAAGTAAAAACTTTTTATGGTATAAACATAAAAAGTAAAAGCTTTTTATAGTATATACTAAAAAAATAAAACCTTTTCATGTATATACCCGAAAAGTAAAAACTTTTTATGGTATAAACATAAAAAGTAAAAACTTTTCATGTAAATATCCGAAAAGTAAAAATTTGTTATGGTATAAACATAAAAAGTAAAAGTTTTTCATGTATATACCCAAAAAGTAAAAACTTTTTATGGTATAAACATAAAAAGTAAAAACTTTTCATGTATATATCCGAAAAGTAAAAACTTTTTATGGTATAAACATAAAAAGTAAAAACTTTTCATGTATATATCCGAAAAGTAAAAACTTTTTATGGTATAAACATAAAAAGTAAAGCTTTTCATGTATATACCCGAAAAGTAAAAACATTTTATGGTATAAACATAGAAAGTAAAAGCTTTTTAAAGTATATACTCAAAAAGTAAAAACTTTTCATATATATACCCGAAAAGTAAAAACTTTTTATGGTATAAACATAAAAAGTAAAAACTTTTCATGTATATATCCGAAAAGTAAAAACTTTTTATGGTATAAACATAAAAAGTAAAAACTTTTCATGTATATATCCGAAAAGTAAAAACTTTTTATGGTATAAACATAAAAAGTAAAAGCTTTTTATGTATATACCCGAAAAGTAAAAACATTTTATGGTATAAACATAAAAAGTAAAAACTTTTCATGTATATATCCGCAAAGTAAAAACTTTTTATGGTATAAACATAAAATGTAAAAGCTTTTCATGTATATACTCGAAAAGTAAAAACTTTTTATGGTATAAACATAAAAAGTAAAAGCTTTTTATAGTATATACTCGAAAAGTAAAAACTTTTCATGTATGTATCCGAAAAGTAAAAAACTTTTAATGGTATAAACATAAAAAGTAAAAGCTTTTCATGTATATACCCGAAAAGTAAAAACTTTTTACGGTATAAACATAAAAAGTAAAAGCTTTTCATGTATATACCCGAAAAGTAAAAACTTTTTATGGTATAAACATAAAAAGTAAAAACTTTTCAAGTATATATCCGAAAAGAAAAAACTTTTTATAGTATAAACATAAAAAGTAAAAGCTTTTTATAGTTTATACTCAAAAAGTAAAAACTTTTCATGTATATATCCGAAAAGTAAAAACTTTTTATGGTATAAACATAAAAAGTAAAAACTTTTTATAGTTTATACTCAAAACGTAAAAACTTTTCATGTATATATCCGAAAAGTAAAAACTTTTTATGGAATAAACATAAACAGTAAAAGCTTTTCATGTATATACCCGAAAAGTAAAAACTTTTTATGGTATAAACATAAAAAGTAAAAACTTTTTATGTATATATCCGAAAAGTTAAAACTTTTTATGATATAAACATAAAAAGTAAAAGATTTTCATGTATATACCCGAAAAGTAAAATATTTTTATGGTATAAACATAAAAAGTAAAAGCTTTTTGTAGTATATACTCAAAAAGTAAAAACTTTCCATGTATATACCCGAAAAGTGAAAACTTTTTATGGTATAAACATAAAAAGTAAAAACTTTTCATGTATATATCCAAAAAGTAAAAACTTTTTATGGTATAAACATAAAAAGTAAAAGATTTTCATGTATATACCCGAAAAGTAAAAACTTTTTATGGTATAAACATAAAAAGTAAAAGCTTTTTGTAGTATATACTCAAAAAGTAAAAACTTTTCATGTATATACCCGAAAAGTGAAAACTTTTTATGGTATAAACATAAAAAGTAAAAACTTTTGATGTATATATCCGAAAAGTAAAAACTTTTTATGGTATATACATAAAAAGTAAAAACTTTTCATGTATATATCCGAAAGCAAAAACTTTTTATGGTATAAACATAAAAAGTAAAAGCTTTTTGTATTATATACTCAAAAAGTAAAAACTTTTTATGGTATAAACATAAAAAGTAAAAGCTTTTAATAGTATATACTCAAAAAGTAAAAACTTTTTATGGTATAAACATAAAAAGTAAAAGCTTTTAATAGTATATACTCAAAAAGTAAAAACTTTTCATGTATATACCCGAAAAGTGAAAACTTTTTATGGTATAAACATAAAAAGTAAAAACTTTTCATGTATATATCCGAAAAGTAAAAACTTTTTATGGTATAAACATAAAAAGTAAAAGCTTTTTATAGTTTATACTCAAAAAGTAAAATTTTTCATGTATATATCCGAAAAGTAAAAACTTTTTATGGTATAAACATAAAAAGTAAAAGCTTTTCATGTATATACCCGAAAAGTAAAAACTTTTTATGGTATAAACAAAAAAAGTAAAAACTTTTCAAGTATATATCCGAAAAGTAAAAACTTTTTATGGTATAAACATAAAAAGTAAAAGCTTTTTATAGTATATACTCAAAAAGTAAAAACTTTTCATGTATATACCCGAAAAGTAAAAACTTTTTATGGTATAAACATAAAAAGTAAAAACTTTTCATGTATATACCCGAAAAGTAAAAACTTTTTATGGTATAAACATAAAAAGTAAAAGCTTTTTGTAGTATATACTCAAAAAGTAAAAACTTTTCATTTATATACCCGAAAAGTGAAAACTTTTTATGGTATAAACATAAAAAGTAAAAACTTTTCATGTATATATCCAAAAAGTAAAAACTTTTTATGGTATAAACATAAAAAGTAAAAGCTTTTCATGTATATACCCGAAAAGTAAAAACTTTTTATGGTATAAACATAAAAAGTAAAAGCTTTTTATAGTATATACTAAAAAAATAAAACCTTTTCTTGTATATACATGAAAAGTAAAAACTTTTTATGGTATAAACATAAAAAGTAAAAACTTTTCATGTATATATCCGAAAAGTAAAAACTTTTTATGGTATAAACATAAAAAGTAAAGCTTTTCATGTATACAGTGTGTCCCAATTAGAGGTGCCACCATTGGGATCTCGAGAACTATAAGAGATACGATGTCGGTTAAATGGAACTTTTTGTGCGCCTTTGGGAGGCCATCTCAGATGTGCTTTTGTTTTACCAAAAATTCTAATAGGACCCTAGATAATGACGAAAAACTGAATATTGTTGATTTTTTCTTTTTCAAATAACTTCTAAACTATTAGTAATTGAGAAAAACGTTTCAAATATAAAAGATAGATATTTTCATTAACTAACCAGTGGCGTACAAAATAAATTTTTATATCCGTAAATTTTTGAGATATAACACAAACTTATATTTTTTTAAATAGAACCCATATCTGATTTCAGTCTCAAAAAAATCATTATTTTTTTCTCTTTTCAATGATGTAAGGGTTATTATATTTTATATTCGTTTTGCTCCTAAAATTTATTTTTTCTCTTTATTTTCCTGAACTTTCTTATTATTTCCCAAAAAAAAATATTATTTTTATTAATTATATTGTATTTGATCGAAATAATTTGTTTTATGCATTTATTACTTAATGTTTTCATTCTAGACTCATAATTACAAATTACACTTATGTGTCAAGGGCGACCAGATACAAAATATTATAAAAATTCGTTTGATACGAGTTTTGAGCAAAATTTTCTAACGAAATAAATTATTTAAATACAAGGAGTATTTCTAAATAGAAATCTACCAATATTTTCAAAATAATTATAAATTTAATACAAAATAAGGAAAAAATAATAAATTTGAAGGCAAAACAAATATAAAACATAATAACACTTACATCGTTGAAAAGAGAAAAAAGTAATGATTTTTTTGAGACTAAAATCAGATACGGGTTCTATTTAAAAAAATATAAGTTTTGTTATATCTCAAAAATTTACGGATATAAAAATTTATTTTGTACGCCACTGGTTAGTTAATGAAAATATCTATCTTTTATATTTGAAACGTTTTTCTCAATTACTAATAGTTTAGAAGTTATTTGAAAAAGAAAAAATCAACAATATTCAGTTTTTCGTCATTATCTAGTGCCCTATGAGAATTTTTGGAAAAACAAAAGCACATCTGAGATGGCCTCTCAAAGACGCACAAAAAGTTCCATTTAACCGACATCGTATCTCTTATAGTTCTCGAGATCCCAATGGTGGCACCTCTAAATGGGACACACTGTATAACCGAAAAGTAAAAACATTTTATGGTATAAACATAGAAAGTAAAAGCTTTTTATAGTATATACTCAAAAAGTAAAAACTTTTCATATATATACCCGAAAAGTAAAAACTTTTTATGGTATAAACATAAAAAGTAAAGCTTTTCATGTATATACCCGAAAAGTAAAAACATTTTATGGTATAAACATAGAAAGTAAAAGCTTTTTATAGTATATACTCAAAAAGTAAAAACTTTTCATATATATACCCGAAAAGTAAAAACTTTTTATGGTATAAACATAAAAAATAAAAACTTTTCATGTATATACCTGAAAAGTAAAAACTTTTTATGTTATAAACATAAAAAGTAAAAACTTTTGATGTATATATCCGAAAAGTAAAAACTTTTTATGGTATATACATAAAAAGTAAAAACTTTTCATATATATATCCGAAAAGTAAAAACTTTTTATGGTATAAACATAAAAAGTAAAAGCTTTTCATGTATATACCTGAAAAGTAAAAACTTTTTATGTTATAAACACAAAAAGTAAAAACTTTTGATGTATATATCCGAAAAGTAAAAACTTTTTATGGTATATACATAAAAAGTAAAAACTTTTCATGTATATATCCGAAAGCAAAAACTTTTTATGGTATAAACATAAAAAGTAAAAGCTTTTTATGTATATACCCGAAAAGTAAAAACATTTTATGGTATAAACATAAAAAGTAAAAACTTTTCATGTATATATCCGCAAAGTAAAAACTTTTTATGGTATAAACATAAAATGTAAAAGCTTTTCATGTATATACTCGAAAAGTAAAAACTTTTTATGGTATAAACATAAAAAGTAAAAGCTTTTTATAGTATATACTCGAAAAGTAAAAACTTTTCATGTATGTATCCGAAAAGTAAAAAACTTTTAATGGTATAAACATAAAAAGTAAAAGCTTTTCATGTATATACCCGAAAAGTAAAAACTTTTTACGGTATAAACATAAAAAGTAAAAGCTTTTCATGTATATACCCGAAAAGTAAAAACTTTTTATGGTATAAACATAAAAAGTAAAAACTTTTTATGTATATATCCGAAAAGTTAAAACTTTTTATGATATAAACATAAAAAGTAAAAGATTTTCATGTATATACCCGAAAAGTAAAAAATTTTTATGGTATAAACATAAAAAGTAAAAACTTTTTATAGTTTATACTCAAAACGTAAAAACTTTTCATGTATATATCCGAAAAGTAAAAACTTTTTATGGAATAAACATAAACAGTAAAAGCTTTTCATGTATATACCCGAAAAGTAAAAACTTTTTATGGTATAAACATAAAAAGTAAAAACTTTTTATGTATATATCCGAAAAGTTAAAACTTTTTATGATATAAACATAAAAAGTAAAAGATTTTCATGTATATACCCGAAAAGTAAAATATTTTTATGGTATAAACATAAAAAGTAAAAGCTTTTTGTAGTATATACTCAAAAAGTAAAAACTTTTCATGTATATACCCGAAAAGTGAAAACTTTTTATGGTATAAACATAAAAAGTAAAAACTTTTCATGTATATATCCAAAAAGTAAAAACTTTTTATGGTATAAACATAAAAAGTAAAAGATTTTCATGTATATACCCGAAAAGTAAAAACTTTTTATGGTATAAACATAAAAAGTAAAAGCTTTTTGTAGTATATACTCAAAAAGTAAAAACTTTTCATGTATATACCCGAAAAGTGAAAACTTTTTATGGTATAAACATAAAAAGTAAAAACTTTTGATGTATATATCCGAAAAGTAAAAACTTTTTATGGTATATACATAAAAAGTAAAAACTTTTCATGTATATATCCGAAAGCAAAAACTTTTTATGGTATAAACATAAAAAGTAAAAGCTTTTTGTATTATATACTCAAAAAGTAAAAACTTTTCATGTATATACCCGAAAAGTGAAAACTTTTTATGGTATAAACATAAAAAGTAAAAACTTTTCATGTATATATCCGAAAAGTAAAAACTTTTTATGGTATAAACATAAAAAGTAAAAGCTTTTTATAGTTTATACTCAAAAAGTAAAATTTTTCATGTATATATCCGAAAAGTAAAAACTTTTTATGGTATAAACATAAAAAGTAAAAGCTTTTCATGTATATACCCGAAAAGTAAAAACTTTTTATGGTATAAACAAAAAAAGTAAAAACTTTTCAAGTATATATCCGAAAAGTAAAAACTTTTTATGGTATAAACATAAAAAGTAAAAGCTTTTTATAGTATATACTCAAAAAGTAAAAACTTTTCATGTATATACCCGAAAAGTAAAAACTTTTTATGGTATAAACATAAAAAGTAAAAACTTTTCATGTATATATCCGAAAAGTAAAAATTTTTTATGGTATAAACATAAAAAGTAAAAGTTTTTCATGTATATACCCGAAAAGTAAAAACTTTTTATGGTATAAACATAAAAAGTAAAAGCTTTTTATAGTATATACTAAAAAAATAAAACCTTTTCATGTATATACCCGAAAAGTAAAAACTTTTTATGGTATAAACATAAAAAGTAAAAACTTTTCATGTAAATATCCGAAAAGTAAAAATTTGTTATGGTATAAACATAAAAAGTAAAAGTTTTTCATGTATATACCCAAAAAGTAAAAACTTTTTATGGTATAAACATAAAAAGTAAAAACTTTTCATGTATATATCCGAAAAGTAAAAACTTTTTATGGTATAAACATAAAAAGTAAAAACTTTTCATGTATATATCCGAAAAGTAAAAACTTTTTATGCTATAAACATAAAAAGTAAAGCTTTTCATGTATATACCCGAAAAGTAAAAACATTTTATGGTATAAACATAGAAAGTAAAAGCTTTTTAAAGTATATACTCAAAAAGTAAAAACTTTTCATATATATACCCGAAAAGTAAAAACTTTTTATGGTATAAACATAAAAAGTAAAAACTTTTCATGTATATATCCGAAAAGTAAAAACTTTTTATGGTATAAACATAAAAAGTAAAAACTTTTCATGTATATATCCGAAAAGTAAAAACTTTTTATGGTATAAACATAAAAAGTAAAGGTTTTCATGTATATACCCGAAAAGTAAAAACATTTTATGGTATAAACATAGAAAGTAAAAGCTTTTTATAGTATATACTCAAAAAGTAAAAACTTTTCATATATATACCCGAAAAGTAAAAACTTTTTATGGTATAAACATAAAAAATAAAAACTTTTCATGTATATACCTGAAAAGTAAAAACTTTTTATGTTATAAACATAAAAAGTAAAAACTTTTGATGTATATATCCGAAAAGTAAAAACTTTTTATGGTATATACATAAAAAGTAAAAACTTTTCATATATATATCCGAAAAGTAAAAACTTTTTATGGTATAAACATAAAAAGTAAAAGCTTTTCATGTATATACCTGAAAAGTAAAAACTTTTTATGTTATAAACACAAAAAGTAAAAACTTTTGATGTATATATCCGAAAAGTAAAAACTTTTTATGGTATATACATAAAAAGTAAAAACTTTTCATGTATATATCCGAAAGCAAAAACTTTTTATGGTATAAACATAAAAAGTAAAAGCTTTTTATGTATATACCCGAAAAGTAAAAACATTTTATGGTATAAACATAAAAAGTAAAAACTTTTCATGTATATATCCGCAAAGTAAAAACTTTTTATGGTATAAACATAAAATGTAAAAGCTTTTCATGTATATACTCGAAAAGTAAAAACTTTTTATGGTATAAACATAAAAAGTAAAAGCTTTTTATAGTATATACTCGAAAAGTAAAAACTTTTCATGTATGTATCCGAAAAGTAAAAAACTTTTAATGGTATAAACATAAAAAGTAAAAGCTTTTCATGTATATACCCGAAAAGTAAAAACTTTTTACGGTATAAACATAAAAAGTAAAAGCTTTTCATGTATATACCCGAAAAGTAAAAACTTTTTATGGTATAAACATAAAAAGTAAAAACTTTTCAAGTATATATCAGAAAAGAAAAAACTTTTTATAGTATAAACATAAAAAGTAAAAGCTTTTTATAGTTTATACTCAAAAAGTAAAAACTTTTCATGTATATATCCGAAAAGTAAAAACTTTTTATGGTATAAACATAAAAAGTAAAAACTTTTTATAGTTTATACTCAAAACGTAAAAACTTTTCATGTATATATCCGAAAAGTAAAAACTTTTTATGGAATAAACATAAACAGTAAAAGCTTTGCATGTATATACCCGAAAAGTAAAAACTTTTTATGGTATAAACATAAAAAGTAAAAACTTTTTATGTATATATCCGAAAAGTTAAAACTTTTTATGATATAAACATAAAAAGTAAAAGATTTTCATGTATATACCCGAAAAGTAAAATATTTTTATGGTATAAACATAAAAAGTAAAAGCTTTTTGTAGTATATACTCAAAAAGTAAAAACTTTTCATGTATATACCCGAAAAGTGAAAACTTTTTATGGTATAAACATAAAAAGTAAAAACTTTTCATGTATATATCCAAAAACCAAAAAGTAAAAACTTTTTATGGTATAAACATAAAAAGTAAAAGATTTTCATGTATATACCCGAAAAGTAAAAACTTTTTATGGTATAAACATAAAAAGTAAAAGCTTTTTGTAGTATATACTCAAAAAGTAAAAACTTTTCATTTATATACCCGAAAAGTGAAAACTTTTTATGGTATAAACATAAAAAGTAAAAACTTTTCATGTATATATCCAAAAAGTAAAAACTTTTTATGGTATAAACATAAAAAGTAAAAGCTTTTCATGTATATACCCGAAAAGTAAAAACTTTTTATGGTATAAACATAAAAAGTAAAAGCTTTTTATAGTATATACTAAAAAAATAAAACCTTTTCTTGTATATACATGAAAAGTAAAAACTTTTTATGGTATAAACATAAAAAGTAAAAACTTTTCATGTATATATCCGAAAAGTAAAAACTTTTTATGGTATAAACATAAAAAGTAAAGCTTTTCATGTATATAACCGAAAAGTAAAAACATTTTATGGTATAAACATAGAAAGTAAAAGCTTTTTATAGTATATACTCAAAAAGTAAAAACTTTTCATATATATACCCGAAAAGTAAAAACTTTTTATGGTATAAACATAAAAAGTAAAGCTTTTCATGTATATACCCGAAAAGTAAAAACATTTTATGGTATAAACATAGAAAGTAAAAGCTTTTTATAGTATATACTCAAAAAGTAAAAACTTTTCATATATATATCCGAAAAGTAAAAACTTTTTATGGTATAAACATAAAAAGTAAAGCTTTTCATGTATATAACCGAAAAGTAAAAACATTTTATGGTATAAACATAGAAAGTAAAAGCTTTTTATAGTATATACTCAAAAAGTAAAAACTTTTCATATATATACCCGAAAAGTAAAAACTTTTTATGGTATAAACATAAAAAGTAAAGCTTTTCATGTATATACCCGAAAAGTAAAAACATTTTATGGTATAAACATAGAAAGTAAAAGCTTTTTATAGTATATACTCAAAAAGTAAAAACTTTTCATATATATACCCGAAAAGTAAAAACTTTTTATGGTATAAACATAAAAAATAAAAACTTTTCATGTATATACCTGAAAAGTAAAAACTTTTTATGTTATAAACATAAAAAGTAAAAACTTTTGATGTATATATCCGAAAAGTAAAAACTTTTTATGGTATATACATAAAAAGTAAAAACTTTTCATATATATATCCGAAAAGTAAAAACTTTTTATGGTATAAACATAAAAAGTAAAAGCTTTTCATGTATATACCTGAAAAGTAAAAACTTTTTATGTTATAAACACAAAAAGTAAAAACTTTTGATGTTTATATCCGAAAAGTAAAAACTTTTTATGGTATATACATAAAAAGTAAAAACTTTTCATGTATATATCCGAAAGCAAAAACTTTTTATGGTATAAACATAAAAAGTAAAAGCTTTTTATGTATATACCCGAAAAGTAAAAACATTTTATGGTATAAACATAAAAAGTAAAAACTTTTCATGTATATATCCGCAAAGTAAAAACTTTTTATGGTATAAACATAAAATGTAAAAGCTTTTCATGTATATACTCGAAAAGTAAAAACTTTTTATGGTATAAACATAAAAAGTAAAAGCTTTTTATAGTATATACTCGAAAAGTAAAAACTTTTCATGTATGTATCCGAAAAGTAAAAAACTTTTAATGGTATAAACATAAAAAGTAAAAGCTTTACATGTATATACCCGAAAAGTAAAAACTTTTTACGGTATAAACATAAAAAGTAAAAGCTTTTCATGTATATACCCGAAAAGTAAAAACTTTTTATGGTATAAACATAAAAAGTAAAAACTTTTCAAGTATATATCCGAAAAGAAAAAACTTTTTATAGTATAAACATAAAAAGTAAAAGCTTTTTATAGTTTATACTCAAAAAGTAAAAACTTTTCATGTATATATCCGAAAAGTAAAAACTTTTTATGGTATAAACATAAAAAGTAAAAGCTTTACATGTATATACCCGAAAAGTAAAAACTTTTTATAGTATAAACATAAAAAGTAAAAACTTTTCAAGTATATATCCGAAAAGTAAAAACTTTTTATGGTATAAACATAAAAAGTAAAAACTTTTCATGTATATATCCGAAAAGTAAAAACTTTTTATGGTATAGAACATAAAAAGTAAAGCTTTTCATGTATATAACCGAAAAGTAAAAACATTTTATGGTATAAACATAGAAAGTAAAAGCTTTTTATAGTATATACTCAAAAAGTAAAAACTTTTCATATATATACCCGAAAAGTAAAAACTTTTTATGGTATAAACATAAAAAGTAAAGCTTTTCATGTATATACCCGAAAAGTAAAAACATTTTATGGTATAAACATAGAAAGTAAAAGCTTTTTATAGTATATACTCAAAAAGTAAAAACTTTTCATATATATACCCGAAAAGTAAAAACTTTTTATGGTATAAACATAAAAAATAAAAACTTTTCATGTATATACCTGAAAAGTAAAAACTTTTTATGTTATAAACATAAAAAGTAAAAACTTTTGATGTATATATCCGAAAAGTAAAAACTTTTTATGGTATATACATAAAAAGTAAAAACTTTTCATATATATATCCGAAAAGTAAAAACTTTTTATGGTATAAACATAAAAAGTAAAAGCTTTTCATGTATATACCTGAAAAGTAAAAACTTTTTATGTTATAAACACAAAAAGTAAAAACTTTTGATGTATATATCCGAAAAGTAAAAACTTTTTATGGTATATACATAAAAAGTAAAAACTTTTCATGTATATATCCGAAAGCAAAAACTTTTTATGGTATAAACATAAAAAGTAAAAGCTTTTTATGTATATACCCGAAAAGTAAAAACATTTTATGGTATAAACATAAAAAGTAAAAACTTTTCATGTATATATCCGCAAAGTAAAAACTTTTTATGGTATAAACATAAAATGTAAAAGCTTTTCATGTATATACTCGAAAAGTAAAAACTTTTTATGGTATAAACATAAAAAGTAAAAGCTTTTTATAGTATATACTCGAAAAGTAAAAACTTTTCATGTATGTATCCGAAAAGTAAAAAACTTTTAATGGTATAAACATAAAAAGTAAAAGCTTTTCATGTATATACCCGAAAAGTAAAAACTTTTTACGGTATAATCATAAAAAGTAAAAGCTTTTCATGTATATACCCGAAAAGTAAAAACTTTTTATGGTATAAACATAAAAAGTAAAAACTTTTCAAGTATATATCCGAAAAGAAAAAACTTTTTATAGTATAAACATAAAAAGTAAAAGCTTTTTATAGTTTATACTCAAAAAGTAAAAACTTTTCATGTATATATCCGAAAAGTAAAAACTTTTTATGGTATAAACATAAAAAGTAAAAGCTTTTCATGTATATACCCGAAAAGTAAAAACTTTTTATAGTATAAACATAAAAAGTAAAAACTTTTCAAGTATATATCCGAAAAGTAAAAACTTTTTATGGTATAAACATAAAAAGTAAAAACTTTTCATGTATATATCCGAAAAGTAAAAACTTTTTATGGTATAAACATAAAAAGTAAAAGCTTTTCATGTGTATACCCAAAAAGTAAAAACTTTTTATGGTATAAACATAAAAAGTAAAAGCTTTTCATGTGTATACCCAAAAAGTAAAAACTTTTTATGGTATAAACATAAAAAGTAAAAACTTTTCAAGTATATATCCGAAAAGTAAAAACTTTTTATAAGATAAACATAAAAAGTAAAAGCTTTATATAGTATATACTCAAAAAGTAAAAACTTTTCATGTATATATATCCGAAAAGTAAAATCTTTTTATGGTATAAACATAAAAAGTAAAAGCTTTTCATGTATATACCCGAAAAGTAAAAACTTTTTATGGTATAAACATAAAAAGTAAAAGCTTTTTATAGTATATACTCAAAAAGTAAAAAAAAATCATGTATATACTCGAAAAGTAAAAACTTTTTATGGTATAAACATAAAAAGTAAAAGTTTTTCATGTATATACCCGAAAAGTAAAAACTTTTTATTGTATAAACATAAAAAGTAAAAGCTTTTTATAGTATATACTAAAAAAATTAAAACTTTACATGTATATACCCGAAAAGTAAAAACTTTTTATGGTATAAACATAAAAAGTAAAAACTTTTCATGTATATATCCGAAAAGTAAAAATTTTTTATGGTATAAACATAAAAAGTAAAAGTTTTTCATGTATATACCCGAAAAGTAAAAACTTTTTATGGTATAAACATAAAAAGTAAAAGCTTTTTATAGTATATACTACAAAAATAAAACCTTTTCATGTATATACCCGAAAAGTAAAAACTTTTTATGGTATAAACATAAAAAGTAAAAACTTTTCATGTAAATATCCGAAAAGTAAAAATTTGTTATGGTATAAACATAAAAAGTAAAAGTTTTTCATGTATATACCCAAAAAGTAAAAACTTTTTATGGTATAAACATAAAAAGTAAAAACTTTTCATGTATATATCCGAAAAGTAAAAACTTTTTATGGTATAAACATAAAAAGTAAAAACTTTTCATGTATATATCCGAAAAGTAAAAACTTTTTATGGTATAAACATAAAAAGTAAAGCTTTTCATGTATATACCCGAAAAGTAAAAACATTTTATGGTATAAACATAGAAAGTAAAAGCTTTTTATAGTATATACTCAAAAAGTAAAAACTTTTCATATATATACCCGAAAAGTAAAAACTTTTTATGGTATAAACATAAAAAGTAAAAACTTTTCATGTATATATCCGAAAAGTAAAAACTTTTTATGGTATAAACATAAAAAGTAAAAACTTTTCATGTATATATCCGAAAAGTAAAAACTTTTTATGGTATAAACATAAAAAGTAAAGCTTTTCATGTATATACCCGAAAAGTAAAAACATTTTATGGTATAAACATAGAAAGTAAAAGCTTTTTATAGTATATACTCAAAAAGTAAAAACTTTTCATATATATACCCGAAAAGTAAAAACTTTTTATGGTATAAACATAAAAAATAAAAACTTTTCATGTATATACCTGAAAAGTAAAAACTTTTTATGTTATAAACATAAAAAGTAAAAACTTTTGATGTATATATCCGAAAAGTAAAAACTTTTTATGGTATATACATAAAAAGTAAAAACTTTTCATATATATATCCGAAAAGCAAAAACTTTTTATGGTATAAACATAAAAAGTAAAAGCTTTTCATGTATATACCCGAAAAGTAAAAACTTTTTATGGTATAAACATAAAAAGAAAAACTTTTCATGTATATATCCGAAAAGTAAAAACTTTTTATGGTATAAACATAAAAAGTAATAGCTTTTCATGTATATACTCGAAAAGTGAAAACTTTTTATGGTATAAACATAAAAAGTAAAAACTTTTCATGTATATATCCAAAAAGTAAAAACTTTTTATGGTATAAACATAAAAAGTAAAAACTTTTTATGTATATACCCGAAAAGTAAAAACTTTTTATGGTATAAACATAAAAAGTAAAAACTTTTTATGTATATATCCGAAAAGTAAAAACTTTTTATGGTATAAACATAAAAAGTAAAAGATTTTCATGTATATACCCGAAAAGTAAAAACTTTTTATGGTATAAACATAAAGAGTAAAAGCTTTTTATAGTTTATACTCAAAAAGTAAAAACTTTTCATGTATATATCCGAAAAGTAAAAACTTTTTATGTTATAAACATAAAAAGTAAAAGCTTTTCATGTATATACCCGAAAAGTAAAAATTTTTTATGGTATAAACAAAAAAAGTAAAAACTTTTCAAGTATATATCCGAAAAGTAAAAACTTTTTTTGGTATAAACATAAAAAGTAAAAGCTTTTCATGTATATACCTGAAAAGTAAAAGCTTTTCATGTATATACCCGAAAAGTGAAAACTTTTTATGGTATAAACATAAAAAGTAAAAACTTTTCATGTATATATCCAAAAAGTAAAAACTTTTTATGGTATAAACATAAAAAGTAAAAGCTTTTCATGTATATACCTGAAAAGTAAAAACTTTTTATGGTATAAACATAAAAAGTAAAAACTTTTCATGTATATATCCGAAATGGTATAAACATAAAAAGTAAAAGATTTTCATGTATATACCCGAAAAGTAAAAACTTTTTATGGTATAAACATAAAAAGTAAAAGCTTTTTGTATTATATACTCAAAAAGTAAAAACTTTTCATGTATACAGTGTGTCCCATTTAGAGGTGCCACCATTGGGATCTCGAGAACTATAAGAGATACGATGTCGGTTAAATGGAACTTTTTGTGCACCTGTGGGAGGCCATCTCAGATGTGCTTTTGTTTTTCCAAAAATTCTCATAGGGCACAAGATAATGACGAAAAACTGAATATTGTTGATTTTTTCTTTTTCAAATAACTTCTAAACTATTAGTAATTGAGAAAAACGTTTCAAATATAAAAGATAGATATTTTTATTAACTAACCAGTGGCGTACGAAATAAATTTTTATATCCGCAAATTTTTGAGATATAACACAAACTTATATTTTTTTAAATGGAACCTATATCTGATTTTAGAATCAATAAAATTAATATTTTTTTCTCTTTTCAGCGATGTAAGGGTTATTATGTTTTATATTTGTTTTGCCTTCAAAATTATTATTTTTTCATTATTTTATATTAAATTTATAATTATTTTGAAAATATTGGTAGATTTCTATTTAGAAATGCTCCTTGTATTTAAATAATTTATTTCATTAGAAAATTTTGCTCAAAACTCATATCAAACTAATTTTTATATTTTGTATCTGGTCGCCCCTGGCACATTATAGTGTAATTAGTAATTATGAGTTTAGAATGAAAATATTAAGTAATAAAGTCATAAAACAAATTATTTCGATCAAATACAATATAATTAATAAAAATAATAATGTTTTTTTGGGAAATAATAAGAAAATTCAGGAAAATAAAGAGAAAAATTAAATTTTAAGATCAAAACAAATATAAAACATAATAACCCTTACATTATTGAAAAGAGACAAAAATAATGATTTTTTTGAGACTGAAATCAGATATGGGTTCCATTTAAAAAAATATAAGTTTGTGTTATATCTCGAAAGTTTACGGATATAAAAATTTATTTCGTACGCCACTGGTTAGCTAATAAAAATATCTATCTTTTATATTTGAAACGTTTTTCTCAATTACTAATAGTTTAGAAGTTATTTGAAAAAGAAAAAATCAACAATATTCAGTTTTTCGTCATTATCTAGTGCCCAATGAGAATTTTTGGAAAAACAAAAGCACATCTGAGATGGCCTCCCAAAGGCGCACAAAATGTTCCATTTAACCGACATCGTATCTCTTACAGTTCTCGAGATCCCAATGGTGGCACCTCTAAATGGGACACACTGTATACCCGAAAAGTGAAAACTTTTTATGGTATAAACATAAAAAGTAAAAACTTTTCATGTATATATCCAAAAAGTAAAAACTTTTTATGGTATAAATATAAAAAGTAAAAGCGTTTCATGTATATACCTGAATAGTAAAAACTTTTTATGTTATAAACATAAAAAGTAAAAACTTTTGATATATATATCCGAAAAGTAAAAACTTTTTATGGTATAAACATAAAAAGTTAAATCTTTTCATCTATATACCCGAAAATTAAAAACGTTTTATGGTATAAACATAAAAAGTAAAAACTTTTCATGTATATATCCGAAAAGTAAAAACTTTTTATGGTATAAACATAAAAAGTAAAAGCTTTTCATGTATATACCCGAAAAGTAAAAACTTTTTATGGTATAAACATAACAAGTAAAAGCTTTTCATGTATATACCCGAAAAGTAAAAACTTTTTATGGTATAAACATAAAAAGTA
This sequence comes from Ophonus ardosiacus, assembly GCA_943142095.1. Classification (NCBI taxonomy): domain Eukaryota; kingdom Metazoa; phylum Arthropoda; class Insecta; order Coleoptera; family Carabidae; genus Ophonus; species Ophonus ardosiacus. Next base: position 49,448,177 of record OW964825.1, on the reverse strand, counting down.
AAAGCTTTTTATGTATATACCCGAAAAGTAAAAACTTTTTATAGTATAAACATAAAAAGTAAAAGCTTTTTATAGTATATACTCAATAAGTAAAAACTTTTCATGTATATACCCGAAAAGTAAAAACTTTTTATGGTATAAACATAAAAAGTAAAAATTTTTCATGTATATATCCGAAAAGTAAAAACTTTTTATGGTACAAACATAAAAAGTAAAAACTTTTCATGTATATATCCGAAAAGTAAAAACTTTTTATGGTATAAACATAAAAAGTAAAAGCTTTTTATAGTATATACTCAAAAAGTAAAAACTTTTCATTTATATACCCGAAAAGTAAAAACTTTTTATGGTATAAACATAAAAAGTAAAAGCTTTTCATGTATATACCCGAAAAGTAAAAACTTTTTATGGTATAAATATAAAAAGTAAAAGCTTTTCATGTATATACCCGAAAAGTAAAAACTTTTTATGGTATAAACATAAAAAGTAAAAGATTTTTATAGTATATACTCAAAAAGTAAAAACTTTTTATGTATATACCCGAAAAGTAAAAACTTTTTATGGTATAAACATAAAAAGTAAAAGCTTTTTATAGTATATACTCAAAAAGTAAAAACTTTTCATGTATATACCCGAAAAGTAAAAACTTTTTATGGTATAAACATTAAAAGTGAAAACTTTTCATGTATATACCCGAAAAGTAAAAACTTTTTATGGTATAAACATAAAAAGTAAAAACTTTTCAAGTATATATCCGAAAAGTAAAAACTTTTTATGGTATAAACATAAAAAGTAAAAGCTTTGTATGGTATATATTCAAAAAGTAAAAACTTATCATGTATATACCCGAAAAGTAAAAACTTTTCATGTATATATCCGAAAAGTAAAAACTTTTTATAGTATAAACATAAAAAGTAAAAGATTTTCATGTATATACCCGAAAAGTAAAAACTTTTTATGGTATAAACATAAAAAGTAAAAGCTTTTCATGTGTATACCCAAAAAGTAAAAACTTTTTATGGTATAAACATAAAAAGTAAAAACTTTTCAAGTATATATCCGAAAAGTAAAAACTTTTTATAAGATAAACATAAAAAGTAAAAGCTTTATATAGTATATACTCAAAAAGTAAAAACTTTTCATGTATATATATCCGAAAAGTAAAAACTTTTTATGGTATAAACATAAAAAGTAAAAGCTTTTCATGTATATACCCGAAAAGTAAAAACTTTTTATGGTATAAACATAAAAAGTAAAAGCTTTTTATAGTATATACTCAAAAAGTAAAAAAAAATCATGTATATACCCGAAAAGTAAAAACTTTTTATGGTATAAACATAAAAAGTAAAAACTTTTCATGTATATATCCGAAAAATAAAAACTTTTTATGGTATAAACATAAAAAGTAAAAGCTTTTTATAGTATATACTCAAAAAGTAAAAACTTTTCATGTATATACCCGAAAAGTAAAAACTTTTTATGGTAAAAACATAAAAATTAAAAACTTTTCATGTATATATCCGAAAAGTAAAAACTTTTTATGGTATAAACATAAAAAGTAAAAACTTTTCATGTATATACCTGAAAAGTAAAAACTTTTTATGTTATAAACATAAAAAGTAAAAACATTTCATATATATATCCGAAAAGCAAAAACTTTTTACGGTATAAACATAAAAAGTAAAAGCTTTTCATGTATATACCCGAAAAGTAAAAACTTTTTATGGTATAAACATAAAAAGTAAAAACTTTTCATGTATATATCCGAAAAGTAAAAACTTTTTATGGTATAAACATAAAAAGTAAAAGATTTTCATGTATATATCCGAAAAGTAAAAACTTTTTATGGTATAAACATAAAAAGTAAAAACTTTTTATGTTATAAACATAAAAAGTAAAAGCTTTTCATGTATATACCCAAAAAGTAAAAACTTTTTATGGTATAAACATAAAAAGTAAAAGCTTTTCATGTATATACCCGAAAAGTAAAAACTTTTTATGGTATAAACATAAAAAGTAAAAGCTTTCCATGTATATACCCGAAAAGTAAAAACTTTTTATGGTATAAACATAAAAAGTAAAAGCTTTTCATGTATATACCCGAAAAGTAAAAACTTTTTATGGTATAAACATAAAAAGTAAAAGCTTTTAATAGTATATACTCAAAAAGTAAAAACTTTTCATGTATATACCCGAAAAGTAAAAACTTTTTATGGTATAAACATAAAAAGTAAAAGCTTTTCATGTATATATCCGAAAAGTAAAAACTTTTTATGGTGTAAACATAAAAAGTAAAAGCTTTTCATGTATATACCCGAAAAGTAAAAACTTTTTGTGGTATAAACATAAAAAGTAAAAACTTTTCATGTATATATCCGAAGAGTAAAAACTTTTTATGGTATAAACATAAAAAGTAAAAGCTTTTCATGTATATATCCGAAAAGTAAAAACTTTTTATGGTATAAACATAAAAAGTAAAAGTTTTTCATGTATATACCCGAAAAGTAAAAACTTTTTATTGTATAAACATAAAAAGTAAAAGCTTTTTATAGTATATACTAAAAAAATTAAAACTTTACATGTATATACCCGAAAAGTAAAAACTTTTTATGGTATAAACATAAAAAGTAAAAACTTTTCATGTATATATCCGAAAAGTAAAAATTTTTTATGGTATAAACATAAAAAGTAAAAGTTTTTCATGTATATACCCGAAAAGTAAACACTTTTTATGGTATAAACATAAAAAGTAAAAGCTTTTTATAGTATATACTAAAAAAATAAAACCTTTTCATGTATATACCCGAAAAGTAAAAACTTTTTATGGTATAAACATAAAAAGTAAAAACTTTTCATGTATATATCCGAAAAGTAAAAATATCTTATGGTATAAACATAAAAAGTAAAAGTTTTTCATGTATATACCCGAAAAGTAAAAACTTTTTATGGTATAAACATAAAAAGTAAAAACTTTTCATGTATATATCCGAAAAGTAAAAACTTTTTATGGTATAAACATAAAAAGTAAAAACTTTTCATGTATATATCCGAAAAGTAAAAACTTTTTATGGTATAAACATAAAAAGTAAAGCTTTTCATGTATATACCCGAAAAGTAAAAACATTTTATGGTATAAACATAGAAAGTAAAAGCTTTTTATAGTATATACTCAAAAAGTAAAAACTTTTCATATATATACCCGAAAAGTAAAAACTTTTTATGGTATAAACATAGAAAGTAAAAGCTTTTCATGTATATACCCGAAAAGTAAAAACTTTTTATGGTATAAACATAAAAAGTAAAAGCTTTCCATGTATATACCCGAAAAGTAAAAACTTTTTATGGTATAAACATAAAAAGTAAAAGCTTTTCATGTATATACCCGAAAAGTAAAAACTTTTTATGGTATAAACATAAAAAGTAAAAGCTTTTCATGTATATACCCGAAAAGTAAAAATTTTTTATGGTATAAACAAAAAAAGTAAAAACTTTTCAAGTATATATCCGAAAAGTAATAACTTTTTTTGGTATAAACATAAAAAGTAAAAGCTTTTCATGTATATACCTGAAAAGTAAAAGCTTTTCATGTATATACCCGAAAAGTGAAAACTTTTTATGGTATAAACATAAAAAGTAAAAACTTTTCATGTATATATCCAAAAAGTAAAAACTTTTTATGGTATAAACATAAAAAGTAAAAGCTTTTCATGTATATACCTGAAAAGTAAAAATTTTTTATGGTATAAACATAAAAAGTAAAAACTTTTCATGTATATATCCGAAAAGTAAAAACTTTTTATGGTATAAACATAAAAAGTAAAAGATTTTCATGTATATACCCGAAAAGTAAAAACTTTTTATGGTATAAACATAAAAAGTAAAAGCTTTTTGTATTATATACTCAAAAAGTAAAAACTTTTCATGTATATACCCGAAAAGTGAAAACTTTTTATGGTATAAACATAAAAAGTAAAAACTTTTGATATATATATCCGAAAAGTAAAAACTTTTTATGGTATAAACATAAAAAGTTAAATCTTTTCATCTATATACCCGAAAATTAAAAACGTTTTATGGTATAAACATAAAAAGTAAAAACTTTTCATGTATATATCCGAAAAGTAAAAACTTTTTATGGTATAAACATAAAAAGTAAAAGCTTTTTGTATTATATACTCAAAAAGTAAAAACTTTTCATGTATATACCCGAAAAGTGAAAACTTTTTATGGTATAAACATAAAAAGTAAAAACTTTTGATATATATATCCGAAAAGTAAAAACTTTTTATGGTATAAACATAAAAAGTTAAATCTTTTCATCTATATACCCGAAAATTAAAAACGTTTTATGGTATAAACATAAAAAGTAAAAACTTTTCATGTATATATCCGAAAAGTAAAAACTTTTTATGGTATAAATATAAAAAGTAAAAGCGTTTCATGTATATACCTGAATAGTAAAAACTTTTTATGTTATAAACATAAAAAGTAAAAACTTTTTATGGTATAAACATAACAAGTAAAAGCTTTTCATGTATATACCCGAAAAGTAAAAACTTTTTATGGTATAAACATAAAGAGTAAAAGCTTTTCATGTATATACCCAAAAAGTAAAAACTTTTTATAGTATAAACATAAAAAGTAAAAGCTTTTTATAGTATATACTCAAAAAGTAAAAACTTTTCATGTATATACCCGAAAAGTAAAAACTTTTTATGGTATAAACATAAAAAGTAAAAATTTTTCATGTATATATCCGAAAAGTAAAAACTTTTTATGGTATAAACATAAAAAGTAAAAGCTTTTTATAGTATATACTCAAAAAGTAAAAACTTTTCATTTATATACCCGAAAAGTAAAAACTTTTTTATGGTATAAACATAAAAAGTAAAAGCTTTTCATGTATATACCCGAAAAGTAAAAACTTTTTATGGTATAAATATAAAAAGTAAAAGCTTTTCATGTATATACCCGAAAAGTAAAAACTTTTTATAGTATAAACATAAAAAGTAAAAGATTTTTATAGTATATACTCAAAAAGTAAAAACTTTTCATGTATATACCCGAAAAGTAAAAACTTTTTATGGTATAAACATAAAAAGTAAAAGCTTTTTATAGTATATACTCAAAAAGTAAAAACTTATCATGTATATACCCGAAAAGCAAAAATTTTTATGGTATAAACATAAAAAGTAAAAACTTTTCATGTATATATCCGAAAAGTAAAAACTTTTTTATGGTATAAACATAAAAAGTAAAAACTTTTCATGTATATATCCGAAAAGTAAAAACTTTTTATGGTATAAACATAAAAAGCAAAAGCTTTTTATAGTATATACTCAAAAAGTAAAAACTTTTCATGTATATACCCGAAAAGTAAAAACTTTTTATGGTAAAAACATAAAAAGTAAAAACTTTTCATGTATATAACCGAAAAGTAAAAACTTTTTATGGAATAAACATAAAAAGTAAAAACCTTTCATGTATATATCCGAAAAGTAAAAACTTTTTATGGTATAAACATAAAAAGTAAAAACTTTTCATGTATATATCCGAAAAGTAAAAACTTTTTATGGTATAAACATAAAAAGTAAAAGCTTTTTATAGTATATACTCAAAAAGTAAAAACTTTTCATGTATATATCCGAAAAGTAAAAAACTTTTTATGGTATAAACATAAAAAATAAAAGTTTTTCATGTATATACCCGAAAAGTAAAAACTTTTTATGGTATAAACATAAAAAGTAAAAGCTTTTAATAGTATATACTCAAAGAGTAAAAACTTTTCATGTATATACCCGAAAAGTAAAAACTTTTTATGGTATAAACATAAAAAGTAAAAACTTTTCATGTATATATCCGAAAAGTAAAAACTTTTTATGGTTAAACATAAAAAGTAAAAACTTTTCATGTATATATTCGAAAAGTAAAAACTTTTTATGGTATAAACATAAAAAGTAAAAGCTTTTTATAGTATATACTCAAAAAGTAAAAGCTTTTCATGTATATATCCGAAAAGTAAAAACTTTTTATGGTATAAACATAAAAAGTAAAAGTTTTTCATGTATATACCCGAAAAGTAAAAACTTTTTATGGTATAAAACATAAAAAGTAAAAGCTTTTTATAGTATATACTAAAAAATTAAAACTTTTCATGTATATACCCGAAAAGTAAAAACTTTTTATGGTATAAACATAAAAAGTAAAAACTTTTCATGTATATATCCGAAAAGTAAAAATTTTTTATGGTATAAACATAAAAAGTAAAAGTTTTTCATGTATATACCCGAAAAGTAAAAACTTTTTATGGTATAAACATAAAAAGTAAAAGCTCTTTATAGCATATACTAAAAAAATAAAACCTTTTCATGTATATACCTGAAAAGTAAAAACTTTTTATGGTATAAACATAAAAAGTAAAAACTTTTCATGTATATATCCGAAAAGTAAAAACTTTTTATGGTATAAACATAAAAAGTAAAAACTTTTCATGTATATATCCGAAAAGTAAAAACTTTTTATGGTATAAACATAAAAAGTAAAGCTTTTCATGTATATACCCGAAAAGTAAAAACATTTTATGGTATAAACATAAAAAGTAAAAGCTTTTTATAGTATATACTCAAAAAGTAAAAACTTATCATGTATATACCCGAAAAGCAAAAATTTTTATGGTATAAACATAAAAAGTAAAAACTTTTCATGTATATATCCGAAAAGTAAAAACTTTTTATGGTATAAACATAAAAAGTAAAAACTTTTCATGTATATATCCGAAAAGTAAAAACTTTTTATGGTATATAACATAAAAAGTAAAAGCTTTTTATAGTATATACTCAAAAAGTAAAAACTTTTCATATATATACCCGAAAAGTAAAAACTTTTTATGGTATAAACATAAAAAGTAAAAACTTTTCATGTATATATCCGAAAAGTAAAAACTTTTTATGGTATAAACATAAAAAGTAAAAGCTTTTCATGTATATACCCGAAAAGTAAAAACTTTTTATGGTATAAACATAAAAAGGAAAAACTTTTCATGTATATATCCGAAAAGTAAAAACTTTTTATGGTATAAACATAAAAAGTAAAAGCTTTTCATGTATATACCCGAAAAGTAAAAACTTTTTATGGTATAAACATAAAAAGTAAAAGCTTTTTATAGTATATACTCAAAAAGTAAAATCTTTTCATGTATATACCCGAAAAGTAAAAACTTTTTATGGTTATAAACATAAA